>KK113297.1:213048-232667 GCA_000611955.2 Stegodyphus mimosarum | reverse complement strand
TTTAAAATATGCGTTATTTTTATTAGTTTTTTTTTTCTTGCTTTCTAGATATTGAATTTAAAAATTTTCTTTTTCTTACACTACAGTTTAACTTTCCTGAATGTCATTTCTAATCGTTCCAATTTCTTTATTTCGTTTCACATGAGATACGGATATGAAACAAAAATACATATGTAAAGAAGGAAAGCACTCATAGACGTAATATAAAACTGTTTGACGACTGCGCCACTATATCGAAGGGGGCACAAACTCTCGTCGCCAAATTGCCATTCTCGACAGTAAATTGAGAAATACGGTACAAATTCAAACAACTTATCAGATTGATTCTTAGACAAAACTTTTTGCAATAATTTAAACTCAGATTTTCGTACATTTTTTTTATTCAAAGTAACAAATCCTTTAATTAATCTACTTGCGCGAATCATTTGTTTGATTTACGTCGATACAGGGGCGGGGAAGGGAATAGTGTCACAGAAGTATGAACACGACAAACTTGATGTTCGACCTCCGACACTGAATCGAGAACTATTCCACGCATGCGCAAAAAGGTATAAAGGTTAAATTTGCTTCAACAGCAATTTCGCGTATTCGGAACTGTTTCCCACTACGAGGCACTGGAGCCTTGGTGAAGTTTTCCTTCTAAACAGTACAGATTCTTTGTACGCAAAGAGTGTTTGGTGTTCATTAACTAATAGTAGAAAAATTCTGTAGCATCACTGTGTGAGAGTCATTCGCTAGCAAACGTTTATAGTAAGGCGTTAATGAAAGCAACATAGCGAGTAATGGTTCAACAAGTTGGCGTCACTAATATAAGTTTCTGTATGTTGTAGCAGTTGCAATGAAATTAGGTTTCGATGTCTGATATGTAGCACAATGGAAGGTATCCCTGAAATTTTAAACATTTGTAACATAAAGAATCGTGTTTCTTTAACATGAAGGAGATTTTCTTTTCTTTTCTTTAATTGCCAAAGTGAAATTAACATACAGGTTACTCCACTAAATATTCGAAACGAAGCCCGCAAGCTTTATTTATGTATAATGAACGTAGCAGTGACTTCCTGTTATAAAATTTCTCAGGCTAAGGCAGAGAAGTCTATGGAATCAGTTTCAGCTTTCAAGGTCGTAAGATCTGCAAAAATTATTTCATAAAGTGCGCGTAGAACAAACTGTCTAATAGACAAAATGTTCACTAAACAACTTTTATCGAATTTTATAAGCTAAACAACCGAAATAAATAAAAAATCTGAAAGCTTTCAGATTTTATATTACTCCCTGTAAAGTACGAATACAGCGCCACCTATTGGATGTAGAGAAAAGTCTCACTTGTCCTTCTGGATTCGGCTAAACAACATGCCAGAGCATGTAACAGTACTGAATGTAGTTAGTTACTGTAAAATAAATTAGTTAGTTCTATGTTCATACAGTCCAGTCACTAGTTTAGAATCACAGTACACTCCCAAACGGACATTTCTTGATTTATAGATACATACATGTGTCGAGAACATTTAGACTAACACCTTATTTTGCTAAATATATTTCAAAACAGCATATCCCTAGAATTTCTGATAGACAGTCACACGCTGGAGATAAAGATATTTTATTCCCTGCAGTGTTGCCACTGCTCGCTTTGAAATTGTTGAGATTTCTAATCAAAAATTCGTTTTAGAAAATATGAAATAGACAATAAAACAAATTTCGAATTCGGGCTTCCAGGTGGCCATGTTCGGGAGTAGTAGTACGTTATTCAAAATTTAATGACTACAGGTACCGCTGTTTTTTTCACAATGTGGGAAACATACAGGGTCTTTATAAAGTCCCGGACCCATTTTGATGTTTAATAACTCATAAAATAATGAAGATATAAACAAACTTATGGCATTTATTGATGGAATAACTTTTACATTTTCCTTTGCAGGTTTGAATATCTTTACTTTTGTAAATACCGTCTGCGCGTGTGGTTAATTTCAGATAATTTCATTTTCCAATCTAAATATCTGTACTTTTCTAAGTACCGTCTGCTTATTAATTGCATTTAACATTCTTTTGTTTTTGGCAACTATTGCAATGTTATATGGTATTATTAAGATGATGCACCACCTCATTGGGGTACCATCGTTCGTAGTTCTTTGAATGACCATTTTACAGGAAGATTGAGCGAGAAGATCCAATTCCTTGGCCACCCGGATCACCTGATATAACGCAGCTGGACTTTTTCCTTTGGGGATTTGTAAAGGACAACGTTTACAGGAGGAGAGTGGCGAACTTTGATGACTTAAAAGCCAGAATGACAACCGCAATAGCCTCTGTGGATGCCGACATGCTTGCCGGTACTTGGCGTGAAATTGAATATCGACTCGATATTCTCCGTGCGACGAAGCGGCCACACGTGGCAGTTCATTGACAAGGGTCATGAAACTTTTTAAATCTATCTAACCATTTATGTTATTAACTTTAATCTATCTTTATTATTTTTCAGTTATTAAACATCAAAATGGGTCCGGGAATTTATAAACACCCTGTACATACATTCATGCAGATCCTTCATTATTTAATTTCTTTAAATATAATACCGGGCGATAACAGTCGGTGGCAACAATTTGAGAAGTGATTCGGATATTTAAAGTGATTCGAAGCAAAATGCAATCTTGAGATTAATAGCCCTTCTGGTCTAACACCCATTTGAGGCTAGTAAAACTTCAATAGATTGAAAATGTGTTAGATGGTCACGTGTAAGACTTAGGAAGACAGACAATTATTAATATCATAACGCCATCTAAAATTTAATAAAAATGTTCGCTTTATGCGCAGGTATTCATCGATAAAAACAGCAAGTTTGCTTTTTTGTTACACAGGGAGATTCGCTACCAGTCGGATCTAGAAGGATCTAGAGAGACAAATCGGAATCACATAGGAATGCAGGGTCACAAATGCGGTGGTTGCGAGCAATGGGGCAAAGAAGAAGGGAAAAAGTACAGAAATTGCAACACATTAATGGGGCAAAGACATTTTATTGAAAGATTGTACTACAATAGGTGTTCCCCCCCCCCGAAAGTCGACGTAGAGAACTCAGCGAAGCTACTGGCTAGGATCTGTATCTACGCAGTCTCTGAGACGGGGTTATACAAATTACGAACCTAGTGGTTCTGGTGGCTCCGGAATGGACACTTATTAGCCCACCCGGGGTTGGGCAATTTTTAGAGCAGAGAGGTGCTAGTAGCCCTGGGTACGCTGGGTAATGGCCCTCTGCGATGGACAGCCCGAGCGACTGGCAGGTAACATTGTAAGGTTTTAGTTAAACTAACCAAGTTTATTTTAATTTAAATCTTTTCTATCTCCTCTCTGCTTCAACTTCCTGTCAGAAGAAGCGCGCGTTTTTAGCTTATGCTAATTTTTGAAGTTCAGCCATGCACTATTTAAGCAGATGTAGAAACCTCTCGGTGTGTGAGAGCTTTGCCTCAGATCACGGTCACGCTGCTCAACGTTCGCCTGACCAGCTAGCAGTTTAAATTTATAAGCCATAGTGCTTACTACGTGATTGCATTGTAAAATAAATTAAAGTGCGGTAGTATTTAGTATACCTTGCTACGCACCCTTTTAGATAGAGGCCAACTTCCGCGAATTGCTCTGCGAAGCAAAGTTTAATTTAAGTTCTATTTTAATTTATTTAAATTTATTTGATTGTTAAGTTCGACCAAAGTGTGGTCTGTTACGTTCTGTATCTCTCCCGAATTGGGAGGTTTGTATTTAATAGTGATTGAATAAAAGAGGATTTCAAATCCCTTCACGTGCAGTTATTCTCCAGCCCAGCAGTTACATCAGAACATAGCGTACCTTCCGCTCCCTGTTCCAGTTCAGGACTTAGAACGTAAGGATAAGAACCCTTTACAGAATTTACCATGTTCTCAAAGAATACACACAGAATGCTAAGTCCTGATAGTGGCGCCCGCACAAAAAGAAGAGGATGGCCTCAACAACAAGAAGACGAACCTGAGACACCTGCTGTACCTGTCCAGAATCCTGAGATAGCACCTCCTGGCATAGAAGGATTCGGCTACATCGTACAAACCATGCGAGCAGCCATGAAGCCAGCGGCAAGTTTTGACGGCAAGACAGCCGTAATCAATTTCCTGGAAAAGCTAGACTCCCACTTCATGCTATATCCAGTCCACGAATTTCAGAAAGTCGCTCTTGCTACCAGCGCTTTGAAGGGCCAAGCGCTAAGTTGGTTCAAGTGCATCGGAAAGAATCTCTTGGGGGAACCAGGAAGCCCCACATACACGTATGAAAATTTCAAGAATTCTCTAGTGAAAGCATTTCCCGTGGTGCGAGATCGAGCCAGATTGGAAGCTGAACTGTTTAGCCGATACCAAGAAAGAATAGAAGATTTGTCTAATTTTATTTTGAGGAAAATTCAAGTTTTCAAGCTTTTGTATGGAAGTCGCCCGGATCCTGAAATTATTCAAGTTATACTTCCTAGGCTACTGCCCCAAGTTCAAGATTTCATCGAACTAAGAAATCCAACAACATTAGACAGATTATTTGAGCTCGCGGTACAATTTGAAAGCCGAAGAACAGCCGACAACGAACGACGACGCCAATTTGAGCGAAGAAGTCAGTGGAGTTCGCCAAGACCGCAGCAAAAGCAAAATCAAAGTTACGGGAATAAGGCGAAGCAATGGCCGAAGAAAGATGTGTCTCCTAAAGCGAGCGGCGAACGAAGGGAATTTAATAGAAGAACAAGCAAAGATTCCGAGGGCAACCAGAAGAAAAAGAATTTAAACTAAGAGGGATTTCTTCGAGGAAGGTGAAGAAGTCCGAAGCAGCGCAAAACCCTTCCAAAATCAATTTAAACACCGTGGTCGTTAAGAATTTGAGTTTGCCGAAGATTGAAGTTCTAATCAACAACATACCGGCGACAGCCCTCTTGGATACAGGAGCCCAAAGCAGCTTCGTATCGGAAAGATTCTTTAAGAAGCACTTTCGACGTTACAGAATTTTTAGTGCAAGAGACACGGATGTCATAGCGGCCCAAGGAGAAAAATGTAGCTGTTTAGGAAAAGTACCATTGTTCGTGCGTATCAACAACGAACAGGTAAGAATCCTGTTTTATATTGTGCGTAACCTGCAGACTTGTATTATTCTAGGTGTGGACTTTTTTAGTTTGGCAGAAGCAAAAATTGATTTCAAGGGGGGAGAACTAACATTAAATATGAAGCCAATTGAAGCGAAGAATGATAAGCCCCCGCAGCTGGACTTGGAACATTTACAAGCAGAGGAAAAAGAGAAAATCCAAGGTCTGGTAAGTCACTTTGCGAATTTATTTAGTGATGTACCAGGCTTTACGCAGGTGGTGAACCACGACATTGACACGGGGGACGCTCAGCCAGTTAGGCAAAAGCCATATAGATATGATAGGACAAAAGAAGAAATAATTGAACATCATATTAAAGAGATGTTAAAGAATAAAATCATCACGCCAATTTCTAGCAGTTATGCTAGCCCCGTTGTCCTGTGTAAGAAAAATAATGATTACCCGATTACGCACCCGAAGCGGTGGCGTTTTGCTATAGATTATCGCAAGTTAAATTCAGTTACAAAATATCCTGTATATCCGTTGCCGATAATTGAAGAAATTATTCGAAATATTTCGTCTACAAAATACATGACTACATTAGATCTCACGAGTGGCTATTTTCAGATTGGGGTAAAACCCGAGGACGTACACAAAACCGCGTTCATAACGAAATCTGGTACGTACGCATTTCTTAGAATGCCGTTCGGATTATCCGGCGCGCCGGCAACGTTCCAAAGATGTATGGACATCGTCTTAAGACCAGTCCTTGGTAAAAGCACTTTCATATATTTAGACGATATTATAATTACGAGTAGTACTCTAGAACAACACTTACAAGATTTAAGAAAAGTATTTTCATTGTTAAACGAAGCTGGTTTAAAGATAAATGCGTCTAAATGTAAATTTGCCGCAAAAGAGTTACGTTATTTAGGATTTAAAATTTCCCAAAAGGGAATCGAAACGGATCAGTCAAAAATAGTAGCCATTAGAAATTATCCTGTTCCTAAAACAGCGAAGAAATTATCGTCGTTTCTCGGGATGTGTTCATATTACCGGGCTTTCATTAAAGACTTTGCAAAAATAGCTGAGCCACTGCTAAAGTTGAAAAGAAAAAAAGCTAGGTTTTCGTGGTCAGCAGAAGCCAACTTGGCGTTTCAAAAATTGAAAGACGCATTGACTCAAGCTCCCGTCTTAAAATTTCCAGAAGGGGATAAAGGATTAGAGATTTCAGCGGACGCTTCAGATTTCGCGATTGGTGCAGTGCTTTCCCAAAATGGTCAGCCCGTGGCTTTTTTCAGCCGAACATTAAATGAAACCCAAAGAAACTATTCCGCAACAGAGAGAGAAACTCTCGCAGTGTTAGCATCAGTACAGAAATTTCGTGTGTTCTTTGGAAGTTCTCCAGTAACTGTATATACCGACCACGCGGCGGTCACTAGACTCTATTCTGGAAAAAATTTATCACCCAGATTAATAAGGTGGGCTCTCAAATTACAGGAATATAACCTAATAATTAAACATACGCCGGGAAAGGAAAATGTTGTGGCAGATGCTTTAAGCAGAATTAACTTAGATGAAAATGGAAGTGTAATTAAGATAGCCATGTTAACATCCAAAGTATTAGATTCTCGTGAAACAGTAATAGCCGAACTCAAAAAAGATCCGGAGTTCAAAAATATATACAATTATTTGGCCGACCCTGAGAATTTCAATCATCCGGATATTGTGCCGATAAGAAATAGGGCCGAAAATTACGAATTAATTGACGGACTGTTATTCTATACGAAAGCTACTAATGAGAATCATGAATATAGACCGGTTATCCCAGCTAGCATGAGGTTGAATGTATTAGAAGAGTTGCATGATTGTGCCATTTCGGCTCATTTAGGTATAAGAAAAACTGTTCAGAGAGTTCGCGAGGCAGTTTTCTTTCCAGAACTGCAAAAGTTTACTAGGGCGTATGTCCAGTCGTGCCCAACATGTCAATTAAATAATTATGTTAATTTCCGCCCGGCCGGGTTCCTAAATAGTATTAAATCAGAATTCCCAAATCAAATAATAGGCATCGATTTACTTGGACCTTACCCTCGAAGTAAAGTTAATAAAAGCCGATATCTTTTAGTTATAGTGGATCATTTTAGCAAATGGTTAGAGTTAATTCCGTTAAAACGCGCGTCTGCAAAAATTGTAGTAGATTCAATTCTAAATAAGTATATTTTAAAATACGGGGCGCCCCTAAAAGTTATTTCAGACAATGGTCCTCAGTTTGTTAGTAAAATGTTTGAGGAAATGTGTGCAAAACTGGGCATACGTCATCTAAAGATGGTCCCGTATCGTCCGCAGTCAAACATAGCGGAACGGGTGAATAGAAATGTAGTGAAAATAATTCGTAGTTATGTGAAAAACTATCACTCTACCTGGGATAGCCATATAAATGAATTTGCATTTGCACTTAGGACCGCCAAACACGATACTACACAAAAAACACCCGCTGAACTCTTCTTAGGAAGAAAGATCTTGACCCCCCTAGATAAACTGTTCTTTGTACAGGAAAGGGCAGAAGAATTTAAAATGAGTGATATACAAAAGTTAATACGGGAAGCGACGGAAAATATAGAAATGGCCCAAAGAAAACAGAAATTGTACTATGACCTAAAAAGAAGAGAGGTCAAGTACAATGTGGGAGATGAAGTGTTGAAGATTAAACACAACTTGTCAAATGCCCCAGAGGAAAAGGTGGGGAAATTTTTTCCGCGTTTTGAAGGCCCGTTCACAATTGAACAAATTACGGGGGCAGTGGTTATATTAAAAAGAAATGATGGTCAAACGCTCAAAGCGAATGTGGACCAAATAAAACCGTTCTATAATCGCAGCAAAATGGCTGTATTTAAAGATTCGTTTCAGGATCCGAGGCAATCGACTAGCCAGGAAGATATACGTCAGCAAAAACAGCAGGAACCAGCTACAACGGCATCGAAATGTCAGAAGAAGAAAGCTCCCCCCCAACAAAGAAATAAGAACCAAAAAGGTGGTTTCAAAAGAAAGTCTCACGATGCAGGTGAACAAATCTACGAACGGAATTACGAGCGCACCAAGAGAAGAAAGCAGAATGGGCAAGGGAAGCCCAATGTATCCAAAAGAACTGTGGAATCATCGGACAGGTGCCTGAGAAGCAAGAAACGCCGATTGCAGCCTGAGAATCAACTTCCCGAATACAGCAGGAACCAGGACAAGCAACGAGCAAGGGCCCAGGAGAGAAGGGCCCAGTCCACCAAACGTCCAGCGGAGCAACCTCCTCTACAAAGGAAATTGCCGAGGATACAACGACGGAATTTCAAAAGAAAAAGAGACGAGCAGGCTCCGAAAGAACAACGAAAAACGAGGAAACTGAACCAGGCCACAACTTACTCAAGTTTTAAAGATTGGGCCAAGAAAAGGATGGACGATCATAATAAGATAAGTACAATTTCGTATTCAAAAGTTTAGTTAATTTTTGAGTATACTGCAAGTTGCAGGGCTGATTTTACCTCAAGCGAGGTTGACTTTTACGCCAAGTGAGCGATAAGTCCTCATATGGAAAGTAAAATGTTTTGTTAAAAGAAATTGTAATTTTCAAAGATTTAAAATCACTTAATGTTTTGTAAATAGATTAATTCTGTAAAAGCAATGAATTGCTGAAAAGAATATGTTAACTAAATGATTTTGTATGACGCTTTGTCTAAAGACTTGTAAAATGTCTAGAATGAAAATTCGGAAAATTGAAAAACACGATTTAGTCTGTAGACTATTAATTCAATGTAATTTGATATTTCAAGAAAGTACCTTGAGAAAGGAATAGGAAGCACTTGCTGTAAGCTTAGAAATTTAACCTATATTTCTGTAAGCTTAGAAATTTAACCTCTATTTGCATTTCAGGATTGCTATGAAATTGTTAATGTGTTATGAAATGTAACAAATAATATTATGCTAGCAATGCACGTTAAGTGCAATATTAATGTGAATGTTGTGTGCAAACTGCGAATTTGTATGCATGAAAAGTTAAAGATTGACTATTTTAGAATGCAAGTGTTAATTAGGCTCTCCACCAAATACACTTAAAGTGTTAGACATAAAGCTAGTGAGAACCTTAGGATTAGCTGGTTATAGGGCGTTTTTTTCAGGTCTCGTATGTCAAGTTCTAACTAATGTTAGTCGATTGTAGGTGGAAGAGTTGAACACCCCCGAACACATAAAAACCCGCAATGGCGGTTTGCTTTACATCCAACACCGGTGAGAGAGCATACGGGGGAAGAATTTAATTGTGCTTGAATGATAATGTGTGTGTGCAAAATTACAAAAAAAAAAAAATAAGGATTTGTACCACTTAGAATTATTCTGTTATTATGTCATACTAAAGTTGTTTTCCTTCCAGATTTTGCTGGAAGGAGTAAGACTGTTTGAAGAATAAGACTTGAAAAAAAAAATGTTGAAGATTGTTGTTCCAGAAAATTTCGTCTGTATTTTACACAAACATATATTGCCTTGTAAGAGTTGGCCTAAGTTTAGAACAGTGAAATTTTCGACTATTTAGAATTGCTAGTTTTCAACATGGTCCGTTTGGACCAAAGTAGTTTAACTATCGCAATTCTGGCGGGAAGTTTGTAAGGTTTTAGTTAAACTAACCAAGTTTATTTTAATTTAAATCTTTTCTATCTCCTCTCTGCTTCAACTTCCTGTCAGAAGAAGCGCGCGTTTTTAGCTTATGCTAATTTTTGAAGTTCAGCCAAGCACTATTTAAGCCAGAGGTAGAAACCTCTCGGTGTGTGAGAGCTTTGCCTCAGATCACGGTCACGCTGCTCAACGTTCGCCTGACCAGCTAGCAGTTTAAATTTATAAGCCATAGTGCTTACTACGTGATTGCATTGTAAAATAAATTAAAGTGCGGTAGTATTTAGTATACCTTGCTACGCACCCTTTTCGGTAGAGGCCAACTTCCGCGAATTGCTCTGCGAAGCAACGTTTAATTTAAGTTCTATTTTAATTCATTTAAATTTATTTGATTGTTAAGTTTGACCAAAGTGTGGTCTGTTACGTTCTGTATCTCTCCCGAATTGGGAGGTTTGTATTTAATAGTGAGTGAATAAAAGAGGATTTCAAATCCTTTCACGTGCAGTTATTCTCCAGCCCAGCAGTTACATCAGAACATAGCGTACCTTCCGCTCCCTGTTCCAGTTCAGGACTTAGAACGTAAGGATAAGAACCCTTTACAGAATTTACCATGTTCTCAAAGAATACACACAGAATGCTAAGTCCTGATAACATTTAGACGACCAGTGTCGCCGTAAGGCGATTAGTGTCATTCCTCTCCAAGGTGCGAGGAAGGGGGTTGAACCCCCGGACCTGTAAGGCGGATGGATGGCCACGTAGTGCCGGCATTTGCCAGGCGGAGCACGTAGATTGAGAACTGGTTACAATAAGTGTTCGAAATTAGAACCAGAAGTCGTCTGGCAGTCCTGAAACCGGCGCTTGGAATTCATTACGTTCTGGAAGATTCCTGGCATGTCACGTTTCCTCCCGGCTCCTAGAGATATTCGAATGACGAGGTCTTCAACTGAAGGAACGAGCGTCTCGTACACCATACTCTTCATGGGTCCCCAGAAGAAATCCATGCATGATAGGTCCGGCGTAGGTCCCTGTGGTACCAGCATGACGGGGTACACGACTGACGTCCCCCGACAGCTGGACGTAACCTTTGGACAGCGGTGGATAGGTCGTGGGGGCCCCGTTCATTGGCCTGCCAGATCACCGGACCAATCATTCAATAACTTCTTCTTCTGGGGTCACATGAAGAGTTTGGTGTAGGAGACGCCCGCTCTTTCGTTTGAAGACCTCGTCACGCGATTATCTGTAGCTGCTGGGAGGATACGTGACATGCCAGGAATCTTCCAGAACGTAATCAATTCCATGCAACGCCGCTATCAGGCCTGCCAGACGACTTAGGGTCGTAATTTCGGATACCTGTTGTTGTACGACCTTTCAATAAATTGTTTCCATTAATGTGTTGCTGTTTCTATTCTTTTTCTTTTCTTCTTTGCACCATAGCTCGCAACTCCGGGATATGCGATCCTGCATTCCCGTGTGGTTCCGAATCATCTCTGTACCCCTTCACACCCTGTGTGTGTGTGCGCGCGCGTGTGTGTGTGTGTGTGTGTGATTGCGTGCGTGCGTGAGCGTGTGCGTGCGTGCGTGCGCGCGTGCGTGCGTGCGTGATTCGTTCGAGCACTCGTATCAGGTCAAGTCGCCCAACTGGGATAGTGGCTACTGACTCTGACTACCATACCTGAGGGCCTGGATTCGAAACCCGGAGAAGGCATAGATGTTTGTAAATGTCTAGTGTCTGTGTATATGCCGAAAGTCCTCTTGAGAAGTTGATGGTAATGGTGGGGTAAAAAGGGTTGAGAAACCCTCGGACCCGTCAGTCCGCAGTGCTTTCTGTCAAATTCGGGGGTGGAACTGAGTTAAAATCGGGTTGTCACCTGTTTGGTGCTCAAGGCTCTTGCCAACAACAGACGCATAAGACTCTGCAATGACGAATGTCGTGGGTTTGTGCTGAATTTCTTCAGACAATTGAAATCGATAACAACAACAACAACAAACGGGTTAACATCAGAAAATTCAGTCGATTTAGACTTATCTCGGAAAAATTCAGAAAAAAAAAAAAAGAATTAGAACAGATTTTCATTCATCGCTCTTTGTAAAATTTCGAAGATGAAGTATGCTCATTCGGAAGTAAAAGTTACAAGAGAATTGTAATTTCTATATTTACTTGTAACTTTATACGATTGTAGACTCATTAAGATCATATATTTGGAAGCAGGTGTGATGAAAAATGAGCATTGTCTTCGCCGGGACTCGAACCACATACCCCTCGAATACGCGTCGAGCGTGCTGAGCACTACACCATGAAGGCATGCCAAGAAGGCGGGAGAAGTTCTTTACATACCCCCCCTTTTGAAGGTCTACTGGGAGTTAAGCGACCCAGTTGTCAAATCCTGGTGGTGGAGAATCTTCAGCCCCCACCATTTTAGTTCGGGTGCCACACGTACAGTCATTAGAATTATTTATTAGAATCAGTAGTGATGAAAAATGAGGAACACCTTCGCCGGGACCCGAACCACGGACATCTCGAATACGCGTCGAGCGTGCTGACCACTACACCACGAAGGCATGCCAAGAAAGCGGGAGAAATTCCTTATATGATGAATGATATTATACATGTAGAGAGCACATCTTGCGTATAAATATGTCTATTTTGAAACTGAAAATTTGTGTTACAAATAAAAATGAATATTTTCATTTGTAATAAGACATATTTTAAGGAAAATTTAATATTTTAATCTTAATTGGCCCAGTTAATAAATTCTGGCACAAACGTTTTGCGAAAGTGTAGGATTCCAGTATACAATCTGAGTTCTGAATAAAGGAATATTTTGTCAAATAAGTGTCATATAATTTTATTCCTTACTAATTATTAATATTTATTATTAATTTTCAGTATTAATAGAATTATTGGTTTCGTTAAATCTCAAGCACTTAGAATAAATCATCCGCAGTTCTACTTGATTGAAGTTGTTGATAATTAACTGTATAAATTATATATTTCTAGGCGAACGAAAAGCATTCAGGTTTATGAAAACAATTACTTTCTAAGACAGTGTTTAATTTTGAAACTACTAAACCGACATGACAAATTTTTAAAATACCCAATAAAAGTTTTAATTTCTTGATAAACATACAAAATTCTTGCTGGAAAACAAATTTTTAGACAGAAAAAAAAGAGATATCTTTCTGACATTAATTTGTAATGCATAACAAATTACTTAAATATATCTTAAAATGTACCCCCGGCTATCTCCATCATATAAATTTCAGATAATAAAATTTCAACTGTTTACTTCAAGAAACGTAAAAATATAAGAAAAAGACTGCCTAAAAATTATTCTCTGCCTCTCGAGATACAGTCCCTGCCCGAATATATAACGATATTTTTTCTGAAGTACTTAAAAAGTATAGCAGTCTTACTAAAGTCAAATAGATAAAATATTAACTTGTTTAAAACTTAGAAACATAGCTATGGATTTATTCTTTCTCGAGACTAAATATCTCTAGTAAATTAAAAAAAGATTTTTAAGAAACAACTTAGCACAAGAATTAAAAACTTACGAAAAACCTCTGGGCTCTGAAGAAACATACAAACAGGAAGCACGCTAGGATAATCTCCGAAGTTGAAAAAATCTGCAATTAAAAATATTCATTTAAGTATAAGAACAGTTTAAAACTCATTTAAAACTATTAACTCGCTTGGTTAAAATTTGCATCTTGACTGAATGAGCATTGCTTAATTGAAAGCGTAAACAACAGTAAAAAGTAAATATTGAAACTAACATTTAGCGAATAACCAAAATTTTAATAAAAACAATTTCACAGTTTATTACTCATTTCTTACGTTTTACGCTAGAAAAAAACATACGTATTTAAAATATTTAAAGATATCTTACAAATTACTGTAGAACATAAGAATAATAGAGCGCATACAGATTAAAATCTGATTTTCTGATTAGATAGACAGAAGGTAGAACTTTTGGCGCATAACCTAAAAGGTTATGCCATGCCTAACACAAGTTAAACTTCTCATCACTTGTAACATAACACTTCTATAAAATCAAAATAATATAACTATAAAAGTTGATACACGAAATAAAAGTAAATAAAAGAAAAGAAAAAAAATCTGAAAGGATTCAGATTTTAGATTACGTCCAAAGGGATCTTGCTTAATAATATGATAACTTGCCGAACGAAACAAACATTAAACTAAACCCAATACGAACACAAAAACTAACCCAATATAATTCCAATAGTCAACTCAAAACAATTCCATTAATCCATCCAGTACAGACCCATTAACCAACATAATACAATTCCAAAAATTTCAATAACCAACCCAATGCAACTTCAATTACCAACAAAGAAACATAAGCACTAAATTGAAAAGTGATTCAATGTTTTAATGATTCAACGCAAAACGCCCAAACGAAAGTAATAGTCCTTCGGGACTAAATCCCTTTGGACTAAAAAATAATAAAAAAAAAAAGAAAAAAGAAAAAAAAATCTGAAAGATTTCAGATTTTAAATTACGTCCATAGGCGCGTTTTTTCAACGTTTCGTGTGCTACCTTTTTTTATTAAATATCATGTACTACGTACTCAAACCATAAAATTCAGTTCAAAATCAATATCGCAAAATCATTTTAAAATGAACATATCTTTAGAATTTCCGTAAGTCTCGTGCGCTGGAGATAAAAATGTTTTTCTTTTTCCATACAGTTGGGACTGGTGGGACCTAGGGTAAGTGCCGAGCGGGTCATTGCGTTTAGACAGTCCTGATTACAGGCGTGATTAGTCAGGCGGCATATAGGAACAGCTGCGACATTTACGTTGTAGTTGCATAAAGTTAACGTCCTCGCAGTTGAACTTGCGTTATGTTAAGGATTACTATATTCATTGGTCAATGCGGTACATCCCATGCTTATGAGACAAACTGGGGAAAAAAAATAAATAAGAACAAAAAATCTGAAATGTTTCAGATTTTAAATTACGTCCAAAGGGACGTTTATTTAACATTCTGTGTGTTACCTTTATTTGTTAAATACCATGTTCTTCGCACTTAAACCATAAAATTCAGTTCAACAGCAATATCGCAAAATAATTTTAAATTGAGCATATCTTTAGAAATTTCGGTACACGCTCTCACGCGCTGGAGATAAAAATGTTTTTCTGTACAACGTTGGTATTGCTGGCTTTGAAATCTTTGAGTTTGTTAATGAAAAATTCGTTAAAATTTTAGAGAATATTGTTACGAATTTCACATTTATTTGGCTATTTATTTATAATTGTAATTAGAATTCCTTTTTATTTTCCCGTGCAACGCACGCAGACGATTTTTGAAGAGAAAGCTACGTCAAAAAAAAATAGTAATAACATGCATACATTTATGCAGATTTTTCATTTTTTAAACTTTAATGCAGAGCGATAACATTTAGTGGCAACAATTTGAAAAGTGAAACGGGCATTCAGAGTGAATCGACGCAAAATCGCAAAACGAAAGTAATAGTCCTTCGGGACCAAATCCCTTTGGACTTAAAATATAGGTACACGTACGTGAAACGCAAATAGTAATTTTAAAGCGATAAAATAACTTAAGATGGAATATAATGTTCATAATACCAAAATAATAGGAAATTGCACTGCTCGTCACCGTAAATGCAACACCGTGAAGGAAGCATGCAAATAACATGAAATTTACAACATGCATTAGCGGAGGTGAGATATGCAAATGATTAGAATTTCAGCGCAGACGCACGTCACGCGTATCTGTGTCACCACTTCAAAGAGCTATTTAAGGCTTGTAGTTTTCGACGATTTCAAATTCGGTAAGCGTGTTTTTCTTGTAGTTTTCTTAAAAAAAACGATCAATTATGCCTCGTAGTAAACAGTAGTGCGCAGCACATTCAGTCTGTAACGCATCACCCAGTGTCTGCGCGTACCGTTCGACACCTTTTACAGCACAGTGGTCTGTCCGCAAGACGTCCATTGCTTCGCCTACCCTTTTCGCAGACCCACAGACGTCTCCGAAGCCAATGGTGCGATGAAAGAAGGATGTGGACGGCAAAATAGAATCAAATTTTCTTTACTGACGAGCCACGCTTCTGTCTGCAATACCACGATGGTCGGATTCGAGTCTGGAGACACTGTGGAGAGAGGATGCTGAACAGCTGCGTTATGCACCGCCACAGTGGTCCTGCACCGAGTATTATGGTATGGTGCAACATTGGATATCACTCTCACACTCCTCTAGTACGCATGGCCGGTACTTTAAATAGCCAGCGCTACATCTCCGAGGTGTTGGAGCCAGTCGTCCTTCCTTACCTTCAGGGCTTGCCCACAGCCATATTTCAAGATGATAATGCTCGACCACATGTGGCACACATTCTCCAAGGTGTCTTCGTCCATCGCCAGATTGAATTGCTTCCCTGGCCGGCTCGCTTTCCGGATGTTTCGCCGATAGAAAACATGTGGTCCATGGTTGCTGAACGATTGACCCAGATTGCATCCCTAGCTGCCACACCAAATCAACTTTGGCAACGTGTGGAAGCTGCTTGGTCTGCGTGAAGTGGTGTACTCCAAGAACACATCCAAAGTCTCTTTGAATCACTGCCGAGGCGTGTGGTAGCGGTGATCTTCAACAATGGCGGCTACTCTGGCTACTGATTCTGGAAGGAAATACATTTCACAGAAGTCTATAAATTGAATCATTTCATACTTTGTCAATATGTTATCTACTAAATGAATTTCGTTGTGATATATCTTGTCTTTCTTGATGTTGCAATTTGGGTGGCCAGCAGTGTATTTTTATTAAACGTTGAAGAAACATTAGGTTTTTGGAAGCAGGAAATGTGCAAAATGTGCAGTGCCCTTATCGGAACTCGCACATGGAACTTCCGAATGCACGGCGAGTCTGCGAACCGTTACGCCACGAAAGCATGCCAGAGGAGGGTGAAAATACCTTATGTATTCCTTGGAGGAGGGAGAAAATACATTACTTATATAGATGACGGAGAAAATACATTACATATATAGATGAGGGAGAAAATACATTGCATATATAGATGAAGGAGAAAATACATTGCATATATAGATGAAGGAGAAAATACATTACATATTGTTACGAATTTCACATTTATTTGGCTATTTATTTAGAATTGTAATTAGATTTGCTTCATGTTGCCTTAGCAACGCAGACGATTTTTGAAGAGAAAGCTACGTCAAAAAAAAAGATAACAATAAAAATAAAAGAGCGCGTGCATTTAATGCTTAATAAATAAATATCTCGTAATTACTGTTGCCATCCAGAAAAATCTAGAAACATCGTGATTGTTCTACTGATAATTAAAAAGCTTATAAAAGCCGAGGTGAAACACCTCATCTCAGTTAGTGAGTTAGTTGTTGTTGTTGCTGTTATACTTGTAGCTGTAAAAAGCGAACTGCTGTTTGTTTACTTAATGCTGTATTGATTGTAGCGATTTCGCTGTGAGATAGAACTATTTTATCTGTTTTGAACTGAGTTTTTGCTAAACGTTTGAGATATTGTGATATTGTGCGAAGATTTGTGAAGAAATATTTCAGCATTTTAATTTATTTCTTGTGGAAAGAATAAATTTTTGTTAACTTTTTACGACTTGTGCATTCAATATATAACGAACCCGTACGCACGTAACAATTTTTGGTGTCAGAAGTGGGATTTTTGAATGCCATTAACTAGAGCAATGGAAGAACAATTAAGGCAATTCATGGCAGCCTTTGCTGCATTTAAAGAAGAAATTAAAGCTGGCCAAGATTCCGTGAAAGAGGAGATGAAAGCTGGCCAAGAATTAGTTAAAGAGGAGATGAAAGCTGTTCAAGAATCTGTTAAAGATGAAATGAATTCTGTTCAAGAAAAGATGGAGAAATCTGTTAAGGAAGAAATGAAAGCTGTTCAAGAATCTGTTAAAGATGAAATGAATTCTGTTCAAGAAAAGATGGAGAAATCTGTTAAGGAAGAAATGAAGGCTGTTCAGGAATCTGTTAAAGATCAGATGAAAACGGTTCAAGAGTTGAAATTGGGTCAAGAATCCGTTAAGGAAGAGATGAGAGCCGTTAAAGCAAGTCAAGAAGAAATGAAAAAGGAAATTACTTGCATAATAGAAAATAAATTTGAGACTATGGAAGGCAGAATAGATGCGGTTGAAAATAAAGTTTCTTCTGTCAAAGAACAAATAGAAGAGAGAGTTTCTGCCGTAGAACAACAAATCGATTACAGAGTTTCTGCTGTGAAAGAACAAATTCAAGAAAGAGTTTCTGCAGTGGAACAACAAATTGATGACAAAGTTTCCGCAGTTGCCAAAGAAGTTGATACTTTAAAGAAATTCGTAGCGACGGCAGGAAGCAATTCGGATACTTTTAAATTCCTAGCCATGCCTGCGCATCCTTCTCTGAAGCTATCGACATATGATGGGAAGACCTCCTGGCAAGTGTATAAGACACAATTTTCTATAGTTGCGGAAGCAAATGGATGGGATTCCCAAGCTAAGGCCTGTCACCTTGCGGCTTCTCTGAGAGCAGACGCAGCGGACATCCTTCAAACTCTTCCCGAAAACAAAAGGCTAGATTTCGAAGCTCTGTCCGGTGCTTTAGAGCTGCGTTTTGGAGAGAAGTGTTTAAAAGATTACAGCAGGCTGCAGTTAAAATCCCGTCAACAGAAGCCTACGGAAACACTCCAGGAGCTCGCCACGGATGTTGAAAGGCTGTCCCACCTCGCCTTTTCGGAGTGCCCGACAGAAACAAGAGAAATCCTGTCCCTGCAATACTTCATCGACGGCATCCGGGATCCTGAAATACAGAAAGCACTGCGAATGGCTGATGTGAAGGACTTAAAAAGTGCTCTGGTGTATGCCATGAAATTCGAGGCAGCACAGCAAGCCACTCGTAGAGACCGCCACCCAATCAGAGCTGCTCACATACAAGAACCAGTGGATCCAATGACTGCTCGCCTAGACGATTTAACCAGAAAGGTGAATGCTTTGACACGGAATACTGGTGACAAGAAACCGTTCGTAAAGTGCTGGAACTGCGGAGCTGAAGGGCACATTCGAAGAAACTGCAGAACACCCCAGGGCACGGATGTTAAGACCGCGCCTCTCAAGAAGGAGGGAAACTAATTCGTGGCCATCTCGCGGGGCGGAGGTTGCCAGATAATGAAAAGCCCCAGTTTAAAGCGCTTCAGATTTCTGCAGTGAGTGGCGGCAATAACGGAATTTTCATCATGGGACAAATCAATGGAATTCCTTGTAACATGACGATCGACACGGGAGCCAATGTTACCATCATTCGAAAAGATTTGGCTCAACAGCTCGAAGGTAAACTTATCTGTACGCCGCCCTGCGTTGCCCTCCAGACTGTATCCGGCGAGAAGTTCAATATAGAAGGGAAATTAAATGTTAACATCACCTTTGGAAGTGCCGCTTACTATCACACGGCCTATGTAGCAGAAATTACGGATCCTTGCATACTCGGATTAGACTTTTTAAGAAAATACAATTTTTCCTTGGACTTTAAAAATAACGAACTGCATTCTGCCTCTGAAGACATAACTTTATTCGAAATTAATGATGAAGGAGTGAAATCTATCCACAAAATAATAGCTCAAGACGATATCACAATACCGGCAAGAACAGAAATTGTACTTCCTGGATTCATAGCCGAAAATAGAAATTTCCGCTACGGCGTCATGGAATATCCCAAGAATTGTAATAGCCCTAAAGGAGTATTAATAGCCTCAGCACTCGTCGACCTATCAGGGACCGTTATCCCGGTGAGAGTTGCCAATGTAACTGATAAGGCGAGGGTTATTAAGAAAGGTGAAGTGGTTGCAGAATGTACCCCAGTAACCAGCGTTGAAAGAAAAAGTAACA
>KK113297.1:183629-205136 GCA_000611955.2 Stegodyphus mimosarum | reverse complement strand
TATATATATAAATATGTATGTACTTTTGGTTTGGCCTATTGCAACTAAAAAGGGAGATGGCCATCTACATGTTATAGCAGTCCTATTTACAAAAGTTCAACGATCTGAGGGCACTCGGTTTTGAATTATGCGGGCTGCGTATATACATACATACGAAGGTACGTACAGATACCATGAAAAAAATCTCTTCTGAATCCATTTTAAAATCAGTTTTATAATTCGTTTGGGGAAATAGAGTCCTATATTCTGTCCTTACGTACAAATGTCACGCAAAAACATCGTTAATCTGCATTCGATAGCTGTCAAAATGGATATTTTCGTTGTAATATGGTACACGGAATTTTTCGCGATTACAATATTCCTTTCTACTTTGTACAAGGAAGTAAAAATGAATGTCCTATTAAATTCCTACAGTTTTTTTTACTTTTTAAAAAATTACTTGCTTTTTCAACTCTGCATCGTGGTACCATTGATATTGAATTATGTTTGTTAATGGACAGTTGCTGAGGACAATGGTAGAAACCATTAATACGATAAATTATCGTCTGTGAGATTATGATGAGCAAATTTTGTGATCGTGAATGACGGAAAATTACTTATAACCTTGATGTTCTTACTTTAAAGAAGTTGCCTACATGTTACCCAAAATATCTCTAATAAGTGGAGAAAAGGACTGACATTGCATTTCCACTGTTTACACAGCTTAAGTGTAGTCTGAATTTATAGTGGTGAGATTAAAGTTTCAAGCCTAGATGAATTCAGTTTGGCAGGAGACCTACAATAGAGCAGCTGCAACATCGTTTCAACTTTCAGCTATTGTGCTCTATTGATGGAAACATCAAACATCCGCTATCAACGGCATTTATTTGAAATAACATTTTACACACTTAACAGTGGCTGTACAAATATACATATGACATCAAGAAACAAATTTTTCAAGTCTTGTGGTATTTACATAGATGGCAATGCTTACAACAGAGCTCATAACGCAGTATTTAGAAAACTGTTACATACGTTAAATATTTATGTTTGCAAATTGTTGTACGTAGTTTTGAGGTATAACCAAATAATGTAAAATAAAATATCCTTATATATTTTAAAGAAATTAGACACTTAATTTAGAAATAATTAAGCCAATTCATAAAAGAATAAGAAAAACACTAAATATAGAATACTCATTAAATAAATTTACAAAACGTAAATTGTAGACGATGTATAAATATCATATATAAAAAGAAATATTAAATTTTAGTTAGCCAGAGATTTGACGGAAAATATTAAAAAAAAACCTGAAAGGTTACAGATTTTAAATTACGGCCAAAGGGGAGTTTCTTTTTTTAACATTTTGTGTGTTACCTGTATTTATTAAATATCATGGTCTTCGCACTTAAACCATAAAATTCAATTCAAGAGCAATACCGCAAGATAATTTTAAAATGAGCATATCTTTAGAATTCCCGATACACAGTTTCGCGCGCCAGAGATGTAAATGTTTTTCTGTACAACGTTGCCATTGCTCGCTTTGAAATATTTGAGTTTGTTAATCAAAAAGTTGTTAAAATTTTACAAAATATGAAACTAATAATAAAACAAATTCCAAATATAAAATTTTGGCTTCCACATGCCCATATTCGCAGGAGGATTACGTTATTCAAAATTTGATGGCTCTAGCTACCGTTGTTTTATCACAGGGCGAGAAACATACATACATTTATGCAGATTCAATTTCTTTAAATATTGTTGCGTGCGTACGGGTTCGTTGTAGATTGAATGCACAAGTCGTTAAAAAGTTAACAAAACTTCATTCTTTCCACAAGAAACAAATCAAAATGCTGAAATATTTCTTCAGAGATATTCGTACAATATCTCAAACATTTGGCAAAACTCAATTCAAAATTCAAAGCTAAATTGCTACAGCATTAAGTAAACAAACAGCAGTTTGCTTTAAACAGCTACAACTACTACTGAGATGAGGTGTTTCAATTCGGCTTTTATAAGCTTTTTAATTATCACTATAACAATCTCGATTTTTCCAGATTTTTCTGGATGGCAACAGTCTTTACGAGATATTTATTTATTAAATATTAAATGCACGCGCTCTTTTATTTTTATTTTTCCGACGTAGCTTTCTCTTCAAAAATCGTCTGCGTTGCACGGAAAAATAAAGCAACTTTAATTACAATTCTAAATAAACAGCCAAATAAATATGAAATCCTTAACAATATAATATAGGGCATTGGTATTGATATTTGGTAGCAAAAATTTGGAAAGTGAAGCAACGCTTGTAGTGAGTCAATGCTAAATGCCCAAACGGAATTAATGGTCCTTCTTTGGACAAATAATAAATAGATAAAATAAAATGAAACATTAGTTATACTACAAAAATATCAAAATTATCTATTTGTAAAGGCATTAAATAAAGAGGAAGAAATAATATACAGATATGATGATAAGATATAATATGTGTTGATATACATAAGGAGATATAAATAGAGGAGTATGTTATGAAAGATATTAAGCCTTATTAGTAAATGGAAAAAGATGAGTTACTTAAATTTAAAGAGGAGAGAACAGCAAAGAAATGGTATTAAGAATACAAAAAAGGATATAGAAAAGTAATCAATGATCATCCAAAGTTATACTGTAACTTGCGGAAGCATTAGGTATTTTTTGAAAGCAAGAGATATGAAAAATTTTTAATGCCTTCGCTGGGACACTCGAACCATGGACCTCTAGAATACGCGCTGAGCGTGCTGACCACTACACCACGAAGGCAGAAGAAATACCTTATAAACCAACATAGCATTTAACTAAATTATTGCATTTTAAAAGGATCAGTAATAATAAGTGTAGATTAATTATAAGGATATATTCAATATAACAGGCAACCATTAATTTAAACTCAAATAATTTTCCGTTAGATTTGTACATTTCTGTTTCAATTGTAAGGCTCTACCTGTCTATCAGTTGTGTAGAATCTGGAGAAATCTTTCCGCTATCCGTCGATTCTGAATAGCCCTTGTAGCGTTCGTGGGTTTCTCAGTTCCACGAAATCTTGTACTGCAGGTAATAATCTTGGTAATATAATTTCAATTACTTCATTATGGGGCTTCCTTCCATACAGCATATTCACTAGTTTGACTTTACGCATTATAAACTCGGTAAGGTGTTCATCATTCCGTTGATAAAAGCTGTAGAGCTCGGCTTCAAGTTTTGAACGATCTTTCATGATCGGGAAGGCCTTGAAATTTTCAAAATTGCAGGTGAGGCTTCCGACTTCCCCAAGTAAAAATTTTCCAATCCCTTTCCACCAAGACTCCGCCTGTCCTCGGAGGCGATGGCTACTTTATTTCTTTCGGGGTACCGGATACAACTGAAAGTACGTCTCAAGCGATTCCAGGAATGAAGTGACAGAACTTTTACCGTCGAACACCACTGCTGGTTTAATTGCTGCTTTCATCGTGTGTATTAAAAAGCCAAATCCATCCAACGGGCTTGTCGCCATCGGGTCTACGACTTCTGTCTCTTGTAAGGATGATTGTCCGTCCTGATTATTTGCCAATGGATCCGAGTAAGATGTTCGGGCTCCAGATGTAAGGTTCTACTGTCTATCTGCTGTGTAGAATCTGGAGAAATAGTGATTGCACCGAAGAAGGGTTAAAAGTATCCTTTATTAAACTCTTTAAATTATTTACAATAAGTCAACTCGACGCTAACATACTACGCCTCTGCTTGGGCGGTAACTGAAAGAGTAGAATCAAAACTCAAAATTGGAGATATTAACAAGTAGTGGAACACGTCTAACCAGCAATAACTGCAAAGCGGAAGCTTGCGTATAACCACGCACAGAGATTTTCCAGACTTTCTCTACTGGAACGTCGATAGTTAAACTTTTTCTCCCACTGGTAGAATTTGTATTTCTTATGTGAGCTACCAAAATTTAAATATTCTGGCACTGACAATTGGGGGAATGAAGGCTTACTCCTGAAGTAACTTAAAATTAAATTTAACTGGTTATTTAAAATAAATATAATTATCCCTACAAATTAATATTTTACAGATTGTATGTGCTAGTAACAGATAATATTGCATGCTACAGCCATTTGGGCGTAATCGATGAGGGCAAGGAAAACTAGAACATTCACTCCTGTTTCAGCGCCGATTCGTTTAAACCTACCTATTCAGGGCATATAAAACCACAGGAACGAACGTTGTACGTATCCTGGCAGGTCTCATACCCACATCTGTTCGTGCGGAACAAAACGCTGTTCATACCACAGTTAGCCAATTACTGAGGTACGCTACATTTGAAGACACCATATACAAGTCCAATTACGTATGACTGCCAAAGAAACGTCCCTCAAATCCATCCCGTACTCAAAGTCGTGCGTTAGGGTGGAAAAAACACTCCTTTTATTCCTATAACTCGGAAAAATTCCTATTGCCTAGCCATGGAAAATGAAATAAAATGGTTTTGTATAAAAATATATGTTTCGTTTGAGAATTGCTCTCAAACTTTTGAAAAGCAGCAAAATTTTGTTGTTTTTTGTAATGACTTAACTCACTACTATCGAAATACGATTGTTTCTAGTGTAAATTTGGGGGCATGAGAAATACGAAAAAATTTTTCAAAAATCTGTCATTTAAAATTTATTTATTTAATGCGCAAAAAGTTCAAAAAACACAATTCTTTGTAAAAGTAACAATATTTCGCAGTTTCTGACAGCTGTATCTTTTCATTTTTAGTAGTTTCAATCATAGAAGTATATTTTCTCTCCTCATAAATTTAGCGGCAAGCAGAATTAAATAATTATCGGGCGATACGATACAAAGAGTACGCTACATTCTCAATAGGAATCGAACCACAGAACTTCGAACTAACTGCTATTTGAGTCTTTCCTCGTGGGGTGTTGAATGGGGCAACTCCCGGCCTTGTGCTTAAGACCTGTACCTAAACAGATTCGGCTCCTGAGGCAAATAGTCAGTTTTCACAGCGACTAGAACCATCTTGCCCCCCAACCGGTGTAGTGGTTAGCGTCGCTGACTACCGTGCCGAACGAGAGGAGTTCGAACGCTGGAGAAATAATGGATATTTGTAAATGTGTAGTGTCGGTGCGGCATCGCGATATGCGGCGAGCACTGTCGTGCGGTTTGGTGGAAGGTAAGAGGGGTGGAAGATTTTCAAACTCGTTCCCTTCGGAGAGCTCTTCACAAAACTTGGGGGCGGAAATGAGCCAAATCACACTGTCATCTGTTAGGTGCTCAAGTCTTTTGCCAACGACATGCATAATTTTACACTCATTGTCATGAGGAATTTCGCGAGCTTGGGCTGTCTTCGTCAGACAAGTGAGCTTAAGCAACAACAACAACAGAGCCATCGTTTATTCGGTGGTAGGTTGAAGCATGGACCAAACTGGTACCGTCTTGTCTGCCCTTGGTTATGGGGACAATGCATGGTAAGATATGGAAGGTGGTCTTTGGGGGTTTGGCTCCTATTGGTCAACACTGGGGAACAGTTTGTGACATATCTTCGTTTTCTTTGTTGATGACTGCTTGCCGGTGGCCACTGACTTGTGTTCCATTAAGCCTGAATATGTGCAATTTTGTACCCCTGGATTGTCAGGGGGGTTATGCCTTCTTGGATCGCCTCTTGAGGTTAGGGCATTATAATCGTGTAAGGGCTTCTTAAAGCCCAGGTCTGGAAGTCCCTCCGCCCTAGCGTACTGCTATCTGAATATCTTACTGCAGAACAAAGTCACTATAAACACATTCGTGCAAACGAAGAACATTTTAATTCCTTACATCCTTCTCTGCATATAAATGAGGAATGGACAGAAGACATAAAACACAATCGGTGACAGTCATCCAGAAGATATCATTTGCCACACTTATTTCGGTGGCCTGTATAAAGCCTTGCGAATTTTCGGGGCGCAAAATGTGAAAAATCAGTGTCGTTCTTTGCCGGAACAAAATCATTAACCCCCGTTCTCTAACTAAGTGCTAGTCATTGCACCAGTGGACACACAAGTAAACACTTTATTCATTGATAACTTCCGTAACATAACATATGTTCTACTAGTACTTAAGAGATTTATCACATTTGAAACTGACAGCAGCAATCGCAGCATTTGGCACGTACTGAGTCGCAAATTTGCAAATTTAATTAAATATGTCATAGATGAAAATAAATACAGCTTAAATAATTTTTATAATATAGAATCGCTCGGTTTATTTCGGAGCAGGAAACACTAAAAAATCAACGGCGCCCTCTACAGATTTCGAAATCCAGATCTTCATACTGTTAGCTGGACATACTTCCAATTACACCCCAGGAGAACGCGAAAAGGAAAGGGGATATTTCTTAGATTTTCCCCCACTGAAAGGGCGACTATTGAGGAGGGGACTCAGCCGCCCTATTCAGGTAAATATAAACCACCGTCCACCGCATTTTTGTCCGGGCGCACTTGAACAGTTTTCTTAGGTTTTATCAGAGTAACAAACAGGAAAAATGACCGATGGTATCGCTGGGATTCGAACTCCATACTTCCCGATTGTTAGTAGGTTGTATTTGCAATTACATAGCTAAAGCGAATTATATGAAGGGAGAAAATTCCTTTTAAAATTGCTGTAGAGATATGGGACAACATGAAGAAATGTGCTAAAAAAATTATAGTTTATATTTACTTTCTATTAATTCAAGTATTTATAGTGAAATGTATTGTAAAAATAGATACATTTTTCTTTCGATTTTGAGGCATGAGTGGAAGTCATTAGAAAAATTCTTATTCTTTAGAATAACCAGTTTGATTTCATTTGTAAATATTTAATAATCTATTACAATTCGCGAGTTTATTTACAAAAAATGGAGTTTCAATTTTTTAAATCTAGGGCAGATTAGGAATTGAAATCCTTTTCTCTGTAAAACTGCTTTTGGATATCTTTCTACATAAAACGTGTGATCAATGATTTTACTTTAGGGCAATATAATATTTTACAAACAATGTGGGGTCGTGAAAGGAAATATTATCAGAAGATCAGAGAGTTTGATAAAAAAACAAAACTATATTTTCTGGGTAGTGAAAGTTAAGTTATATTATTCAGTCATTTGTTTTGCAATTTCGAATGAAATATAGTATTCAGATGGAAAAATCAAATCAATAAACCAAAAACTCAGTTCATAATTTTCAATATAATTTCCCACAAAAACAAATTGTTTTGCATGATAACTATATTTCATGGATATATAATTTCTGAAAGAGATGCGAAAAACTTATTCATCACTGTTTGCCTATAAATAAGTTATCAAAATCATGCATTATTCTGTGCTGCTTTGCATATACAATTTACAGTACGATTTAATTTCTCTTATGGGAATTTACGCAATATTACCCAAATTTGAAAGCAAAAAACATATTTCGGATGCATTCAGTTTCATTACTTTAGAGATGATTATGAAATGTCATATAATAAAAGGAAAAGGATGTCTGTGTGTGTGTCTTTCTTCGTGCTAATAGACGTCATTGTATGTCATTATATGACGTCATTGTATGTCGAAACTTTTTCGTTGATGTCAGGATTTTAAATTAATAGCTGCTGTTGGCAACTTTGGTTTCAGATTACAATAATGGACACGGTATGTTATTGCCATGTTAATTCTTTTATTGTTATTGAGAAAAAGTTATTATAAATATAAGAAAATAAAATTAAAAAAAAATCCGAAAGATTTCAGATTTTAAATTACGTCCAACGGGACGTTTTTTTAACATTTTCTGTGTTACCTTTATTAGTCCAAAGGGATTTAGTCTCGAAGGACTATTACTTTCGTTTTGCGATTTTGCCTCGATTCACTCTGAATGCCCGTATCACTTTTCAAATTGTTGCCACTAAATGTTATCGCTCTGCATTAAATTTTAAAAAATGAAAAATCTGCATAAATGTATGCATGTTTCTCGCATTGTGATAAAACCTAGAGCCATCGAATTTTGAATGATGTCATCCTACTGCGAATATGGGCATCTGGAAGCCCTAATTTCGAATTTGAAATTTGCTTTATTATCGATTTTATGTTTTGTAACATTTCAACGATCTGATTAACTTAACAAACTAAATGATTTCAAAGCGAGCAACGGCAACACTGTACGGAAAAAAAAACATTTTTATCTCCAGCGCACGAAACTTACGGAAATTCTAAAGATATGTTCATTTTAAAATGATTTTGCGATATTGATTTTGAACTGAATTTTATGGTTTGAGTACGTAGTACATGATATTTAATAAAAAAAGGTAGCACACGAAACGTTAAAAAAAACGCGCCTTTGGACGTAATTTAAAACCTGAAATCTTTCAAATTTTTTTTTGTTTATTAAATATCGTGTTCTTCGCACTTAAACTATAAAATTCAGTTTAAGGACAATGTCGCGAAATAATTTCAAAGTGGGCATATCTTTAGAATTTCCTATACACATTGTCACGCGCTGGAGATAAAAATGCTTTTTTCTGTGCAACGTTGCCACTGCTCGCTTTGAAATTCTTGAGTTTGTTAATCAAAAATTCGTTAAAGTTTTACAAAATATGAAATCGATAATAAAACAAATTCCAAATTCAGGCTTCCAGATGCCCATAATCGCAGCAGAATGACGTCATTCAAAATTCGATGGCTCTAGGTACCGTTGTTTTATCACAATGCGAGAAACGTACATACATTTATGCATATTCTTCATTATTTAATTTCTTTAAATATAACACAGGGGTGCAATATTTTATGGCAACAGTTTGAAAGTGAACCGACATTTAATGTTTCCGACTCAAAATCGCAAAACGAAAACAATAGTCCTTCAGGGACAAAGCCTCTTTGAACTAATAAAGAACATTAATTTTAAATCATGACATCATACGTATAATCCTGAAGTGTCCAAAGTTCTTGCCTCCTTGTTTGGCAACAAAAACAGTATTTATGAATTCGTTTTTGCTTCGAAAGAATGAAGTAATTTCATCGATATTGAAATACTTTTATGCACTTTCTTTTCAGGTGCACATAGAAATCACAGGTTTTGTGAAGGTCGCAGCTAGCAAGTTTGTATTTAGTACATTATATTAATAGTTTATTTTATTTCCAGGACATCTTACTTAAAAATATTGCTTTTGCCTATCGCGCTTATCTGGAGAGCTTGCACACTAGAATTAATATAAACTCTGAAAAGTATTACAGCTCGTACGAATGTGCCCATACATGTATTACTAATAACATGACATACATCGAAACAATATTCACCCATAGTTCCTCAACTAAGCAAGGATATATATACATAAGAATATCCTTGCTGCAGTTCTTCATTTTTTCAGACGACTTTCTACATCTTTCCGGTATAAATGTATTTTCATCTAAACCTCAAAGAAGAGAAACAGAGAGGCAATTCGTTGGGGTAATTAATGAACCCATCTGATGCAAATCAGCTAGAAAATGAAAGTTTAGTACATATCATGCAGTCATGGCGAAGTGTGGTGATACGCAATTCTGATGAAAAATGATATGCTTGGATTCTTTCTCATTCTTCCATAAATTTATTCTTTCATATTTGGGAATATTAAGTGCTTCGTTTCTCTAGATGCAAGCTGTTGATAACATTAGCAAAAATTCTGCCATTAATTTTCGAACTTTATAAAATGTTAAGATTACTCTACTGACGAGGTGCGTGTTTACTTAAATAAACAAAAATAAGAAAGTACCTTAATTTCAATAAATTAATTTGCAAGACGGATATTGCAGTAATATTACATTTAATTTAATGAGAAAAGTTTTATTATTTACTTATTGCTCAGTCAGAAGATAAGGAAAGACATGTCTTTTAAAATTTTGATTATATTATTTTAGCACGTGCGAGGAAATATTAATAAAAAAAATCTGAACGTTTTCAGATTTTATATTACACCCAAAGGGGCTTTTTTAACGTTTTGATTGTTACCTTTATTTATTAAATATCATTTTCTTCACACTTGAACCACAAAATTCAATTTAACAGCAATATCCCAAAACAATTTAAAAAGAGCACATCTTTAGAATTTCCGATATGCAGCCTCTCGCGCAGGCGATAAAAATGTTTTTTCTGTACACGTTGCCACTTCTCGCTTTGAAATCGTTAAGTTCGCTAATAAAAATTCGTTAAAGTGTTACAAAATAAGAAATCGATAATAAAACGAACTCCAAATTAGGGCTTCCAGTTGCTCATATTCGGTGGAGGATTACGTAATTCAAAATTGGATGGCTCTAGGTACCGTTGTTTTAGCACGATGCGAAAAACACATACATACATTTATTCAGATTCTTAATTATTTAATTTCTTTAAATATAACACATGGGGATAATATTTTATGGCAACAATTTGAAAAGTTGAAGCGAGCATTTAAAATTTTCAACGCAAAATGCCAAAAAGAAATTAGTAGTCTTTCTCGGCTAACATCCTTTGGGCTAATAATCAGAAAACTGATTATTTTCAAATAATTTGATGGCATAACTTAAAACATATTTAACGATTACAGCTTCTTTTTCAAAATGTATCCTTCGAAAGTTTTTAATGTATCATTACAAATCTTAAAAAGTCAGATAAATGTCCAAAAAATGAACTGTTCTGGATTAAAAATATGATTAAGATACTGGAAGTGTCAACATAGTAGAGTCAGTCTCTCAGCGAAAACATGATTTTGCATTAAATTAAGATTTTTGACCACATGTTCCTGCTCGATTTGACTTTTACTCCACACTGCTTTAATTTCATCAGACAGACCTTGAGTTTCAACCTCAAATAAAAATGTGTTCCTCTTTTCCTTTCTTGCTATGTTCTCCCCTAGGAGTGCCACCTGATTTTTGTTACGTAATGAGCTCACGTGGAAATTCAGTGTTATAGAGTCGGACACGTTGCCCTAGGTTCGCCATTCATGGCGATATTGTTATCGGTCAGTGTGCGGGTTTTTAGTTGGACCGGAACTCTTGGTCTGTTTCACATTGCTGCGATTGTTGCTTATTGTTCACACGAAAAATCCTACCATCTGAAAATATTACCTGTTGCAATGTATCTGCCGCCACGGCCTCTTCCCCACATACTTTCAAGAAAGGAATCGTTCATCATCAGACATGTGTGTATGTGGAGAAAGGAGGGATTCAAATCACTATATTCTACAATGTCCGATAACAACAACTCATCACGTAAGACATCAGGAGCAGAATTTCAAAGATTCTTTGTCAAACACTTAAGTACCTACAGTAACAGCAAGGCAATAATATCCAAGTTACATCACCATAGACTAGAACTGTGCCAGCCTTAGCGAGAAACGGCCACCGAATTATGCAACAGCAATTCTGTGTGTCTCAGTGGTCTAAGTGTTCATGAACACAGTGTCTCACTGATTGATTCAATGTAAAGTGCCTAAATTCCTCTGCAACTCTCCACCTTAGGAGTGCCTTCAAGACCAATAAAGCTTCAATGACCAAATGGTTCAATGCTCCAAGATATCCAGTGATCTAGGTGCCCACGATTACAGTGTCTCACCGACTAAGTGATTCAATGGATACTGCCTAAATTCCTCTCCACCTTAGGAGTGCCTTCAAAGCCAATAAAAACACAATAACAACAAAGTCAACTCTAGAGACTGTGAACTGGTGAAGTGAACTCAACACCAAATCAAACCCAAATGATCATATAAAATATCAACGTGCACCACCAATAAACGTAAGAACTTTGAACTGTGAACTACAAAGTATACTAAACACAAATTAGCACATACGCAACCTACATTACATTACATTACCACCACAGCCCTCAACCAGAGTAAATATGCTTGAAATCAATTGCAACCACTTTACTGTTAATTATGTATGTACTCCAACTCAGCTGTAAACTTCTACGTATTAATGCAGTATGTACTTTAATTGTATTTTCATGTTAAAATGTAATTACCTTTCAAAGATCTTAAATAAATGCCCGAGAAGGGCGGTAGTGTACCATGTGGAGGGAACGGTTCTCTAGAATGTTAGTGCATGGCGGTTGTAACACCTTTGTCAATGACGATGTCGTGGTGTTCCTCTCTGTCCCTGTCGCTTATTGGTTAATATTTCAGATATTCTTCTGATAACTGAGGTAGTAATCTGCGATATCCCCCCCAAAAAGGAAATTATTGGGTAACCCCCGTTTTCTTAATTATTTTGATGCTATTTATCTTTTTTATAGGAGATGTTATTATTCAAAATAAAATGCATGTTATCCTATTCATCTGGTCTAGTTTATACAAAGAGTTCTTGACAAAATTCATAAAATTCGTCAACAGTGTATAAAGAGCCTCAAACACGTTATTGTCTCTGAAGTGGTCAGAAAACAGTGAGTGTCACCAGTAAGAAAGTGTTAATAACATCCAAACCAAAACACTCATGTCCCATTAAAATAAGTCTTGTTAACTCACAACACATGCCGCTTACTAACTGCTGCCAGGGGCTCTTTATAGACTCCAATGCTGCGTGGAAAATATAGCTTTTATAGAATTAACAATTACATATTCGTCTGGTTTAATATAGTTACGGATTTCATATTTATTTTGGCTATTTATTTAGAATTGTAATTAAAGTTGGCTTATTTTCCCGTGCAACGCAGACGATTTTTGAAGAGAAAGCTACGTCGGAAAAATAAAAATGCAAGAGCGCGTGCATTTAATGTTTAATAAATAAATATCTTGTAATGACTGTTGCCATCCTGAAAAATCTAGAAAAATCGAGATTGTTCTAGTGGTAATTAAAAAGCTTATAAAAGCCGAATTGAAGCACCTCATCTCAGTTGTAGTTGTAGTTGTTTAAAGCGAACTGCTGTTTGCTTTTTTAATGCTGATATTGATTGCAGTGATTTCGCAGTCGGATAGAATTAGTTTATCTGTTTTGAAGTGAATTGTGTTTAACGTTTAAGATATTGTGATATTGTACGAATATCTCTGAAGAAATATTTCAGCATTTTGATTTATTTCTTGTGGAAAGAACAAATTTTGGTAACTTTTTAACGACTTGTGCATTCAATCCATAACGAAACCGCACGCACACAACAATATTACACCAGAAAAATGTTTTAAAGAATCCTCTAGTTTAAGAACTGGTATTTTTAACAAAATAATTTTAAAGTTGTAAAGCGAAAAGAATTTTTTTTTCTGGAAAACTTTCAGGCTTAGAAGTAGATAGAGGAACTAGTTACTAAACAAGCTTTCAAGGGTTATTTAGAAACCCGTTTGCGTGCTCATACTTAATTCGCGTGTTTCTACGCTGAGAAGAAAGAACAAAAAAAAAAAACTACTGGTAGTTACTTCTCTTTTATTGCAGCTCTTGATGCCTAAAGTTTAAAAGCTTTGCTTTGATCATTTTAAAACGTATGTCCATAAAACATTATATGTTGCGTTTAAAGTCTATTTAAAACATCTAAAAATTTATTTTAGCTAAATTTTTCAACCAAAAACAAAATATATATTCTGAAGATATGACATGACGTTCAGAGAATTATAGTACGCATGCTTAGCATATCAAGTCGTTAGAAATTTAATAAAATTTATTCTTTTCACAAGAAATAAAACAAATACTGAAATATTTGCTCAGAGACATTCGTACAATATCACAATATCTCAAACGTTAAACAGAACTGAATTCAAAAGAGAGAAATTCAATCTCACAGCGAATTCGCTACAATCAAATAGCAGCGTTAAATAAACAAAGAGTTCGCTTAAAACAACAGCAACTGAGCTGAGTTGTTTTAATTCGGCTTTTATAACCCTTTTCATTATTCACTGGAAGATTCTGGTAAAACCAATTTTCTCGATTTTTTTTCGATTTTTGTTGATGGCAATAGCAATGAGATATTTATTTATTAAATTTTAAATGCATGCGCTCTTTTATTTTTACTTTTTCGACGTAGCTTTCTCTTCAAAAATCCTCTGCGTTGCAAGGGACAATAAAACAATTTTAATTACAATTCTAAATACATAGCTAAATAAATACGAAATCCGCAACAATATATTTATTTAAACTTGCAAGTATTATTTTAATTTTCTAGTAGCCATTTTTAATTTTGATACCCTTTCCTTTAAATTCTTGTTTCCCACTTACAACTCCCTACGAGAATGAGTTTTATAGTATCGCGTTGCATGTAGATCAAGTAGAAAGAGTATATAAAGGAAGTTTCGCTTACTTAAGCAGAAGAGCTCAGGAGTCCTTAGTGGCGCGTGTTTGAGGGCCAATTGACGAAATTTATATCGAGTTTCTCATGCCTCGAAAGCGCGACTTAGGATACATATATATATATAAATATGTATATTAGATTTTAAATTCATAATGGAAGTAATCAAAAGCAAATTAATAAGACCAAGACTTGCGCCAAACCTGGGTTTATTTTAGATTTATATACAGCACTGTTCTAATAAAAATATTTTGACACAAAAATCAGGCTTCTTCTGAAATGAAATACCATTTTTTTCTTCTTATTTCGATTCTACGACTCAAATTATGCCAAAATATTAATTTTGTAATATTTGCTAAGAAATTTGAAAATTTATTCTGGTGCATTTTTTGTTCAATTTGCGCCAAGAAAATTCACTTGGCGTACTTTTTAATTTATAGCAACCTCATTTCCTTTCATTTTTTTGCATTGTACACCAGCGGAAAAAAGGTCACATTCATTACTTTCAAATAATTTTAACAAAATGCATAACCACAGTTTCGTTATTATCGCTTATATTTAATCCGCCAAATTTCAAAACGAGCGAATATGTAAATCCACGTTTATCTTAGAAAATTTTGAATAAAAAATTCTAATTTTGTGCAATTGTGCATAGAAATACATCTACTTTAAGATGATGTTAAAAACTTTATATAGGTTGTAACGCAAATTTTTTTCCAAAAATTTATAAAAATTATTTAAAAATGCAAATTTTAAAATAAATGATAAAAAATGGAACACTTTTATTTGGAAGAAACCTAAATTTCGAACTGTATAGGAAGGAATCAAATAAGTTTCATGAAAAAAGAGTTATTAATAAATACATACCAAATTGAATTAACATTAAGGTGCTAAAATGTTGAGCGGAAATTATTTAAAAACTACTCTTGCGATTTTAATAAAATTTATTAGTTAGTTTGGCATAATTTCAGTCGTAGATTCGAAATATGGAAAAAAGAGGCCTGTCATTTCAGAAAAAGTCCGATTTTGTGTCAAAATAGTGATATTAAAACAGTGCTATATATAAATCTAATACATATCCTAAGTCGCGCTATCGGGACATGAAAATCTCAAGTTGGATTTCATCAATCGGCTCAGTAGAAAGGGAGATTAAAACTGTCCCTTTTTTATTTTAGTCCGAAAGGGAGATTAAAACTGTCCCTTTTTTATTTTAGTCCGAAAGGGTTTTGTCTCTGAAGGACTATAGTTTTCGTTTTGCGATTTTGCGTAGATTCACTGTAAATGTCGGTTCACTTTTCAAACTGTTGCCACCAAATATTGCAGCCCTGTATTATATTTAAAGAAATTAAATAATGAAGAATGGGCATAAATGCATGTATGTTTCTCGCATCGTGATAAAACGACGGTACCTAGGGCCATCGAATTTTGAATGACGTAATCCTGCTGCGAATGTGGGCATCTGAAAACCCAAATTTGAAATGTGGAATTTGCTTTATTATCGATTTCATATTTTGTAAAACTGTAACGAATTTTTGATGAGCAAACCCAAACGATTTAAAAGCGAGCAATGGCAACAGTCTACGGGTGAAAAAAGACCTTTTTATCTAAAGCGCGCGGAACTGTGTATCGGAAATTCTATACGCATTTTAAAATTATTTTGCGATATTGCTGTTGAACTGAATTTTATGGTTTAAGTGCGAAGAACATGATATATAATTAATAAAAGTAACACACAAAATGTTAAAAAAACGCCCCTTTGGTCATAATTTAAAATCTGAAGCCTTTCAAATTTTCTTTTTTTTATATTTAATGCAATATAACAACTTTTTTTTTCGCTGTGTACGTGTCTGCTGATATTCGCCGGGTAATTACGAGGGTTGGAACTTTAATAGTGGCAACACAGCTGAAAACACGCTACGCAACAAAACCAAAGAATATCGCGTATACCACACGTGAACTAGATACCTACTTTACATCTCCGCAAAAAGACTCGTCCTGCCTACGTCATGCGCATGCGGAGTGACGCGAAGAACGGATCCTTGTATTAGCTCGCGGTCTAAAGTAAGTGTTGTCAGGATGTTTTCAAAACAAGAACAACGATGTTGGATAAAAATTGAATGTGCCAGAGGTCGTACAACACGACAGTGTCATCAAGGGCTTCAAGAAGCTTGCGGGAAATCTGCATTGCTTTACAGAACCGTAGCAAGATGGGTGAAAGCATTCAATGAAGGACGCCAAAACGTGGCAGACATGCTGCGGCCAGGTCGTCCGAGTGTCAGACCTGCAAGCTGTTGCCGGCCACACTTTCTGCAAAACGCCCCTCTCATTTTGCATGACAATGCTCGGCCGCACGCAGCGCAAGCTGTGACTGATTTGTTCAAGCGATGGGGCTGGGAAGTGCTTTACCATCCACCATACTCCCCAAATCTAAGCCCTTGTGACTATGACTTAATTCCTAAGATGAAGGAACCACTTCGTGGCACTCGCTTCCAAACTGTTCCTAAGATTCTTGCGGCAGTAGACCGGTCCATGCAAACTATCAACAAATCAGGCGCTGCTACAGATATTCTGCGACTTCCACATCGTTGGAAACGGGTTGTATACAATGCTGGCGACTATATTGAAGGACTGTAAAACATGGTGACATGAATCACTTTTGTATTCCTTGTAAATAAATAGTTGCCACTATTAAAGTTCCAACCCTCGTAGATTAAGGGCCAACTGCGTTAGATAATTATGTATACTTAAGTCAGTTTAGTTTAGCATTAGATTAGTTTCTTATTTTCTTGAGTTTTAAAGCCCAAGTGAAGACTTAACCAATGAGCTCGAGAAGGTGCCGACTGTTCCTATTTCTTTAAGTAAATAAAAGGATATTTAAACCCACTTGTGGCCTTTGTCGTTTACACACTTGGAGTCAGCGAAAAGTCGCTACATAGTTAAATAAATTCCATTACTTTCAGCATAAAGAAAGTAGTTAGGAACATAATAAACTAAGAGTCATACTTTTTAATTTCAAATTTTTTTTTTCAAAAATGTGCATATACTGAAAAGACATAAAAGTATTGTTACAAAGCGCACCATTTTGTATTATTCATAATATTTCTTACTTTATAAACGTAAGTGCAAAATGATGCATAAAAATACAGATCAAGAACCAACCAGTTTTAGTTTGGCTAGTTTGATTTACTTGATTATGGCAAAGCACTCGTGGGCTATTTGCCTAAGGAAAAGAATGCCTTCGTGGAGGGTTTCTAAGGGAAAATGTCTCGTATATATGTTACACATGGAGAAAACCGCGGAAAGCGTAATGGCAAACCGCACATTGAGTTGATGAATGTTAACGAATTTCGCTTACTGCGCATGCTCAATAGTATACCTTTGGCAGGGAGAAAATACTGGCGAATAAGAATAAACCACCCTACACAAGCCTGTTCGTCATGTAGGCCTCAGCGACTCTTTACGATTGCAACACTATGGACACTTTTTTGTGCTTATTGCACTTGCTTCCGTTTCATTTCATTTTGGTTTATTTTGTTCATAAACATTACATTTAATATCAGTTATTTGTAATAATTTCTTTGGCTTTTATTCAGTAATTTAAACTAGATATATTCCTTAAGTTGTTAAAGTATTTACGAATGGAACGCATGGTAAATAATCGATTGCTTTTATTCCTCAGAGGTACAATCAATAAACATTCAGCTCAAGTACAATCAATAAACAACATCATGTAATTTTTCCTGTTTTGTAATCCTTCTTAAACGAAAATTTAAAGAGTTTGCAATTGGTATTTACACCTAAGTAATGAAGCAACGTACAACCTAACAAGTTTTAAAAACCCGAACTGTTTAAGTCCTGATAACAGAACATCAACCCTATACCATATTTATCTTCTTTTAAAATTACGCCAAAGTCGTAATTATTCCAAATTCTCTTCTGGGCATGCACAGTGTGCGCAATTTGTTTAACATTGTTCAACTGAATGTGCGGTTTGCCATTAGGCCCACGGAAACGTCTATGCAACCGAACCCAGATTGAACTACCAGTGTTCAGCAAATTAACCGCTCGGCCGATAGGCCCCAACCAGTTTGAAATATAATCATTTACTTAAGGAAAACTTTTTAACAATACTACATTCTTTTTTTACTCTCCCAAATATCATATTTTGACCCTTTTCTTGCGATGCTGGCTGTCTTAGGGGTTATTAGTTAAACTTCGTTTTAAATCCTGTAATTTATGTAAATATTGTTGCGAAAAATTCGGCGGTTGCTCCTGTATGTAAGCTTTCTGGCATAGCACTAGGGTTGCCATAAATAGTGTATGGTAGGGCTGCCAGATTGGCGACTTTATCGCCCATTTGGCGACCAAATCGGCGATATCCCATGGTCCAATCGGGAAGCTTCTAGAATAACTTCCTGTCGAGATATTTCTCGAAACCTGTGGAACCTAAGGAAAAGCTATATAAACCCTTGCGTTTCTGAGAGCCGGCAGTGTGTGATTAAGAATGTGATTTGTTGTGAGAATAGCTGCTTACTGTAAGTGCTAAGCTACGCGAGAGTTTTGTGAACGGAAAGCGATCGAGATAGTGCTTTGCCGTGAAGCTACCTTTACAGTATAGCTCGACAGTGTATTGGTGATTGTTCCACGGTGTTTATTATAAGTTTAGTGTTGCCGTGAAACTACCTTTACAGTTACAGCTTTAAGCTGTGTTGCTGATTGTTTCGGCGTATTTATTGTAGACTTTCGACGCTTTTAAAGGTCATTTTGGAACTGTGCTGTAAATAGTGATTCTTGTAAATAAATTATGCTTTTTATTGTTCTGCATCGTGTTTTCATCGGATACTCTCAAATCCACGAACCCGTATAATGCTACAATATATAGAGAGAGCTTAGCATATAAAAAGGGATGAAAGTGTATAAGAAAAGGAAAAATAAACTAAACAAAGAAGAAAAACAACAAGAATTTCATACTTAAGGTCCTTTATTTAAAAAAATTATTATACTTTTCATCTTTTCAGACGAGAATTTTAAATAAATAGGTACTTCGCCATTCAACTAAACTCTTTTCGGAAGCGAAATAACGTGTGTGTTGTTAAAGGTTTAAAAATTGCTTAAGAAATGTTGCACTCTAATTGTTTTTTAATTAACTATTTCCAAAAAGCTTTGTTGAATTCTATTCATTTTCAAGGAGTAATCTCTTTTAATACATTTTTCAATTATAACAAAGTTGAAATTATGTTTTCCTTCCTGCTGGAAGATGCCGCTTAATTGCAGGTAAGAACAACGCGAGGGCTTAAGATTCCACAATTAACACAGTAATAATAATATCATTATTATTAATGACTGTTTTCCTTCAGTGCAACTTCATTTAAATATTAATAAATTCTTAGCATGCTTATCACTAGCGTAATTTAATTTTTTCTTATTGGTTACGTTAAACAAAAATACAAAATGTAGTTTACTTAGTCTTTCTTCTTGTTTAACTTAATATCAGAAACACATTTCTGCACCATAGGAATTCATCTATGTAGTAAATATACTTTTAATTTGCTTACAATATTTAATACAAAGGTTTTTACAGCATTTTCACACCACCCTGATCAGCATTAGGGATGTTGGCAACTGTATCGTTGGTAGGCTAGTAAGACATAGTTGTATCAGTAACGCATTTTTTGGTTGATAGCGAAATCCATCGACGTTTTCGCTTTGTTACATAATTAAGGGTATTAATTCTTTAATTCTCTAATTTAAGTTTCTCACATCCTTTCTATCAGTCCCTACCGCTCGCGCGAAGTAGCAGTAGACAGTATTTTAAGTAAAGTTTTGTAGAGGTAAAATCAGAGCGTGTTCTGCCTGCTTGAAGACCACGTTGCTAAACTTGCTTTTCTAACTATCAGTATTCTGCAACTTTGAGCCATTAGTGAATTGTGAAGCTGTTAGGCTATATTTAAGTACATTAGTTTTAGTTCATCCATTATTTTTTATTTAAGCCAAAACAATTGGCTTCTGTCAGGAGGAGTTGGTGCCGACTATTAAACTTCATTTTGAATTAACCAAAAGGGTTCTTTACACCTTTTGCCTGTCTCTGTGGTACTTGCAAGACACACTGATAACTCACCAATTGCATTTTAGAGCACTGTTCTAAGTTTTATGCTACTTTAGAAGGCCAGACTCTTTAATGAATTTATCATTATTATCACGTTATTTTCTTTTGGAACTTTTCTTCCCTTGTTTATTTGTTCAGAGAAACTGCGAGCTAGTTGGTTGGGCTATTTCACAGTTTTAGGCTATGGATCCCATAGTCACTGTGTCTAGAAAGATACTTCAGTAAATTTGGTTTCAGTTTCTTTAATCAAATTAAAATCTATGTAAAACTGAATGGACTATGCATCTTGCGATAACCAGAACATAAATATTGTTACGTTTTTCTCTTCAAGAGTTCGTGGATTTTGAGTGAATAACTACGATACTTGATGAAGTATCGAAACACACTTTATTGGAGAGTATTTTCCAAGACAGCTCCAAAATCACGCTTACAGTCGTCGAAGAACAACTATAAACACGCTGAGACAATCAGCGACACAGCCTTCAGACTATCAGGCTAAAACGGTGGAGACAGCTTCACGGCAAAGTACAGAGTAAAGCTCTCGACTCTGCTCAGTCGTTCTGGGAACTTTACGTACTCTCGAGACTCTCCACGCTAGAACTCGCGATGCACTCGACGATACGCTAGAGTACAGCTCCCAACCCGGTTCAGTCGTTCCCGAAGCTCAACACACTCTAAGATAAAACTCGACGATGCACTGCCTCGCGATACACTAAGAGACTCGCTCGATGCACTCTACGACCAACTCGGCGCTAGACTACGCACTGACTCTTAACTATCTCCCTCTCCGCGTACCAGTAGGGTTTATATAACTTTTGATTTGTGTTCGAGAACGTTCTGGGCTAAACTAGGAATGGTTCGTTCTAGAAGGTTCTCCCTGCGCCTATAGCATATCGCCAATTATGTCCCCAAATGCCGCCAAATGGGGCAACCCTGCCGTCCCTTGTCATTTTATGGCAACCCTAAACATGCTTTGCGGGGAAGCTAGATTACCGCGGCTGGACATTTCGCAACAATACTAGTAACTTTTGAAAAATGCAAAAAATACTAACTAAGAAGTATTTGGAAACAAATAAGATAAGCAGATGATACTAAATTAGGCAATAAATTAAGCAAATAAGATAAGCAGAATACACTAAATTAGTAATTAAATACTGTTTTTCAGATTCGATAGACTATTATCATTTTTGGCATGTCTGCGCAAAA
>KK113297.1:164206-183606 GCA_000611955.2 Stegodyphus mimosarum | reverse complement strand
AAAAAAAAGGGGAGGGACAGTTCTATATCTCTTGTTCTACTGAGACGATTGACGAAATTCTAATTGCATTTTTCATGTCTCGAAAGTACGACTTAGGATATGTATTAGATTTATATATAGCATTGTTCTAATATTGGTATTTTGACACAAAATCGGACTTTTTCTGAAATGACATGCCACTTTTTTTCCATATTTCGAATCTACGACTCAAATTATGCCTAACTACCAAATTTTGTAAAAATCGCAAGAGTAGTTTTTAAATAATTGGCTCCCAAAATGTTAGTTCCTCAATGTTAATCCAATTTGGTATGTACTCGTATTTATTAATATCTGTTTTTTCACGAAACTTATTTGATTCCTTCCTATACAGTTCGAAATTTAGGTTCCTTCCAAATAAAATTTTTCCATTTTTTATGATTTATTTTTAAAATTTATATTTTTAAATAGTTTTTATAAATCTTTCGAAAAAAATTTTGATTTGAAACCTATAAAATGTTTATAATCATCTTAAAGTAGATGAAGTTTTAAGCATACCTGCAAAAAAATTAGAGCTTTTTATTCAAAATTTCCGAAGATATACGTGAATTTATATACTGGCGCGTTTTGAAATTTGGCATATTTGTTGAAAGCGATAATAGCAGAAATGTGGTTTACGCACTTTATTAAAATTATTTGAAAATAAGAACGATGTGACTTTTTTTCCGGTTCTGTATGACGGAAGGGGTAGGAAAACAGGTTACCATGTATTAAGAAGTTGGCCAAGTGAATTATTCTTGGCACAAACTGAAAAAAATTCGCCAAGTTAAATTTTTTAATTTCGCCGTAAATTTCGCAATAAATTTTACAAAATATAATATTTATGCATCATTTGAGTTTTAGAATCGAAATATAGAAAACAATTCGTATGTTATTTCAGAAAAAGTCCCATTTTGTGTCAAAATACCTATATTAGAACAAAACTATATATAAATCTAATATGTATCCTAGGTCGCGCTTTCGAGACATCGAAAACGTAATTTGAATTTCGTCCATCCGCCCAGTAGAACGGGAGATATAGAACAGTCCTATTTTTTTTCGCAGTGTACATTTTGTTTCTTTACATACGCATAGGCAGTTAACACGTTGACTACCAATTACGAGATAACTCGTAGATTGCGTTCTTTTCTAGGACGCCAACTACGAGTTATCTCGTACCGTGTTTACTTGCCATTTTTGTGCAGCTGCGATTAAACTCGGAATATATCAATGCTAATATCCATAGATGACTTATAGGAAAAGAACAAAAAATCAATCTTGGCTTGCATGAACAGAGAATTTATTAAAAAATGAACAAAAAATATAATTATAAAAATTAATTCATATTGAAGAAATAAAATAATATTTTATTGTTTGTGGAACTCCTTAAAACAATCTTCCACACAAAGGGCTGACGACGCTGTTTTTTTTTGTTAGGTCGTAGACTCTCTAAATAATGGAGCTCTTGCAATCTAATTTTTTTCGAAACTGGTTGAATCTCTTCTGCAATCAACGCGAAGACGAATTCTTCTCTGAACTTTAACAGTTTTATTGTTGACGAAGTTACTTTTTTAAAAAAATTTGTGAGCTTTTGTGTACATATATATATATAATATGTAGTGAAAACTTTTTGGGCCATCTAATAATATTTCTTAGAGATGAGTAGTACGAAAGCATTTGATCTGATCGGTCAATGCCAGAGATTCCATTATTGTAATCTCGAATTATATTCGGTTTCACAGAAATGTTTCCATTGCGACAGGGGGTCTGCGTGCTAATGAACTCGTAGTTGGCTTCCGCGAAGAGATTTCTCTTACAGAAGCCATTTAAGAGATAATTCTTTTTAAAAAACAAAAACACATTTTTTATGCTTTTTGATGATAACTATGCACTAGAATTAGAGTTTTTAATATTATATTGTGATTAAATCAAATTGTTAATTTAGGGCAGATTTTTGAAAATTGCCGTGGCAGTCAACGTGTTAAAAAGTACAAAGCCACATTTCACATAAAGAAATATTGATATTTATAAAATAATTGATATTTTAATGTAATTCAGCTTTTTGATGGAAAACAATGGTAAATAACAAGTCAAGTTGTAATTAATTAAAGACGCAGTTTCTATTTTGTGGTTAGGAGTAACGAGCAGACCATTGATGTGGTAGTTGGAAGATCACGAATTCGACTCCAGGTAGAGATATTTAGAAATTAAACAGGCTAATATCAGATGACACTGTGCATCTGAGTTGTTTTGGAAAACTGGCGCCTTTGGAAAGAAAGACAAATATATAGAACGAATCATAACATGGAATATATATTTTTCGCCTTGGTTGCTTCTTTGTGCGAAGTAACGGAAGTATTGTAATCACGAAAAATTCCGGGTACCATATTTCAACAAAGATATCCATTTTGACCGCTATTGAATACAATTTAACCATGTTATTGCGTGACCTCTGTACGTAAGAACAGAATAAAGGGCTCGTCTTCACAAAACGAATTATAAAACTGATTCAAATGTATTCGGAAGATATTTTTTCCTAACGTCTGTACGTACGCATGCATACGTATGTATGTATCTCGCATAACTCAAAAACGAGTAGATTCGAAACATTGAAATTTTGCATATAGCAGTGCTATACCATGTAGTTGTGCACCTCACTTTTAGGTTGCAATCGGCCGACACAAAAGTATTTAAATATATATATATATACCCACTCTGCACTTGGCTCATTGAGCTCAGCTTTTTTATTCTCGTATTTTTGCTTTAAAATCGATTGAATTATGTTTTTCTTATCTTCCGGTTAAGGTTTTCATGCTTATAGTTATTTTCCACGCAATAGTTGTAGAATTATCAATAATTTAAAAGTTAAAATACAATAACACGCCAAACAAACATTAATTTAGAAGTCAAAAAACAAATACCAGGGTTATATTTTCAAATTTTGACAGGACAAGTTTCGATGGTTTTACCGAACCATCATTCTCAGCTGCAAAAGCGCAAATGAGCGAAATAAGATAAGAAAAGAAAGCCTGGACAGGAGACAAGCTACTGGCGCCATCTGTTGATAAAACTAGAATTAAACATAATTTCTTTAAAGGGTGAAGGCAAAGATGGATTAGAATTAGGGTCGTTAACTAGAACAAAAAGATTTTTTGAATGTGAAATGCCTCTAGAAAATTCAGTTCAGCAATGGAAGATGTTTTTTGAATAATTTTAGCAGCAGAAAAATTGAAAGTGTGATTTTCGGACCAACAATGTTGGGCAACAGAAGACTTCTGTATTTCCTTTTTTCTAACATATGCCTCGTGTTCCTTAACGCGAAATTTTAAGGCTCTCTTAGTTTGGTTAATGTAGATTAAACCACACTGGCAAGGAATCCTGTAAATATCACAGGAATTCATATCCGGAATGGGGTCCTTGAGTATGGAACTCGGAATTTTATAGGTGGGTGAAGAAACGACCCGAAAGTTAAATTTCTGTAAAATACGTGCAACTTTATAGCTAATTGATGGAAAGAAGGGAATGACAACATAATTTTTATAATCTCCTAAAACAAGAGTCTGCCTTTTGGTGTGTTGAGATGAGAATTTTTTAACTGCTTGATTAATAATGTTGGGTGAAAAGCCCCTGTCAATAGCTATTGCTTTTAAATAATTTAGTTCTTCATCGAGGGATAGTTTGGTGGAGCAAACTTGAAGAGCACGGAAAACATAGGAATAAAATGAAGGTAACTTTTATTTAGTCGGATGACATGATTTGAAGTGTGGTGGAAGGCAAACCGATGAAGGTTTACTGTAAACCGTAGTATTGAAGTTGGATGTGTTACGTGGGACCAGAATTTCGAGAAACGGAAGAGAATTACAAGTCTCAAGTTCAAAAGTGAACTGAATAACAAGATCAATAGAATTCATTGTCGAAAGAACTTTATTTAAATCATCTTTTTTACGCTCAAACAGGGTAAAAGTGTCGTCTACGTAGCGGAACCATACCGGGAAGTTTAAAGTTTCAAACAATATTGATTCATAACAATGCACGTAGATATCAGCCAGGATGAGACTGAGGGGGCTTCCCATGGCTAATCCCTTAGTTTGCTTGTAATATTTATTTTGGAAAACAAAATGCGTTTGTTTCAAACAGAGTTGAGTGAGAGAAACTAGCTCATCAATTTCGATGCAAGAGAAATGAAATTCGCGAAGTCTGGTTTCCAGACATCTCAATGCACCCTCCACTGGAACATTGGTGAATAATGATTTTACATCAAAAGAAACCATGAGTATATTTCTAGAAGAAATATTTTTAACCAGGTAAACCTTGGATGGTGGTTCGGTAGAACCATCGAAACTAGTGCTGTGAAAATTTGAAAATATAACGCTGATTTTTGTTGTTTGACTTCTAAATTTAAAAGTTTTTTTAAGTGAGGCTAAGCCTGAATTTCATTTACCATATCAGCTACATTTGTTTACATTAAAACTTAGCACAATAATGGACTTGTTGCCAATCTAAAGAAACTCAGCTTCGCATCAACAAAGATAACGCTTTCTTTTATTATTTCAAATTAGGTCATGCTAAATCTGTACTCGAATTATCATTTAATTTATTAAATTATCCATATATTGAATTAGCCTAGCATCTACAACAAATTAAATCAGTTTCTTCGTCTTCAATGTCTTTTAGACAAAGAATATGTATTGTTAAGAAGGAACACTTCGCAGAAGCAGAAGTGGCTCCCTTCCAACGAAAAGGGAAACAACTGCGCATGCGTGAAATATCTGTCGCCAAAAAGCGCCAAAGCTCGAAGCTGAATGTCGAAGTTGGTTTGGACAGGTTCGACCGTTACGTTTAGCAAGAGTTTAAACAAAGAATAGGTTCTTTGGTTTCAAGTAGCGATATGGACAATGGAAGTTCAACAGCCAGTGAAAGTGAAACTTCACCTAATATTTCATCATTTCCGAGTTTAAATTATCGCGACAAGTCAAAGAACGATTCATCTTAACCCGTGTTCCTCAATTTCCTATACATGTCGCGGAGGGGGAAAATGTCGGCTAGGTACCAAAGAACCGGCATATCACAGAGGGGAAATTCTCGCCAACAGATTCCGTCGACAAATCCCTTGGCGAATGTTCCCTTTTCTTTGTAGCGGCGTTGCAGACAAAGTGGTTTACATTACGTCTATGGAGCCTTTCCTTCTTTACATAGAGGTTCTTTGTTTTAGATGAGCGAGACCAAAAGTAAACTTTCGGTTTTGTGTTCCGAAAATCTGCGTTCTTGCCCTCTGGCAGAATTGCTTGTTTTTGCATAGAAACTATAATGGTAATTGTAAAAATTGTTTTTGAAATTGTTTTAACTGTATTTATGTTTTGTATTTTTCTACATTTTTTAATTTTTAATAAAGGTATTTTGAGATTTCATGTGTTTTTGCCTTGTCGCGAAGTGAGCACCGAATTAATTGAATGAGGAATATATCTCTAATGAAATTCGAGGAAATAAGTTTAAAACGAAATGCAGGAAAAAGTGCGTATAATTTAATATCCCTTACAAGGAAGTCGTGTGGTGTACACATCAGATATTTATGTATCGTGCTCGTGATGTAAATAAAAGTATGAATTAAATTAATGTCTTTGTCTGAATCGCTCTCGCCTAGGAGATAAGACGAAATTTGAATTTTTCTATCTAATCGGATATTGAAATGCTAAATTAAAGCTGATCTAATCTGAAATGATTGATTTTTTCTTGAAGCAACCTTTAGTTCCATTCAGATAAAACTAATGTTTTAATTATTTAGAACTCCTTGATTTCTGTCTTATATTTATCGACCACTCTAACTAAATTGATGGACGCTGGAGTTTTTCCGATCTGGACTGCCCATTTGGGATTCCCGTATTCCTTCAGGCGACTTCAGTTGCAGTGAGAACATGAGAACATAAAAATATGTCTTCCAATTTCTTTTTGGTTTATATAGATCCACATACATGGAAGAACAGCATGGTTAAATTATGTATTTCTTTTTTCCACAGGATGTTTTTCGGGGAGTGGATATTAACGCAATAATTATATTTCTGGAACGTAATCGCTGAGAATAATTTAATATTTTAATTAATTTATATTTTAATTTTGTGGGTTACCTTTGTTGTAGAAGGAATCTTGAAGGAATAAAAGATGATTATTAACGTTTTACACTACCCGACATAAAAAATGCAACAATAAGAAAGATAGGGTAGAAGGTGATGTCAGTTGATACACAAACAGAGCATGCATACCTAAATAAATGATGTTACTTGTAGAAAGACAAATTTATACAGTTCAGAAACATAGAGGGAATCAGTAAACTTTATGACGACAACTCGCGGCTATGCAAGCTGCAGCCTTACGAGGTACAAATTCAATTAGTAAGTGTGTGTGCATGGTGTCCTGTGGTTGGATGCCCTTATGCTCTGAATCATCCTCCCAAATTCGTCCTTCGATAACGGCTGGGGCAGAGCAACATCCAATTATATCCTTTTTAGGCAAATCGGTGGTACATTGCAGGCCAATAACATTGCAGGTGGTACATTGCAGACCATGCTCGAGCGGCGAAACGTAATGGCACATTGCAGGCTAATGACGCAATCTGACATGCTGCAATTCTTGTCGGTTAACGAATGCCATGTGAGTTGCCCTGCTTAAAAAATACTATTTTACAGTCGCTGAAGGTAAGGTAACACAACCGGCTACAACACCTCATCAAAGTGTCGTCGTGCCGTCAACATGCATCTGATGCGTAACAGGGGCGAACTGCTAACATGACTAACATGACCCAATCCATTATGCCAACTGATGAGCATTGCGGCTTTCATCAGTCGCTGTTGGACTGGCTTTATGTCCCCAACGCCTCCAGATAATCGGGCAAACAAAACCAAGACCCATTGCTGAATACCACAATGATGTGTCATGCAAATATTCAAGTTGCTCGTTGACGACACAGTCATAGTCTTTCGTGTCGATGGTTTGGCGTTATTGGCAGCTTTCGCACAGGGCGAAGTGCAAATAGCTTTCAGCCAAACGTCGGAAAACCATTCTCCTAGATACTGGAGCATGAAAAGTTTCTTCCATATCCCGGAAAATGTTTTTAGTAGTCGATTGTGGGACACTCCACCCCTTTTTTTTTCTTCTACGTCGATCTGTGCTTTTTGTGGTATATCTAAATATACTTGGCTTTTTTACGACTATAATACATTTCCTTAATCAATCCATCTAGACCAAATTCTATCCATAATTTATGCATCTAAGCGCGTTTCAGCAGCGATGCGATGGTAAGTCTGACTAACCATATGTAAGCCTATAATAAGATCCCTCGTATAGTCGTTCGTTTACTGGAACTGCCTACGCTGTCGTCGGCCAGACATCTCTTCATACACGCGTGTCTTATGGAACATTAAACTTCTCGAAATTTTGGATTAGCTAAGTAGCAGAGAGTCGCCAAGTGTTCAAAGTGACGCTGATATGCCGCGTTTAACATGCGTTTTGCATGTTGTTTACCGGCTGTCTTGATATAGATGTTTCAAGCAGCGTTTCAGGTGAGGTAATGCCTCATGTATGACTCGGAGTTCAGCTTATGCCTAAATGGAGGTACAGAAGGGACTGTGACCAATTGTCACGTGAGTCATATCTAGTTGGTTAAGGTATTCTACGTCAGCTTAAAGCTTAAAAGCATTTTTTACAAAAAACACAGAATAAAATTAAATAAAAGCATAAGGATACGGTCCAAAGAGTAGTCATAAATTATATATATACTAGATTGCTATTTTTTCCTTCGTACGTTAAGGCATTCGTGGATGTGGAGTGAATTACGATGACAGTTGATGAAGAATCAAAACATTTTATTGTCCATTATTTTTCAAAACAGCTCCGAAAGGACGTTTACAGTCGTCGAAAAAGTACGACAAATACGCTGACACAATCAGCAACACAGCCTTTTTTTTAACGTTTGACAGATCTAATTCAAAACAGAGAAAGTTAGTCCAATCCAACAGCAAATTCGCTACAATCAATAACAGCGCTAAGTAAAAAAGCTTGTAATTTATTTTACCGTTTGAATAGTGATAAGTTTTATTTTCGATAAAATTTTACTGAACATAAGTCATAAAATACTTAAGAAATTTGAAATTTCTAAGTTTTTTTTTCTAAGTTTGTACTTTATTTTCGATATATTCTTTTACTTCTTTTACTGAAATCTTGTAAACCTTATATAAATAATTTAATCAATATATCCGCTAAATTATTTAGTATTCTTACCGCTTGTTTATAATTATGTAATGAATAGAAAAAAGGATGGGTTTTGCAAAATACTGAAAAGGAAACTTATTGGAAGTGAAAATGTAATTAAAATTATATTTTATTGAATTTTAAACATATTGCTTTTTTCTGAGGAATTAATTCGTTAATTGCAAAAGCGACCCTTAAAGTGATTCGGAACATTCTAATAAATGTAATAAAAATGTGAGGTAACAATTTTAAAACCGCAGGAGAAAAAAGAATTTTGATTGTTCGATTTTTTCTTAAAAGCTTTTAATTTAAAAATAATTTCCGGCGAAAGACACTTTTCAGGTTAAAATCATTTTGTCTTACAAAACCATTTAATAATATTCATAAAAGATAAATGAAGGTTCTTAAATAAACAAAATCCTTAAAGGTTACCGAGTTTCCATAAAATATACTTACCAAATTCATAATTCTTATTCATGAATAGAATTAGATGAAAAACTTACTTCATTGAAAGGTAATGTTAAATTATTTAGTTAGAAATTACTAATTTTTACATCTGAAAAATAGACAAAACATTCCATGAAATCAAGTTACTTGAGGTGGAATATTTGTAAAGAACGTTTTTGTTTTTGAAGAGTTCTATAAAATTTTATTCAATTTATAGTCCATATTTTAAATACCATTTCCAAGTAAAATATATTTTTAAACTAAATCATCTGAACATATCCCATTTGTTGACAGAAACCCAAAGACAAAGCAGTCTTCATAAAAAATTTTTCCTCCTTAAAATTCTCAAGAGAAATCCTTTCAGCATAAAAATTTCCTTTCTCTGAGTTCTCATATTCCACTTATTCATCGTGACGTGTCCATTGAAGGATGAGAATGGATCTTTCCTTCTATACTCTCTGTATTCAAATGTCCATTTTTATATTTATAAAATACTTTATTTGTATAGCGTAAAATATTCATATTTCTCTTCTATCATTCATAAACTTTGAACTTGTATTTATTCTTCTTCCTTTGTGTTTGAATTTTTCATATCTCGCCAAGCTATCTGAAAGTACTTGTGTGTTTTGCTAGAAAAATTTATGAAACTTACGCTAAAAGGTTTTCTTAGGGAACGCAATGTATTATTGATATCTATGTTTTCAGATTCGGTAATTTCCATTACGAAATGAATACAACGTTTTGGGTGTATTCAACAGAATCTTATGACTACCAATAAGTATTTGGACACTTGTGATAGAAAAGAAAAACTAACTTTTGATTTGAATAAAATTAGTAGAGCCTCCAAAGTTAGTAGTTGGTAGAGGCCGCCACGAGAGGTAATTACAGCGTGGACCACCCCCCCCCGTGGATTACTTTCCACAAGTCATTGTATGACAGCAAGTGGTATTTTCTTCCACTCGGCTTGGAGAAGACATAGAAGTTCCTTCACCGATTTTGCACGGGTAGTGCACCCCTGAATTCGGCGATGCAACTAGTCTCAGAGGTTCTTGATAGGGTTCAGGTCTGGACTCTGGGCAGGCCAGTCCATTCGATGAAATTCACTGGCACCATACCAAGCCTTGGTTAACGTCGAAACATGACAACTGGCATTGTCGTCCAGAAAATAACAGGGGTCCCACCCGTAAAACTGCCACAACGTAGGAAGTACATTGTGATCCAAAATAGTGCAGTAGGCATCGGAGTTGAGCTTAGTGGGGACCAAGGGTCCCAGCCCACACCAGGAGAAACACACCCAGACCATAATTCCACCTCCGCCGAAATTGACTGTTGGCACAATGCATTCTGGCAGGAGACGTTCTCCAGATAGACTCCAGACCCTGCCATCCGAACGGTAAAGGGTGAACCTTGATTCGTCACTCCAAAGAACCCGTTTCCACTACTCTATGGTCCAATTTCGATGTGCTTTGCACCACATTAACCGAGCAGCTCGGTTGGACTTTGTGATCAAAGGCTTATGGGCAGCAGCACGACCATGAAAACCAAGCAGATGTGCTTCTTTACGGATGGTATTCATTGAAACAATACTCCCGGATGCCTGTTGAAACTCCTCGCGGATGAGGGCCATCGGTTGGGTGCGGTTCTTCCGAATTTCTCTGGACAGCACTCGTCGGTCTCTATCTCCCAGTTTCGTTAGTCTGCCGACTCGGAGCACATTGCGACAATCACCGCTCACCTTCCACTTCTTAATCACATAGGCCACTGTCGATTTTGGGTACTTCAGATCGCTAGGTATGTCCCTTAAGGATCGGCCACATTTGTGATACCGGATAATTATACCTTTCTCGAAATCAGAGAGCTCCGAACTGCGTGGCATCTTGCATGCGACTAAAGCCGATGTTGTTTCCTACACGATATATACCGGCGGAGTCCCTGACGTACCTTAGGACCGCAGATATCGTCATTTGCATAGGTATCCAAATACTTATTGGTAGTCAGCGTGCTAACTGATTGACGACTAATGCTAATGGGCAGGAATCTGCATAAGCCAATGGGATTTAGGGATTTTTTTAGTTTTACTAATATCAAAATTTTGTGAATATCAAAAGTTATTACTTACTTTTATTTATTCTGAATAAAATATTAATTTTTTATTGTAAATAGGTAATGTTTACCCTGTACGTTGAAATTTATTAATAAAAGTGTTCTAAAATGGAGTTTTTAATGTTTTAAAAGTTTCTTAACAGTTTCTTATAAACTTCTTTCTCATTTCGTAAAGCAACAAAAAGAAAATGGGAATTCTTTTAAAAATTTTATTCGCAAATATTAATTTTCCCGACTAGAAAACATTTCTTAGGTTCTTAGAAAAGAAACACAGGGTCTGTTCCAAAAGCAAGGCGCCCATTTTCTTTGAGAAATTTATTGAACAGATTCGTACAATTACTCAATATTCTTCGTAACACATCCCTCCTGCTTTGACACACTTGTTCCAGCGCGATTTCCGTGCTTTATATGCGTCTGCATGTCCGTCACAGGGATGGTCTTTAGTAACCTCGTCGTAGCAGCCTTGATGGTCTCCAGGGTCCCCAAATGCTGTCCTTTGAGGGATTTTCTAATCTTCGGGAACAAAAACAAGTCGGGCGGGGACAAATCAGGACTGAAGCAACGCAAAAGTCTGCGACGGCGTTTTCTCAAGTTTGAAACAAAATTTTGCGTACCGTTGCTCGAGAGTTTTTTCCATCTTGATTTCGAAAGAACACTGACACAAGGGTTCACTGAAACATGCAATGTGACTCCCCAAGAGCTCGGAGACGACTGATCCTTGTCGCGCTGTGTTCCCAAGACACCACCCACCCCTTTCGTGCAACCGGCAACGCTGTGCGACAGGTAGTCGCAGCAGAAGAAAATGGGGTACATTACGTTTGGGACAGACCTTGTATTACTTTTTTATAGCAAATAAATGATATTTATTTTTACTTTCGAATAAATTGTTTTAAAATTGAGTTATTAATGTCTTAACAGCTAATAACATAAGGGACATGGACTCCTGAAAATATACTGTAGGCAATACATAGCGTATTTCCTGCAAAACGTTCCACCATTGGTGTGCGTTTTGTGGTCTTGTGCTTCTCTATTCTGTAGGACGACCCAGCTTCTATTCCCGACGAAACGCACCTTGCCGCCTCTTGATTTTCATTATTCTGATAAAACTCCTTTACAGCAACAACGCGTTGTCGACCGGTTCGCTGCTCAATTGTACCTCGAACGGCAATAACAGTGCAGCGCGTTTCCCTATTTTATTTGCGTAGATTTAAAATCACCCGTTTCTCTGTCGCACCCTTTATTTAGAGAACTTAAATAATGAAGAACCTGCATGAAGGTACGTATGTTTCTCGCATAGTGAAGAAACACCTGTAGCCAGAGACATCAAATTTTGAATAATGTAGTCTTCCACCCAAATATGAGCACTTGGAAGCTTCTTAAATTTCGAAGTTGTTTTGTCATCTATTTCATACTTTTTAAACTATAAAAAATTTTTGATTTGATTTCAAAGCCAGGAGTGGCAACACACTGTACGAAAAAAAAATAACATATTTACCTCCAGCTCTCGAGACAATCTATTGGAAATTCTAAATGTGCTATTTATGTGCTATTTTTAAATATTTTAACCCAAAGGAGAATTAGTCCAAATGCCCTCGAAACGTGTATGTATGCGTAAATGAAAAAAAAAGTATCTTTGGGAATAATATAAAATCCCAAAGCCTTTAGATTAAAAAAAGGCTTTAATTCTTAAGAAAAAAAAATTTTTTTAAGTGTAACTAAGAAAGGATATCATTTTTAATCCTACAAATTATTTATTTCCATAATTCTACAAATTTTTTATTAGTTATATTTCGCAGTAACCCCACTGCACGTTGAAAGAACATTCCATCTTGTATTTGTACGTTTATATGCACATGACTGACTCGCTGAAGACAATAAATTAGGCGATTAGTTTAAGAATAAAAATTATTTCCTGCATGAGAAATTTATGAACTACACCAAAAACGTACACAAAAATCCAAAGTGGAAGGCAGCATAGTTAAAAAGAAATTTCAGCATATAAAAATAAAAGGAATTTGAATTTAAGTTTTAGTAAAAATATTAAATACGTATTTTATTAACGATTCCGACAGCTACATATATATAAAAGAGTATCGTCTGAATGAAGCGATGTTGGAAAGATAAAAGCTATTTTAATAGCATAATTATTAAAATGCTTTCTTTAAAACATATTCATTTAATTGCCAAGATTATCACAATTAGATAAGTCCAATTTTGCAGTTTGAGCACAAAAAGATGACAATAACAAGAATAGCGAAATCTTTCTTCAATGTTCTTGCAGATTTTTTAAAATCCTTATCCTGGATTGCAGTTCCATTCTTAAACATCTTTCATTGAAAGAAATATAATACCACAATGCTTTGATAACAATTCCTTAGTGGAACTACTTTCTTCCTTCAAACAAACAACAATGTGGACGACAGTGATAATCTTTAGAAGCTATACAACTTCCTTCTGTCGAAAAATATATTATTTTTAAAGTTTCGGTGGTAAAATAACGTAGGGTTTTTGCTGCATATTAAAATATTCTTAGGAAACAGAAAAACATTCCTCTAAGGTAGAAATAGTAATCCTTTTTTAGTTTTTCTCGAGGCAAATATGCACAGAAATATCTTTGATCTCAACTATTTTTAATCCCCTTACAATATGAATCAGTTGTGTTTTATATTTCTCTGCTTTCTGTTGTACAGAAGGTTATAGCAATTGTAATCTTCATGATGCTTCTGTTTTTATCCTTTAGAAAAAATAGAATTTTTCATATTTGGTGAAATTTCTCATGCAGAACTATCGTTATTTCATGTAGTGTAAGCTCACATTTAGACAGATTAGCAAAAAGTTCAATACACACTTTGCCAGAAGAATAAGGGTACTTTTCTGTTATCGAGAAAAGATACAGAAATGTAGTTATGTATACCTGTGTGTATGAATGCATGTGCGTACGTGTGTGTACATATATACACATAGATACGTACATATTTGTCGTGATTTTTAATGCGTAGATGAAAACATTGGATAGTAGTTGGTTGAAAGCAGGTCTGAGTGGAAAGGCATGATGACGCATTTACCACATCTGATATTAAAGTATCATAATCTTTATTTTTTATGCATATCAAAGCATCCTTTTTTAGAAAATTTTTAAAATCACAGTTGAATACAATAATTTCCATGTGCACGGGTTTTTAAAGTACGAAGTCATCTTGAGCAAGTAAGCGGCAGCAGCGTAGATGACAAGCGTCTTACCAGCAGGAAAGCTTACGCAAAAGAGAACGCAGCAGTTCAAAGGAAGAAGGGAGGGAGTCAAAAAGTTTCAGTTCAAGTTAGAAAGATTTTGGTTTACAATTATTTGTTTGGGCAAGAGGTATTTGCATAAAGCGCTATGTAATATGGAAATATCTCGAATTTGGGAAAGCAGATGAATTTAGGGTAGGGAGACCGTAAATTCTAGAATGTCAATCTTAAGGTCGCCAATTATTTTTTTAAAGCAGCTGTCGCATTCTATCGTCTATCTTATTATATACATATATACATGCATACAGGGACCCATACATCCATACAAACATGCACACATACCTATATTTCTGAATCTGGTCTTAATAACAGAGTAAAACTTAAATAAGTAATTAACAGAAGACAATTTCAAAACCTTTCTAGAAATATTTCAAGTTCAAATATTTGCTCTTATTTAAGAAAAAGAAATTGTAAGGACTTAGTTAGTTTTAAACTAACAAGTTTTGTTCAGTTATTTATCTTGTAGAAACATTAGTTTAGTTTGGTGTTGGTAACGTAAAAAATTAGCAATGCCCTCGCCGGGACTCGAACCTGGATCTCTCAAATACGCGCCGAGTCTGTTAACCGTTACACCACGAAGGCATGCTGGAAGGAATGCAACTGGGGATTAGGGGACCCAGTTGCTAAATCCTCGTGATGAAGAATCATCATCTATTTTTTAGTTCGGGTGCCAGCGCAGAGTCATTAATTTATTTTAATAAGGGTGCTGGGAAAAGAGAGCATTACCCTCGCCGGGACTCGAACCTGGCCCTCTCGAATACCCCCCGAGTGTGCTAACCGTTACACCACGAACGCATGTTGGAAGGAGGAAGATATAACCTTTTCTATTTTCTCTCATTTCCATTTAGTGTCAGAATGATATTTCAGTTTCTCGCGTTATACACAGTAGGATAGAAAGGTACTATTTAAGCTGGTGTCTGGGTTACTTCAGATAGAGCGTGTCCTGTCTTTCGGTCAAGCTGTTTCGCTGGTATTTAAGATTGCTCTTTTACGGCCGGGCATAATAATTGTCGATTTGTCTATGTCGGTATTGGGGGAATATTGGTGCTACATTTGCGTTAATTTTCTCTGTGCAGCATCGACTGATTATTAAACTTAGTTTTAATTTTATATTTCTGTTTTAAGTTACAGCCAAAAGTATTGAGTAAGTCTGTGAGAGAAGTAGTGCCGATTGCAAATTTTTGAGTCAAATAAAACGGTCTTTTCACCATTCGTACAATACAACTGAACTTAGCGAATAGTCGCTTCACAGTTCAAGTAAAGATCTTGCCAACAAGGTAATCTTTATAAAAGTGAAGCAACAACCTGTGTTAGGCGCAGATTTTTAGTATAGAAACTATCGATTTCGAGGGCGAACAAGGACCCTCTTCGTCAGGAACAAATAAATCTGGCAAACTACGCCTAACACAGGTTATTCCTCCACTTTTATTATTTATTTGAGGCGTGTTTCTCTTCTATCTCTAAAGTAAGCCTTAATTTAGTTACGATCTGGCAAAATTACCACGACCATGCAGATTTTCATTCCAATGTATCTAAAAAGCAATTATACATCGCAGTAGTCAAAGTTCTAATAATAGTTAAATTTCAAGTTGCATGCAGGCATCTATCTTCTCTTGGTTTCTATCACAAATGATCTCTCAGACAGAAAGATTACGCGTACATAATTCAAACAACAGACGAGTTAAATAACGAGAGATTCTTAACTGCAACTTGTGCTGCTGCTTGGGACAGGAAATAACTTGCCTTTCGGAGCTTTCGTCCACAGGTTCCAGCTGTATGCTGGCGATAAATGTTTGGTCCATTAATATTCCGAGCTGACTCAGGAAATACAGCTCTTTTAGCTTGGCAGAAACTCAGAATCTGATCTCTCAGAAGGTTGTACCTCTTTCTCTAAGATCTTTTGTTGATCCCTCAGTGGGATTACCGAGAGTTTTCTTCCATTTTGATCTGAAATCCAGTGCAAACAAGCAAACTCACCATGAAGACCTTCTTAGGTAACTGGCTGTGGAAATTATTAGTTGTATTCCTAAAGATGCAGCGCAGGTCTATACTGATGGTAGTCGTACAGAAGATCGTGCTGGCAGCGGTTTCTTTACTAAGACGCTTGCTCTGTCTTTAGGAGCGAGTTAATTGCGATTAATGTGGGGCTTGATGCCATCCTGGCTTATGATTGTGGTTTTGGAGAACTATGGCTTTCATCGCACAGCCGCAGTGCACTACAACATCTTGGTGGCTGGTAGTCCGTATGCGATGAAACCAGCATATCTATTCTGCTCAAGCTGAGGAAGATCTCTCAGACCCCAACGTCCACCTCCAGTGGATCCCATCACATGTTAATATTAGGGGAAATTAGGTCGCTGATAAACTAGCAAAAGAGGGTAGTGAAAATGAAATGGTCACTGGCTCCTCACTTACTTACCAAGAACTTTACCCAAATAAAAGATCTAAATATAATATGGCGTAATCCATCTACTCACCAATGGTACACAGGAACATCCCCTGGCTCCCTACTGGAATTTAAATGTGACCGTGGCTCCCAGACTGTTCTGGCTAGACTAACAAGTGGCCACCTTAAATATCTTTCATTTGATAGTGGCAGAAAAATCTACCCCGCTTGTAAAAAATGCTGTGACCCTCCAGCTTCACTGGATCACATACTGTGTTGCTTCGGACTTTCTGAGGAGGACTTAACATCCAATCTCCTCACTGTTATTGATTTTATGACGGTCAACAACCTTCTGGAGCTGATCTGACATATGTCAGATCTCTCAGGGATAAGCAACAACAACAACAGCACATTCCGAGCTTCCGTCCAAGCTTGAAAGTAGCTGTAGTCTTAATTGATTTCAATGCTATTCTGTGTGTCTTTTTGATCATTTCTTCTTGCGTGATTGTGTAAATTGTTGAAAAGCTGGTAGTAGCCATAATCTTAATGTCTGCAGGAGTAGAATATTATTTAGTACATTATATTTTAAGTTGAATACTATATGTTGTGGACTAACAAACGTTGTATTAAGCTAAACTGCGCTCGGTAAAGCTCTGTTTTTTGTCAGGGTAGTAATTCAATCATATTTTTAGACCAGATTTTGGCAGATCCTTAGAAGCTTAGTGAAAATCCAGCTTGCAGCTATACCTGTCCGTTATGGAACTTATAGGAGCCCGTCATGAACGCTCCGTTAACTGTTAGCTGTGGTTAAACATTGTTATGAAAACACATAGGTTAATATTTCAGAGATTTCGACATTTTGTTTTCAGCTCAAACCTTATAAATCGCAAAATTGCTGTATGATTTTCTGCAAAATACGTTTCAGCAAAATCCGAAATACTTAGTTTATACTAAGTAAGCCGGAGAATAAAACCTTTCTTTTGTAAAAAACGTAAATAATCTGAAAGCTTTCAAATTTGACATTACGCAGAAAGGAATTTTTTTTTACTTTTTGTGTGTTACACATATTTATTAAATATCCTATTGTTCGCACTATAAAGTTAAATTCAACAGCAATATCACAAAATACTTAAAAACGGCATATCTTTAGAATTTCGAAAACACAACTCGCCAACTTCCAAACTCGCGGCCTGGAGATATTTTTTTTCCTCGTAAAGTGTTGCCATTTCTCGCTTTCAAATCGTTGAGTTTGTTAATCAAAATTTGTGTTTACAGTTTACAAATTATGAAATAGATTAAACAAATTTCAAATTTGGACTTCCAGATACCCATATTCGAGTGGAGGACTACGTTATTTAAAATTTGATGTCTCTAGGTACTATTGTTTTTTTACAGTGCGAAAAACATACATACATTTATGCAAATTCTTCATTATTTAATTTCTTTAAATATAATGCAAGGCTCTAATATTTGGTGGCAACAATTTGATAAGTGAAACGCCGTTTATAGAGAACTGACGCAAAATGGGAGAACGAAATTAATAGCTCTTCTAGGCAATTTGCCCCTTTGGGCTTTTTTAAAAAAAACTTGAGTTTGTTTTATTGAAAGCAGCAACATCCGTGAGATGATACTGCTTTCAGGTATCTATAAAATCCTATCCGTTACAAATCAAAATCAAAATCACGACAGAATGTTGCTGTTCAAGGTCGATGCGCAAGATCTTTTATTAATTTTCGAAAATAAAAAAATGCTTTTCTTACATTGGTAAAAACGTTTATGGTTTATTAGTTCATCTGCATTTCTTTATTGCTTTTTAGAACAAGACATATTTGATACTATTAATGTGACAGGTAAAAAACATTTCTAATATTGTGTAATAGATTGGCCGCAAAATTTACAATCTTACTTCTTTTGTACACTTCTATCTATATAAAAAGTTAAACCGAATAATGAAATTCTGTTATAGTATACAGAATACATTCTATGGCTTTTATTCAAATGATAATACACTTTGTTTAAATATTTAATACTTTTTCTACTTATACCAAATTTACGTTTAAAAAAGCGCAAAAACAAATGTCGGCGCTTACAAAACAGACATTCTAACTTGAATTTCAATTTTATTCAACAACTAGCCGCTGCGCGGCCAGCCTTCGTCTGGCTTTTAAGTGTACCGGAAAAATGCTTCAAGAGAACACCAAACATTAAATTTGAAAACTGCACAGAATTTTACTCTGTAGAACAATTTTATAGAAAAAGAAACAAACAACAACGGAAAAAAAATTCAGTTAAAAGTGCATTACATATAAAAAGCATACAATGAAATAAGCAATATCCCTTAATACAAATATTAATTATCTCAATAAATAAATTAACAAACTTCCTGCTGCCTTCTCTAGACAAACGTCCAGTATCCAAGAGAAACATTAAATTTAAAAACTGCACAGAATTATCGCCCTCATTTTTCCGGGAGGCAATAGTGCTGATATCAGCAACAATGGTTGCCTGTCATTGTTGTTCATATAATGAGAGAAAACCATCAATTTGATACTATTTCATGAAAAAAAAACCTCATTCGGATTTTGAAACATCGATGTGCACTGGCTCTTGTCTAGATGCATCCTGTGTACCAGATTTCATAGGCCTGGATCTATTAGCTTACGCGCAGTACGAACCAAAGACACCTACACACACAGAAAAACTCGTCCTTTTAAATATAGATATATAAATTAATTAAACAATTTACCTTTGCAAAAAGAAACAATCTTTCAATTTCTTAAACTGTTCAATAGACTGAAATCTCGCCTTGCTTATAGCCCATTATGTCTTAAAATGACGCGATTTTGTCAGAAAACATAAAATTAAAAAAAAAAAAATCTAATTCGAATTTCGAAAAATTCGCTTCGAGGTGCACTAGCAC
>KK113297.1:46269-162961 GCA_000611955.2 Stegodyphus mimosarum | reverse complement strand
ATAATTTTAATTTTATTTTTTAATTTAATTCAAATTTTTTCATAATTTTTATGATATATTTTTATGATATTATTGTGCTATAAGTTCTCTGAAAGAAAATTAACTTAATTTTTTTTAAATGGTTTTGCATTTTATTTTACAAATGTCATGCTGCCTTTCAAAAAGAATCTGAAGTATGAGATGAAAGTTTCATTTCATTTGTAAACGTTTCTCTATTAACACGTGGAGAAATCCAGAATGAGCAAAAATACGTTAAAGTACGGTTTAACTATTTGTTTGTTTAATCGAGAACGCAAAGCAACAATTGTCGAAAGCAACACTGAATTGGAGACAAGAAAACACAAATTACTGTTTGATTTCTTTCAGGCATTTTTTATATAAATTCTCAGTGTTGCATGGTATCTTTCTCTTACTTCTACCCTCTCTAAATACAGGGTGGTTCAGCAAATCGCTTACAAATTTCGGAAGAGATAGAGTACACTTAGGTAGTGCAAAAACACACAGGAATGCATAGTCAGAAACACTTTTCTGGCGCGGCACTAATGACGCGAAACACACGACAGGAAGGACACGACTAAGGCTGAGAGTAATATGCTTAGTGCAGCGAAATGCTTAATGCTTTTATTATGCTTATTTAAATGTTTTATTATGCTTGGTGCAGGGAAAACTGGGAAATAACAAAAACCATGGACCTTATAAGAGATAGACTAACCCAGTGGGCGGAGCGCGCGTTACCCGCATGTCCGCAAGAAGGAGTAGGGACGATCTATCTGGTTTATTTTAACACTGAAACCTATGGCGTTTGTATCACATAACTGTTTTTAATTACTAAATGTGATATGTTGTATAAGTGATGAGTTTATGAAAGTCACAGTTTTTTCAAATAAGATTAAATATATCTCTTTAAAGCCCTTTTCACTGCATTTTGCACATTTTTTTCACTCGTAATTCGTGTATTAACATCTTTACTTTGGTAAAACGTTAAAAACTCTAAATAAAAAATTTTATGAACTTACTTTTGGCTATTAAATAAGATTGATAGTGCATGATGCTTTGAAATAAATAAGGTAAAATTAAACAAGATCTGATATATATATATCTATATATTTTAATTTAATTAGCATTTTCAGTGGTTTTAAAATTTATTAGAACATTACGAGATGATCATTTATTTTAATAATTTATAAAATTCGAAGCATAAACTTTTCTGAATGTAATAAAAAAAAGATAAAATAAAATAAATTCTGGAAGCACTCAGAATTTATATTACGCCCAAAGGGACTTTTTTTTAACGTTTTGTGCGTTACCTTTATTTATCATGTTCTTTGCAAGTAGACCACGTAAAATTCAGCTCAACAGCAATATTGCAAAATATTTTAAAACAGCGTATTATTAGAATTTCCGCGCTGGAGATAAAAATATTATTTTCCGTAAAGTGTTGCCATTGCTCACTTTGAACTCTTGAGTTTGTTAATCAAAAATTCTTTAAATTTTACAAAATATTAAATGGATTAAAATAAATTCGGTCATCTAGGTGCTCATGTTCGGGTGGAGAATTACGTTATTTAAAATTTGATGCCCCTAGGTACCGTCGCTTTTCACAATGCGAGAAACATACATACATTCATGCAGATTCTTGGTTATTTAATTTCTTTAAATATAGCACAGGACGATAATATTTGGCAGCAACAATTTGCAAAGTGAAACGGACATTTATAGTGAAACAACACGAAATGCTGTTTCGAAGCTAATAGCTTTTCTGGGATACCTTCCCTTTGGGATAATAAATTAAATTCACAGCAAATAAAAAAAACTTATGCAGAAGTAGAAATAAACTTAAAAAAATAATCACTATAAAATACTAGCACAATTAATTATTACAGTTAAATACAATTTTAACATTAGAATAAATGTATGAAAATTATTAAGGTGTTAAAATGTTTATTACTATGATGTGTTATGAAATATAATTGAAATAAAACTCCTTTATAAAAATTATGCTGCAATATTCACCTATAATTTTAAAAGCGCAGTACAATTTAGAATTTTAAGCAAAAACTTTCAAAAATTGATTTTTAGGCATTTTAATATTTTTTACTTATTTACACCAATAAAAAGCATAAATATACTAAGAGAAAATTGTTTATTTGAAATTTTCTATTAGTTCAGAGTTAAAATATTATTTTCTAAAAGTAGTAGTTAAAAATTTTCTTACAACACATAAAAATTTAAAAAAATTATCCAGGCCTCTAATAATTATTTGGAACGTTAACTATGCTTGATAAACATGCTAAATTTTTAAAAATTAATCTCAGTGCCAAAAATAAAAATATTTTAAAATTCTAATTTGTGAAATGAGGTGCTACAGCGAATTTTTTCTTGACAATTATACTAATTCCAATAGGCAACCACTGTTAGGTTTCGGTAAATCGTCTCTACTCCTCCGGATGTGGTCAAGCGGACAGCAGGGAATGCGTCAGAAGAGGGAGAAAACCCATTTGGTTTAGTTTATTTCTTATAAGGTCCATGAAAAAAACAGACAACGATCGTCATCAAAGAAGGTGTTCGAAATTACGACCCGGACCGTAATGCTAGAACCTTACGTCATACATATTCCATGCGCCAGAGATTTGAGGCATGCATAACGGTCCGAAGTTCTAATTTCGAACACCTTCTTTAATGCCGATCGTTGTCTATTTTTGTTCTTACTAGTTGGTTTCTACTGTACTGAACATAATAAAGATGTTTTGTCACACTGTTCGCGTACTTACTTTGTGTTTTGTGCGTCGCCAACGCGCCAAAAAAACGTTTCCGACAAGGCATTCCTATGTAATTTCTCATCGTCTAGGTGTACTATCTCTCTCCTGAAAGTTTGCAACCTATTTGCTGAAACTCCTTGTATGTAGTAAATATTCCAATTAAAATTAATTTCACATTACTCTCATATAATCATAAATGAACGTTTCGTTTGTAAACTTCCAGGCTTTAAAATCTGTTACAAAATAATAAAAGCATTTGGAATAAGGCAAAAGTTTACTTTAATCAAGCCTAGCATCATTCCACGAATAGAGAAGAATGTTTTATTCGTTTAAAGGAGACCGGACTTGTTATTTTCAATCTCAAATGCGTAACTTTTCGATAAAATCAACGCCAGGACATAATTTGACGCTGGAGTTCTTTGCATGTAACGAACTCTAGACAGTTTTCCATAATCCTAGATGGCAACCAGGCTTATCCGAAATACATCCTCTGCGCCAAAAGAAGAGCAGTGTTCTAGTTTTGACTCTGAAAAGAGAGCTCCACCAGCGATAGGTGGAGATTTTATATGTCGAGGACAGGTGTGATGGATGCCATCATGGCCCGTTTTTGTCATCTCTGAACATATCACCCGGCTCTAGATTTCATCCATATATTTCTATATTTGCGATTTAAAATTTATTTGTGCATCGTCGTGCATTGTATCAGTGATTTGAAGAAAGACTGACTTATCACTGCTGATTTTGTTCTATGTTTGGAATCCCGAATGCGTTACAAATGCAAGGAAATAACGTTTATTGAGGTGGCTGAGATTTATTTAATTTGACTAACATTTAGTTTTTAGTTGAAGCAGCTTTTCTTTCAGTCTCGTTTTTACCGACGCTTTCCTACCAAAATGCTAATAAGATAGTGCGCGTGTATTAAAATTAAGATAGAAAGAAGTTCTATTTGAGCAAAGGTTTTGGAACGCGGTTTTACAACGTGTCCTGTCTGCTTGAGGAACACGTTGTTATTTTGAATTACTAGCGATTTAACCAGAATGTTAATGAGACAGCTCAAGTGTATTCAAATTAAGGTAGAAAGAAGTTTTATTTAAGCAAAAGTTTTGGAAAGCGATTTTAGAGTGCGTTCCTCCTGCTTGAAGGACACGTTGTTATTTTGAATTACTATAAGATTTGATGCTATGACATTGAGTGTTTCTAGCCATTAGGCTTGTTTCCGCCGGCTTCTACGAGTCAGAGCCTTCTCTGTGAGCCGTTAGGCTAAATTTAATTACATTTTATTTTAAATTCAAAGTTACCTGTTTGAGATAAGCCAGAAGTGTTGAATTTATGTAAGTCCAAGTGGAGCCATCTGTGCAATTATATTGAATTAAATAAAGGATATTTTACAAACATCTTCTGACTTTTTAGTTGTAATAAAACCCGAAGATAATTCCTCATGCAGCCTTTTACTGCTAGTTAGGAATGCTACCTAACAGAAGGAGATTGTATAAGGTGTCCACCGAGATCAGCTTGAGGAAAGAATGGGATAGGTATTCTTAATAATACTCATTCCCAGGTCTAAAACATTTAGATTGTTTTATATTCCTTATTAGTTTTGGAAATCAATCCACCAAGTAGAAACAACACATCGTGCATAAGAGTTTTAAACACTCACTGTGTTCTTTTGTATATCTAACAAAGTATTTTCCATTTGTGTTCTCGTGGTATGGTGGTAAAACACTTTCCCAATTTTAAAAGCATGTCTGTATATTTTCGCTTAAAATGTTGCTAAACATAAATTGGGCTATAATACTATGAACTGTAAAATTTTGTGCATAAGAAAACAATGTTAAATTTTTCATTTCTGATTTAAGTCTCCTTCCTGAAGAAAACCGTTATTAAAAGTTTTCAAAAGAAATCTACTATTATAGAGTTCAGGTACAACTATTGACAATCTGTTACTTTTGGTTTCTCATGAAAGCACACCACTGTTGTAGTTTAATAATTTGTGATGTGTATTTTCGAATATTTAGAAGGTTATACTTTATCATTTCTTTTTAAATTTTCAAGTTTTTGACAATAACATAAAATTTACAGTGTTCTGATTTCAATTGTTCTGAAAAGTCATGCAGTTTGTAAAGATATTAGGTACTTTTTGAACGCAGGAGAAATGAAAAGTGACAAATACCGTCTCCGGGACTCGAACAACGGACCTCTCGAATATGCGCCGACCGTGCTGACCACTACACCACGAGGGCATGCTACGAAGGCGGGAGAAATAGCTTATAAGTTATTGCATTAATGGAAAGAGAGTCCATTGGATGCATGTAAAATCTAAAGTTAAGATAGGTGTTTATATTTATAGCCAACAGACTTTTTTTAGGGGATCTGTATCGCGTTACTGGTTGAGAAGAATTTATTATTTTGATGCGAAATATGTTATAAAGTATGTGTATTCTTTCTGTATTCTAAATTGGAATAAATTGCAGAATGAATTCTGTTCCTTTTAATCTCATTCCTAATGTGGCTAATATTTTAAGAAGGAAAAAATATTTATATATATAATAGACTGAAAGGGTTTATTTTGTAGATAGAGTAACGAAACTTCGAGAAGAATGTAGCAATAGACTCGCACAATTTATTTTTGAGCAGGCTAGTTCATGCGAAGCATATTCTAATTCACATATCATCATGGGGGCGGTCTGCACCCAGTCCTTGAAATTCAAGACATCTTAAGAGATAACAATGGATGACAAAGACAAGTGAGCCACAAAGTATCAGCTAAAGGGAGGCAAGCGGGAACATGCGACGCATTCAGAAGAAAGCCTGAGAAAGTGTCGAAACGATTTCATTCTGAAAGAAGTTTAATTTGAAACGAAATCTTATTCGGTAATTGGCTAAAACATATCTGCATTTTAGCACTATGCAAGATTGTATGATATTGTTACGAAATGTCCAGCTGCGGAAAGATAGCACCCCACAAAGCAGGTTTAGGGTTACCAGAAAATGGCAAGGGAAAGCAGGGTTGCCATACTTGGAGAGAAATCGCCAGTTTGGCGACATTTGGCGATATAATTGGCGGTATGCCATAGACGGATGGAGAAACTTCTGGAACAAATTCTTACCGATTTTGCCCAGAATACTCTCGAACGCAGGCCAAAAGTTATATAAACCCTGCTGTTACGCGGAGAGTCAGTTTAGCTTACGCACTAATAGCCTCATTTACCTCACGTGAATCCGTCCAATTCTTTGCTATGCTGCTCCAGCATGGAATACTACCACCAAGAAGAACTCCATCAGCTGCAAATAGTGCAAAATAAATTTTCACGTATTATTATAGATGCTGATTATCTCATCAGAAACGAACTTTTGCACAGAGACTTGAAACTTGAAACTATCACGGACTACTTAAAAAGAACTAATGAAAATTTTTTCTTCAAAGCTGTCCAATGTGATTATGTAATTTATTCTCAAGTTTTCAACTATGAAGTTCTTTATGAAGATCGACACATCAGACCACTTGCTGCTCACACCACTCTGTGAGACGATCTGTTTTCTGTTTTCTTGCTCCTCTGTCGGTGGTTGTCTCTACTTTCATTATGTCTGATCTCAATTATGGTTACATTTTGTAGTATTAATTTTTTGTTGTATTTGCATTGACTTCGGTTGTATTTTCTTGTTGTACCACTGTATTATAGTTTCTGTTTGTATCCGTATATTTTACATTTTGTTGTATTGTATCTTGAATGCTCTTTTTGTCTTTTAAGGGTTCTCTCATCACTCATCTGGCTTTGAGATTTTGTCAAAATTTTGCCATGGTCCTGTTTGGCCCCTCTTTTCTTTTCTCCGACTTCTCATCTGAGATTTATCTACGTCCAGAGTTCATCATGTAATGTGCCTTCGGGCTTCATTTCATGAACCGGCAACACTGCTTCTGCAGTAGCCCGGTAATAATATACAATCTATGTCTATGTCTATGGAGAGTCAGTCAATTAATAGTCAGTGAGTGAAAGTCTAGTGAGTCGATTGGTCAGTCAGTGTCTTGCAGTCTATCGAGTTGATCGCTAGATAGTGTTTCGTCGAGTGTTATCTTGAGTGTTTCAGGCATTTTGAGTGTGTTGAGCTCCGAGAACGACCGAATCGAGTCCGGAGCTGTACTCTAGTGCTTATCGTCGAGTGCATCGCAAGTTGTAACGTGGTGAGGTCGAGAGTACATAGAGTTCCGAGAACGACTGAACCGAGTCGGGAAATATACTCTCGTGCTTTGCCGTGAAGCTGTCTCCATTGTTATAGCCTGATAGCCTGAAGGCTGTGTTGCTGATTGTGACAAAGCATTTGTCGTAGTTTTTCGGCGACTGTAAACGTGTTTTTTGGAGCTCTTTTAAGTAATACTGGCTGTTATATTGTGCTTTGATACTTCATCAAGTGTTGTCGTCATTAATCACTCCAAATCCACGAACCCGTAAGAAGAAAGGCAACAATATCGATTAATTTAAAATAATTCAGTTTAGATTGATATATTAAAAGCAGTGACAATTTCTTTAACGGAAAGGGTAAATACCCAAATTAAAAGCAGTGTTTGCCAATTAAAATCATAAATTTGGCTTGAATATTTGTGTTTTACATACGTATCTCTGATTTTTATATATATATTATTTGTTAACTATTGTCTCTATTTATTGATTTCTTGTTTATTGAATGAATCCTTTTTAATCACGGCGTATTTGGAAAAAGCTAAAAAGAAGGATTTAATCCCTATCGTGACATTACTTGCAGAAACAGCTTCAGGAGTTATGAAAGTAAGAAATATAGAAAACTAACAATGTGTAGTAATAATAATGCGGATGAATTTATCTAAAGTGTGCTAGATAGTTTTATGAGTGATTGGATAGAAAAAGCAAACTTGAAGAGGCAAACTGAAGCGATAGAATTACAGTTAGAGCAGAAATCAAAAGAAAAGGAATTTCAGATACACAACCAAATAAAAAAAAAGTGAGAAGCAGAAAGTTAGAACTAAAATGCCTTAAAGTAAACCAAACAGTGGTATTTAAACGGAATTTTCAGGCATTTATGCGCAAGTTTTAATTAAAAGCTGAGGACATGAATTAGGTCTTTTCAGAGGTAGGCTAAATTTCTACACTTGCCCAAGTATCAATAGATGTCCCATTTCATTAGCGTCCTTCCGGTTGAGATAAGTAATCTAACTACTATACAGCCTGAAAAACAGGCTAGAGATTACCAAAATATTAAAGGATTGTTGCTTAAACTATTTAGGTTAAATGCGAAAAGGTTTTGAAAAGAAGACAAAAAAAATCTTGATACTACGTTATACGATTTGGTCGCAAAATTAAGACACTTTTGGATAGATGGTAAAAATCGAAGCATTCGAGTAACTGAAGGATTTAGTGTTGGTAGATCAAATTCAGAGGCGTATGTTTAATAAGTTTAAAGAGCATTTTCTAGATGAATCTGCTACGATTGATGGGCCAAAAGAATTCGTACGTGAAAATGAACATGGGATAAAAAACGATTGTGGGAAAAATGAAATTGGGAAAACCTGAAATGAAAACAGCACGGAAACAAACGGGTGTTTCTCGATTCCCTGGTAGCAGTTTCAGTGATAATGAAACTTTTCAGGGCCACATTCTAAAAAAGATAATGATGTACCCAATTTTGAAAAAAAGGCGGAGCTTTAAGTTTGATCAAGTGAAAAGACTTCAGTGCTATGCATATGGGCCTTTTGAAAGTTTACATCCTCAATGCCTTAACTCAGAAAGCAGACTTATACCGAATAGGTGAGAAATCAAAAAAGAATCTGTTAGATCGATATACATTAAATGGGTTTTAAAATGCTACTGTAAGCAATAGAGAAGTAACGGTAGATAATTTGTCAGAGATATGCAGAATGAAGGCAGTCTATGTATGGATTTGACATTCATTGGACTATCACATGAGTTATTTACCTGTTTCTGAAGTGAGTGTTGAATGCAGTTTTGGTAGCGCAGTAACCAAAAGCCATAGGCGATATATGTTACACAACAAAACCAGGCTCTTCTCAAAGGAATTGAGAAAAATTACTGTTGAATATCAGAAATGTTAATGCTGCCATTAGTTGTCTCAAACGCGGTATCCTATAGCAAATGAAACAGCCATCTGGAATTAACTACTAGTAAAGTATCCAGGTTATCAATAGAAAATAATGGCTTTAAATTAAAAGTCTGTTGCTGTTGTTGTTGCGTACGCTCACTTGTCTGACCGCCAGCCCAAGCCAACGAAATTCCTCGTAGGAAAGAGCGCAAACATACGCCTATCGTTGGCAAGAACCTTGAGTACCATACAGGTGACAGCGCGATTTATCTGAGTTCCGACCCCAAAATTTTTATGAGGATCTCCCACCCCCTAATCCCCTACCACCAACCTCTCGAAAGGACTTTAGGCTCGCCGCATATTTAGAGTGCCCCCATGCCGTTCGGACACTATATATTTACAAACATCCATGCCTTGTCCGGAATTCGAACCCGGGCCCTTCGGCACGGCAGTGAGCTATGCTTACCACTATACCGTTTGAGCGGCATTAAAAGTCCGTTACTGATTTTTGCATATTAATTCTGTCTCCCATGAATTACAGAATTCATGTAGCCGTATACTTTAATTTTGTTTATATGAGTTTCATTTTTGATAACTGAAAATTGTTCTGTTAATATAATAAATATGACAAATGATATGTTATCCAAAAAATGTACATAAAATGTTTTGGTTATTTGTTAGTGCTAGTTTAAAAAGATGCCCTTCCTTTTTCTGGTCAATGAATTACCTTAGATTTAATTGCTATTAGAAGGCGTCTTTTACTAATATTTAACATGCATTGTTCTAACTAATAACAGAGCTGCCCACATAGTATAATGGTTAGGGAAGCCTACAGCAGTACCAAAGAGCTTGGGTTCGATTCCTGCAGAAGGCATGCATATTTGTAAATGCATAGTGTTTCTGCGGCATAAGGGCAGTCTGAATTATGGCGAGCCGAAAGTAATCTCGTGTGGATTAGTGGTAAGAGAGAGGAGTAGGAGATCTTTGGACTACCTGCCCTGGGTGCTCTCCCTCAACACTAGGGTGGAAATGGAATCTCCTTGAGGCTCCGGTAATCATTCTTCCATGAAATTCAGGAACAAGACAACAAAATCCAATAAAATAACAACAGAATTATAAGCTGAAGTTACGGATTTTATGGGAATTCACTGCAAAATATAGTCATTAAATTACAAATATCTTTTATTGGTTATTGTTCTCAGATATGAACTTTTACATCTACATATTGAAAACCGATGTAAAACTCTATTTACTTATTTAAATATACATTGAACTACAATATTTGGTTTTCGTCTCTACTAAAAAATGTAACGTGCTTTTTATGAAAAAGCTGTTTTAAATTACAAATTAGAATAAATAAAAGGGTATATTAATAGATATCACCTTACTTTTGATACATGAAATGCCGAAACTGCCTGGAAGCAAATAAAAGCCATGAAAGTTTAACTTAGTTCCTATGAATTCATATTCACTTTTAGAGGAAAACGGGAGTGGAAATGAATTGGCAGGAACAGCCGGAATATAAATAAGATTTTCTGCCGAATATAATAAAATGCGATCGAATTTTTGAAGCACGCGTTCCATTTCTGTGACGCGGCTGTTGAAAAGGAATTATGAAATACCTTCAACGGTGAAATGTTCTGCAAGGTTATAAATTCGCTCGCGTTTTGCTTGAGGTTAAATGCAATAACGAAAAAAATAAACGCCTTCGAGGACGTTATTTAATTTGCAGTTTTCCAGCTGCGTAATATAATTATTCTAGTCACAGACACCTCTTCCTTCTTTCAAAGCTCATGGCGATTTATTTAAAGAAGAGAAGCAGTTTTCCAGAATATTTAATTGATCTCAGTTTGAAAGGAAGTATTTAATTCTTAATTTATTTAAACTTCTATCTTAAACCACTTTTAACAAAAGTCGTGACTGTAAAGCTAAAACACAGATTTTAATAGCTGCCTTTTTGACATTAATAAAAAGAATTAACTCTTTCTAAGGCTAAACAAACTGCGAATATATTTTCCAAACGAAACATTTCACTTTGGTTAACTGTCGGTTAATTATTGTAAACTATGAGAAGGTTAACTACAGTGTCTCACAAAAGTGATGGGGCACTTGTGCTTTACAAAAGGAAACCGTAATAAAATAAATTAAAAAAAACATGTAAAAATTTTTTGGGGGTATGTTTCATACTTATATTTAGTAACAATTATTACATAACATACATTTTCTCAAAATATTAAAATATTAATTTAATAAAAATACAATTGTTTAGAACGGAGCAAAAAAATGGCTCACATAAGTGATGGGACACCATTAGACTATGCAACAAAAATCGTCTAAAAATAATTTTTGGGGTTTTTATTTTTACTCAAAAGCAATTGGCAAAAATTTATAAAATCGTCTGCATTATTTATTTCCAGCTTGTTTTGGAATTTGTGTTTTTTAGCTCTGTGCAGCCATGAATGCTAAACGCAAAGAAACGTTCTGTGAAATTCGAAAATTAGTTATTAATTTGCATATTGAACGTGGAAAATCTATTAGAGAAACTGCTGAAACAGTTAACTTGAGTCATTCAACAGTTTTCAATATCATTAAACGATATAAAAAGAATCATATGATTCAGGATAAAAGAAGACCTGGCCGACCATCAAAGCTATCCAATGGAATAAAGCGAATTATCGTTCGAAATATTAAAAAAAATCCAAGAATGAGTGCTCCTAAAGTTGCTGCTGATTTACAAGCATTATATGGAGTAATTTTTAATCCTGAGACTATTAGAAGAGTAATTCGATCTACCGGATATCACGGTAGAGCAGACAGGAAAAAATTCTTCGTAAGTGAAAAGAATAGAAAACTCTGACTGGCTTTCGCAAAATCCAACATAAATAAGATTTTTGATTACTGGAATTAAGTTATATTTGCTGATGAGAGTAAATTTAATATATTTGGTTCTGACGGTAGAATCATGATGTGGAGAAAACGGAGGGAAAAATTTCGCAAACAGAACTTGGTGCCAGCTGTAAAACATGGTGGAGGAGGAGTTATGGTATGGGGGTGTATGTCGTCCGCTGAAGTTGGTAATCTTGTTTTTATTGACAGTATAATGGATCAGTACAAGTATATTGGCATATTAAATCAAAATTTGAAATCTTCAGCACGAAAATTGAGCCTTCATAACGATTTTAAATTCTACCAGGACAATGACCCCAAGCACACTGCTTTGAACGTTAGACTCTGGCTGCTGTATAACTGTCCTGAAATAATAAAAACACCACCACAATCTCCAGACTTAAATCCTATAGAAAATATTTGGCAAGAATTGGAATCAAGAATTCGCAAACACACCATTTCTTCAAAACAACAATTAAAATCGGTGCTTCAAGAAGAATGGGGTAAAATCACTCCAGAAATCAGGAAAAAATTATTCGAATCCATTCCAAGAAGCTTAAATCATGTTTTAAAAGTAAAAGGAAATCCAATAAAATATTAAAACCTTTTTAAAAGTAAAATTTTTGGATAAATATTTGGTGGAAAAGTAAGTGTCCCATCACTTATGTGAGCCATTTTTTGCTCCGTTCTAAACAATTGTATTTTTAATAAATTGATATTTTAATATTTTGAGAAAATGTATGTTATGTAATAATTGTTACTAAATTTAAGTATGAAATACACCCACAAAAAATTTTTACATGTTTTTTAATTTATTTTACCACAGTTTCCTTTTGTAAAGCACAAGTGTCCCATCACTTTTGTGAGACACTGTATAATAAAACAAAAAAATTTAATAGCAGACGATTTTTGCGATGCGAAATAAGAATTTTAAAATCTAAGCTTTAAGCGATATCAGTTGCATTACTTAAAAGAAAAAATGCTGCTATGACAGGGATTTCAAAAGAGCCTTGGACCTTGCAATCACAAGACTATGGTTAGAAATACAATATACCGTGTCTAGGAATCCAGGTTTCACTCATCGGAGGGGGAATATTATTTCAATCTTTATGCCTTTCTTTGGCGAGTGCCGAATTCTGAAAAATCTGGCCAGAAAGCCAAACAGCTATCAGTGGGTTACTTAAAGATCCTATTTAAATTTTACAAGCTACTTATTTATCTTTACTACTTCAGCCGAAAGACACAAGGCTCCATAAATGTATTACTACAGACAGGACTTTTAAATATTTCTAGGATTAATACCTCTCTATCAATAGGTTTAATAGCACTTTAAGATGCAAAATGCTGGAGAATTAATCAGTCTATTAGAGCTGTCATTTTCAAAAGAACTCGCATGAAGAAAAGCGTTGTGCATATTTTTACTGAAATTCAGAAACGTCCAATACAGTAGACCCCTATAACACGGTAGATACGTTCCGCGTTATTTGAATTCACGTTTTATGACTCGCTTAGACTATACAAACGCATCAGAAGTTCAGAGCCCAAAGCGGGTAACGGTTACTTGTTATGTTTAAAATTACCAATATTTTTCGAGCATTTTAAAACTAAATATCGATTATTAGAAAGCGAAATTAGTTCTTCCGCTTCATTTAAAGTTAATTCAAATACAGAAGTATTCGTTATCACAAATGGAATACGAACCCCATCAATCTTTCTTATATCTAAATTTGGGACAAATTTGCTTCCTTTAATAAGCAGGCTTACGACACTACATCACTACAGTTTTTATGGCCTTTGAATAATATTTTTCTTTCCTCAAGAAATGTATACGTGTCTATCAGTACATATTTTCTACCTTTTCTTTTGTGGACTTAACCGTTTTGGCAAATCAGCGGTTCACATACAGTTTACTTATGCATAAACATACACTTATACAGATACTATAAAAATATTTTGCATTAATTTTCAAAATAAATATTGAAATTAAAAATGTGTAACTTGATAAAATCGCGACATCTGTCTCATTCTTTTACTGTGTTATAAGAACCTCTTTTAAAGTCTTATAGGAATACGTTCGCAATTTTTCCGCCACGTTACATGAATCCACTTTATATGAACCCGTGTTAGAGCGGATCTACCGTATTTCGCACTATTAATTCGGAAGAAGAAGACAAAATAATGAAGAAAGAAGCTTTTTTGAAAAAAAAAAGAAAGGCTTTTTTGTTTCCAAAGTCTTACCACTGAAACATATAATCATTATTAATATTAGCTCTATATCAGTGATTTTCAACCTTTTCATGTAGCGGCACACTTTTAACGATTTCAAAAACTGAATTTTGAATGTAAAATCCAATAGTATGTACTACAGAAAGAGCAGTAAGTTTATTAATCGGTTAATTACAATTTAATAATAAGAATACTTTTAATGAGAAATTTCAGCTTGATGTTTTTGGATAATTTCATTTATATTTGGTCCTAAAAATAAATAACAATGCTACTCTCATATAGTCTTCTATATTTAAGTCTCGATCTTTTATTCGCTTTTATGTTGGTTAATACTGAAAATCGAAATTCACACAAATAACATAGATGTAGAAAATTGTAATACTATTTTTAAAGGATTTTTGGCCATAATGGGATATTTTTCGAATATTTTAAAATTAAATATCGATTCTTAGAAAGCGAAATTAGTTCTCCCTCTTCATTCAAAGTTAATTCAAATACAGAAGTATTCGTTATCACAAATGGATTACGAACCCCATCGATCTTTTTTATATCTAAATTTGGGAAATAATGAATAAGTCTCTCTTCTAATGTTGTCAAATGGTCAATAACAATTTTATGAATAGTTTTATTAAAATCTTTTGAGAATGACTCAAACTTTTCCAAATTGCCTTCCTGAGCTTTATTCCTCCATAGAGTTATTTGTTTTTGGAATCCCACTAATTTCTCTGTTGTGTTTAATATATTTTCTTTCGGCCCATGCATACTTGAATTTGTGTTATCAAAAATAACAAAAATGTCTATAAAGTAAGCTAATCTCCCATCTGCACCCATCAGAACTTCTCAGTTTAAATTATATACTGAACATGCGCGAAAATGCTCCGAATTGCGCTCTTCTCCAGAGCACTAAAATTGCCTTGGATTCCACAATTGGCGAGTTTATTAATTTTTTAAAAACCAAATTTCGCCAATTCTTATGTGTACCGTGTACTAGGATTAAACTCATTATTATAATTTTTACTATATACATTTATTTCTAAAATTTGGGGGGGCACAGTTTAAGAATTTGGCGGCACACAGAAGTACCGTGGCACAGTGGTTGAGAATCACTGCTCTAGATAAATGTTGGTTCCAAGGAATATCATGCTTCTATTCTTCAAAGCAGCATGTTATATTTGATTTGTACTGTTAGAAATTCCTACCCAATTTGCGCTGACTGTTACAATTGATATCACACCCAGAGAACAATTGGGAGTTCCGATGTTGAGTCCGTACAAGGGGAAAAAAAGCTTAATGCACGGCAGCCAAAATACATCTGACCAGGAAAAGTGTTTTCAGAAGTTTCTGAAAAGTCACTCTAAACAACAAAGCGATCATTAGAAATTGGTATAAACGCAATTATGTCTTGGAGCATGAGCAGGCACAAGACAGCAGTCAGTTGCTTGAGTGAGAAATTCAGACATGTTTAGTCATCAGTTGAAGTGAGAGATGCTGACGCGTTTAGTGATCAGTTGAATTCAACACAGAATAAATTGAGTTATGATGCAGACATCAGACAATATGCACAACAATAAAATACCGTAGGTTCATTGCTGAGTGAGAACGTTGTGCTGAACTCTTTGATGAGCAAGAGTTTATTAAGAAAGGAAGTGTGTCAGCAAAACTCCCAGCAAAATATGCAATGCAAAACTTAGTGGTAAGATGGTGAAAAACGGGCTTTGTAACGAATAAAGCACGCAACTAACCAAAAAGAATCCGAGACCAGAAAATATTGCTCAAGTGACTCATAGCCTGCATAATAGTCCAACGCAATCTCAAAGCCTATCATTTATGAAAATGGTAATTAAAAGACTGTTGTGTCAGAACGTCATCAAAAAGAACTGCATCTTTATTCTTATATATCTTCCGTAACCCCCCGAGTTGAAGCTTCCAGACAAACCTGCTCGTATTCAGGTCTATCGGTGAATTCTGAATGGAATGGCACCATGACCTTTCATTGAATTTTCTATTTCTTCTGGTGAGGTTTGCTTCAGATATGTGAACTCGCAGAACACGCTCATGTGTCGTGAACATGCGTTGACATATCCTCATCAATGCATTCAAAAGCTGTTGCGTAATCTTAAGGTTAGAGTTTGGTGCACAATGCCTGATTTCTGCATCATAACACAATTCATTCAAATGGTTGAACTGATTCTGGACATAACGGTGATTTTTTACCAAACTGGCTTATGATCACCGGTATCTCAAGAAGTAGTTTAACTATTTGCGGATCAACTCACGAAAATGATCATATTTTCAGGAAGGTGAAGCAACAGGCAACACTACTCTTCCAGTTTTTCCACGAGTTCGTAAAGTGGTCGTTGAGCAGAGAACAATCAGCAGAGGTAGTAAAATAACCTGAACACCACGATCTCCCTTCTCTTTCTCTTTGATTTTTACCTTTGTGGAGAAATTAAAGAATTAGGTGTCCTCTAATAATGTTCATACACTGGAAGATCTATAACAAAGGTTATTGCTATCATTCCTCGGGCAGACTTGTTACGCTTGTTTCACAGCTTGATCAATCGAGCGCAACGGTGCATCGACATTAGCAAAAGCCATTTGCTGCGTTTTCCGTAAAGGGCAGCTCTTCTGATCATTAACAAGGTTGAACGTAGTGTCAGAATGAGATATTTTCTGGGCCAGATTTATTTTGTTCCCCCTGTAACTCTACCTAGTGAATCAGCACTTTTTAAAAAGTTGTTATAGAGCTTAAGAAAGTCAATTAAACATCGTTACATATATTATCGAGCTTTGCTATGTACATTATCAAGAAGTGAAAGAAATATTTTTAGTTGCCATTAGATTTTTCTAATTTTTAATTCTATTTTCCATCGAAGAAAGTTATTCGGAGATAAATAATTAAAATGAGAGGTTAGTTTCATCGGATACTACTCATATTTTAATAAACTCAGCTGCTACGCAAAGCAAAGGAGATGCGGAGGACAATACTCTAGAACCTCCTTTGAGCAGCTCCTCGACATCCTCACGAGGAAGGACGATTCACGCCAGGAGAAATATTTTACATACACCTCAACAGCACCCTTTACCATCTTAGCGTGACACTTCCTCACACACATTCCATTACAAACGCTGCTTATTTCGGGGCCTCTGCTTGCCTTTATGTTTCTACAACAAAATTTTGAATCACCTGCGTGCAATACAATTATATTGGGATCAATGATAGATAGTGCTGAAGATCACTTACTGTTTCAGTCCCTTGAATTCTTCACTTCCCTATCAAGTCAAATTTCAAAGCGTATAACGTTATGGCTAATTCAACTATTTATATTCCTCAATCGATCATATTCTTACACGGTTTCGCTTAAAATAAACTCTTTCGCAAAAAAAATCGAAGCACAAAGAAGGACTTTTGCGATCATGACGAAATTTGGTATGCAAAAACATCTTGATCGAACATGCAAATGGTCAAAGTTTCAAGGCAAATTGAAAGGAAGTACGATTATAGCGAGTATTTCTAGTGAGCAATTCGCAAAGTATAAAACAAGTAACAGAGGCGGAAAATTTATCTTTTTTTGTTGCTGCCATTGTAATTCCGTAAAGAAGCAACTAAAGATGTCATTACGACGATATCGAGGACTTTACAGACAACTAAACGAGTTCGAACGTGGTCGCATCGTACGGTTGCGTGAAGCTGGTAGGTCATACCGAGGCCAATAGGCCGTCACCTGCAGCGTACAGACACTACTGTGCAAAGATGTTGGCAGCAATGGTTGCTACAAGGAAATTACCGACGAAAAGAAGGCTCTGGAAGGCCAAGGAGTACAAATGAGAAGCAAGATAGGATGATTGTTCGCCAGGCCCGAACCGCCCCAACGGTATCATAGTCGAATATTCAACACAGTCCACCATCTCGCGGCAAATTCCTGAGAAGGGATTACGCTCACAGAAGCCTAAGACATTTGCCTTTGACCCCACAACATCTGCGGAGTCGTCTGGACTGATGTCGCAGCCGATCATCATGACTGCTATCACACTGGCATCGTATAGTGTTCAGAAAACCCGCTTTACTCTTGAAGCAAATGACCACCGCACTTGTGTCTGGAGAGGACGAAGCCAGCGGTCCCAATCAGCCTTTGTTTTACAAAGGCATACAGCCATAACCCGTGACATGATGGTGCGGGGTGCTATTTCTTATGACAGCAGGTCATCTTTAGTAATCCACCATATATCCTTAACTGCTCAACGATATGTTGATACCATCCTGCAGCCGGTTGCATTAACCTTCATGGAACGTCCTCCTGGGGCATTTTCCAACAAGATAATGCCAGGCCACATACCGCTCGCATATATCTGGAATGTCTGTGTGAGGCTGATACTCTTCCTTGTCCAGCAAGGTCACCAGACCTTTCAACAATCGAGAATGTCTGGTACATGGTAGGCCGCCAGATTTGGGCATCACAAAACATCGCTGATCTGGAGCGACAACTGATGAATGCTTGGCAGAATGTGTCACAGGATGACATTAGAAACCACTACCACTCCTTGCCTCGACGAATTCAAGCATGCATAGCCGCCAGGGGCGGTTCGACCAACTACTAATTTGAACACTCAATAGGTGATTGTGGTTCGTGAACAAGTACTATGGCCTTGACTTTTTAAGCATTTTGTTATCTGTGTATGAGCTACACATATATTCAATTTCTTCAAAAACAACCACTTCCTTCATGTTGCTTCAATTTTTTTGCAAAAGAATGCAGTTAGTGAAGTTACAGGCTCTACATTTACTATAAGCCTGTTAACTCTTAACGCGATGCACTAATGCATTACAGAATAATACGAAACATTTTGTAATTTTGGAACGTTTTGTCAAGCGGAATGAGAGCCGACTAAAATAAAGCTTCATGACCCTTAGGACCTCAATGCTGTCAAGCAAGTAGTTTAGATTTATTGCAATCCATGTCTACACAGCAGTTATGTTTATTTAATTATATGTATATAATTGCTATGCATATTTAATTTTGTTTTAAGTGCAGTATATTTATGTTTATTTTATATACTGTATGCATTGTATATACATCTTATTCTCATACATGTAATATTGGACACTAAAAACCAAAACAAAAGAAAAACACGCCAAAGTAAAGTGTTCGGATCAATCAGGAGCAAAGAAATATACCAATCTGCAGAATTCTTTGCTTCCGATGAAGAAAGGCTTTTACCTATTTGCTCTCGGAACCGATATAATTCTTATCTAAATCTACGCCAAACACTAAGTTGTTGCTTTGCTAATTGAACATTATTCTATCAACACAAAAACCTACTGTATGAAATGAACAGAACATGTGCCAGCTTCATACTTATGTATGAATATCTTGTAGCTGTAATACCTATTCACTATTAATTCATAATATAATTATTCATTACAAGAAAATATATATAGGTATAGGTAAAAGTAGGGGGGACACCAGATATTTACCAACAGGTGATCCAGGTGTTGTCCATTCCTACTAACTTACTCGAAAAGCCTAGTTTGGAGCAGGAGGTTCTCGTCTTACGCTACCCCGTGGGCCCTACCACTGCCAGCAGTGCAATGGGGGATCGTCTGCATATCCCGAGTGCATCCTTTATACATTTTTTATCTATGAAAACGTGCATTCTGCATGGTGGTACAGGAATATTACTTCAACATGGCGACACAGTTGATTTTACATGGTAGTTACAATTTTGTTGCATATTGTTAAAACATATTAGATATGATTGTTTTCACGTGTTTCTTTGACTCAGCATTTTGTGGGCTACATTTCTTAGCTTCGTGATGCTCACATTTCTTGCAAGGAATTTCTTTTACATATAGCATATTATATATAGCATATTACATATAGCATATTAAATATAGCATTTTACATAGAGTTCCATTTTGTAGCAATCTAATGTGTTGCTAAAATCCATATTGTAAACGTTCTACCAATTTAATTCTATTTAACATATCATTGTTATGAATATGCATGCTGTAGTGCAGTAATATTATTTCGAATTTTTAATTTATATTATGATAGAACAAGTACTTAATTATTACATACAAAGTTCTGTGGACCATTTGCGCTATCCTACTTTTCTCTAGTTATAGTATAACTAGTTTAGGGAAGAACTGGGAGGGATTGTGTTACATGGGAGCACATAACTTGGAATTTTGCTGCTAAGAACTCGATTATTTTTTGTATTTTAATTCGAAGGTGCTTATTTGCTGTTGCATATCTCAAAAACGGATCCAAGTACTGTGTTAGATTTGGTTTTTTTAAGATGCAGTTTCTCCGTTAAGGGACAATCAAAAATGTGGTGCTCTAAATCGCCCCTTTCTCCATATACACATATGTCACTTTCAGAGATGTTTCTTTCATAGAAGTATGTAGGGAAGGGGCTATGTCCAGTAATGTACCAATTTATGTAAGGGTAAATGCTATTGTTCTTCTCTTTGATGCTTGGGATAAATTTAAAGGCTCTTCTGCCTTGTTGTGCGTTTTGCCACCAGTATTCCCACCTTTTATTCATTACCTCGTTTAATGATTTTTTAATATGGGATTTAGATAATGGGATGGTTGTTGGAATAGAGTTTTGATGGCTTGCTGCTTCTTTAGCATATTTGTCGGCACAGTAATAAAATAAGAAGTTTTTGGTTTGGTTTGGTTTGGTTTGGTTTATTTGATTATGGTAAAGCACTGGAGAGAAATCTGCCTAATGGTTAGGGATGCCTTTGTAGAGGACATTCTAAGGGAAAATGTCTCGTATGTAAGTTACACATAGGGAAAACTAAGGAAACGTATATACCCAACCCAGTCGCAAGATTCGAAGCTTGGACCTAACTAACAGTGTTCAGCGACTTTACCGCTGGCTACTGTTGGGCGAATGTCGCAGAAATACGTTGATCACTAAGAAAATCACAGAAGAATATTAAAATCTGAAACTGGTCGTGATTTAACCAATGATGAAAATATTTATCACTTCCATAACACTTTCCCTTTGCAGGAATGTTAATTTTTTTCCCACATGACGAAATGTTCAAAAGAGAATAATTTCGTATGTTGTTTTGTTTCGAGTTTTGCAACTAAAACTGCACACTCTTTTCAGTTTTTTCATAAAAAATTTACTAAAATCTATCTTACTACTAACCAGTGATCGAACTACCAGCGATCAGCGATTTTACGGCTCGGGTGCTGTGAGCCCACGTAATAAGAAGAGAAATGCCTCCAAATGTATGTTTTGTTATCCATAACAGAAATCATCGTCTTAAGGCTAAGCTATGAGACAATACATAATGTTCTCGCATTTTTCTCAGGTTTACCTTCTCGTGTATTCATCACAAAGCTTACTCCCCACAATATGAATAAAAAGCCCTTTTTTTGGCAAAAATCTTTTCTTCACTTAAATTTAACTAGATCTAATTGAATTACTTCCATCATTTTCCAATGTTGAAATTTTACATCAGCATTAAAATTCTATCCGGAAGTAAAAAGAAAGAAAATATTCCACATATTCCTCAAAAAAAAAAAGGTTAGCTTACACGGAGCGAGAGCATTATGTCTTCTCTGGAGACTGCACGTTCCTCACGTTTGACAAACATGAATGTCTGTTGCCAAACATATAAAAGTACCCAGAGTTTTCTTAATGGAAAAGAAAAACCGCATAACGAAAAATCTACTGCAATAATGCCTGGAGCTAATTCAGAAAAGCAAACGTAAAAGTATACATTTCACTTCAGGGTACAGAAAATTTGGAACTGCGTTTTATTTCCCGGTACTGTGAATCCTTAATGATCCATTTCCTCAGTTTTGAGACTTTTAAATCTTGCCTAAGTGGTACTAGGCATTGAGCAGAGGTTTCGCTTAAAAGGATTTCCGTTATGCTTAATTATTTATTCAGAGCTAGACGTGGTAGTTTTGTGCAGTATTATGTCCTTCAGTTAACTAATCACAAATTATTTAGAAAATGAATACTGCTACCGTAATTAAATGTGATTTTTTGTTGTTAAGAGCTATTAAGCAAAGTGTAGAGTTTGCAAAATTGCTTTCAAACAGCGCATCGCATAATTTTGTAAATACTTTAACGCTAATGAGTTCTGATCTCTTAGTTTATTTTTCATCTTTACGACACTAAGCTAAGTAACATTCATGAGAGTTAAGTCATGTGTGTAGCTGAACTAATACACATTTCCAGTGGCAGAAGACGAGAACGAGAGCATAGGCGTTGCTGGTGCTTTTCAAGCATGAATTTAAATATCGAAAAATAAAAGATATTTATAAATGAATGGTGAGTGTTTAAAAATTAATATTAGATCGATATAATATATTATACAGCATAAGCAGAGACAAAATCATATTAGCGAGGACGCCTTTTACACTCATGTCCACAAATTAAGGATAACGCAAAATCAGGCAAAGGAAGAGTTAGAAGCAAAACAAATTTGACTTATTTGTAAAGCTTATTTATTAAACAAGAGGTAAAGAGCAAAAAAAGATGCTATATGTTTGATATTATTAAACAAATTAGAGATTTTTTTCTCCCTGCAGCAAATTACAAAAAAACCTATTTACAAAAAACCAATATTACATGGTTGGTATGATTGTTAATACATTGTATGTCTCTCAGACATTGCAATACACTCCGTACAACGCCTAGGCATGCTGATTATTAAATTATCGATCTGATCTTCGGGGATATTACACCACTCAAAAAGCAATGCTCTCCGAAGTTCCGGTAGACATGTAGGAGGAGGTTCACGGGCTGCAACTCGTCGACTAAGCATATCCCACACGTGCTCTACTGGATTCAAGTCCGGCGAGAATGCTGGTCAGTCCATAAGGGTGATATCCTCCGATTGAAGGCATTCGCTTACAATGTTTGCGCGGTGTGGACGGGCGTTGTCATCCATAAACACAAATTGTGCGCCCCGAAACAAACGTACATGTTGTTCCAGAACGACGTCCCGAAACATTTGGCTTGTCATGGTTCCAATTTGAACATGCATATCAGTTCTGGAACCCAGAATAATTCCACCCCAAACGAGCATTCCTGCACAACCGTAACGGTGTCGTTCAATGATGTTTTCTTGGTGGTAACGGGTACCTGGAGCTCTCCACCGTAACGGTGTCGTTCAATGCTGTTTTCTTGGTGGTAACGGGTACCTGGAGCTCTCCATATGAAAGTCTGGCGAGAATCAGACTGTAAGCTAAACCTGGACTCGTCGGAAAACATCACACAAGCCCACTGTTGCGGTGTCCACAAATGCTCTCTGCTCCAGGCTAACCGCCGGCGACAATGAGTTGCAGTAAGTGGAATGCATCTGACAGGTCTACGAGCATATAGACCAATCTGTCCTAAGCGTCTGTACACGGTCTGTCTTGAAATTGTCGTACCAGTGGCTGAAGAAAGCTGACGAGACAGGTCTGAGGCTGTGCTCCGTCTGTTTTGTTTGGCAGTAACTGCCAAATACCGGTCCTCATTCGCCGTTGTAATCTGGGGCGACCTGTGCTGTAACGTCTACTCACATTACCATCATCTTGGAATTGTTGCCAAAGCCTGGAGATGACACCTTGGGCAATTCCAAGTTCGTCTGATACTTCCAGTTGGGTACGCCCACATTCCAGACGGCCGATAATTCTACCACGTAAAAAATCATCCAAATGCGTCCTTTGTGTCATAACTATTCCGTTATTGCCCTGAAATGCTTATAAAGCGCCTGCGAACAATTTTACTTCTTTGCCTGTATTCCTTATATATCACTCTCTTACACTCTCGTCATTGTGACGTACCATCGGTGTCATCTGGTTACTTCCTGAAATTTGCACATGATTCTTCAAGATGTGTGTAGTGATTTTACAGGTGACATATTTATTTTAAAGTTCGATTTCCGCGTGACTCGGAATTATCCTTAATTTATGGACATGAGTGTATTTAAACTTTGCTTTTCTTAGGCCTTGCATATGCTTCGCGTCTGAGTGAAATACCGTCTCAGTTTGGTGAGCTTAGATCGTCGGATGGGTTCAAGACTAAAATGGTTATGCTAACCAAACTGACAACTAGTTTACAGCTCATGGATTTGCCATTCAATGGTTTTGAATGAACACAGTATTCATCAATGAGCCTACATTATATTAAATGTAGTAGAAGCTCGCATGTACTGTAGACTCTACAGACATAGTCAAACCAATGCATTCTGCAACTAATCAGTGTTCGCTGCCTTTATAACTAGAATTATTTTACACTAGTGTATTTTCATATCTCAGTTTATCACAACTAGAAGAAGCTTGTAATTTCTAACTACATTAAAGTAAGCTTTTCGCTTTGCAGTTAAATTTGGTAACGTTTCTAACTTTCTATTTTTCTAGATGTAGACTGATCTGATGAAAGAGAAACTGCATATGGACAACTAAGTTTTGAAATACGTTAGATATCTTCTTCGCAATCATACACTGTAACTACACTTGTTTAAATTGCGTTAATCCTAATATAAACATTTTCAACAAAAAATGCAATACTTTTCTTTTACTGTATTTGCAGAAATTACCTATATCATATTGATCTACTTTAAATATTATTTTAAGATACAGTTTTCTAAGGTTGGAATGGGGTTCCCCGAAAAATACTCTAACGGATTTTTTATCAAGTTATACTTAGGTTTTCTTCCAGAAAATATTATTTTATAATTTTCTTCAGTTGAAAAAAAGTGCTGCGTCTAAATGAATTCATTTTCCATTAGAAACTATCCGTTAGCACCCCATTCTCTTTGAGATATGATGACCAAGTTTGACCAAACAAATCTCCAACTAAATACACTGATAGCCACCCAAATTGCAACACCAAGAAAGACAAGAGATATCAAAACAAAATTTATTTAGTAGATAACATGCTGACCAAGTATCAAATGAGTAAATTTATAGACTTCTGTGAAGTGTGGTTCCTCCTAGAATCAGTAGCTAGAGTAGCCCGCCATTGTCGGAGATCACCGCTGCCATACGCCTCGGCATTGATTCAAAGAAACTTTGGAGGATGTGTTCTTGGGGGGGGGGTACAGCACACCAAGCAGCTTCCACATGTTTCCAAAGTTGTTCTGGTGTGGCAGCTTGGGATGTAATTTGGGTCAATCGTTCAGCGACCATCGATCACATGCTTTCTATCGGCGAAAGATCCGGAGAGCGAGCCGGCCAGGGAAGAAATTCAATCTGGCGATTGACGAAGAACCCTTGGAAAAGGAGTGCCACGTGTGGTCGCGCATTCTCCTGTTGAAATATGGCTGTGAGCAAGCCCTCAGGGTAATTAAAAACAACTGGCTCCAAGACCTCGGAGATGTAGCGCTGGCTGTTTAAAGTACCGGCCATGCGTACTAGAGGAGTGCGAGAGTGATATCTAATATCGCCCCATACCATAATACTCGGTGCAGGACCAATGTGGCGGTGCATAACGCAGCAGTTCAGCATCCTATCGTCCACGGTGTCTCAAGACTCGAATCCACCATCGTGGTGTTACAGACAGAAGCGTTACTCGTCAGTAGAGACAATTTCATTCCATTCTGCCATCCACATCCTTCTTTCATCGCACCATTGGCGGCGGAGACGTTTGTGGTTCTGCGTCAAGGGTAGACGAAGCAATGGCCGTTTTGCGAACAGACCACTCTGCTGTAAACGGCGTCGAATGCGCAGACATTGGATGATTCGTTACAAACTGAATGTGCTGTGCTATGCTTCGTGATGTGACCGAGCGATCGTCACTGCCATGCGTGCAACGTTCCTGTCATCACGTGAAGTGGTGCACTCAGGTGGGTGCGATCGAACACGTCGGCCTGTCGTATTCTTGCCCATCCAACGGTCCCATATCCGCATTACAGTTGTTTGGTTTCGTCCAACACGACTACCGATTTCCCTGAAATATAATCTACACTCTCGGTAGGCCACTATCCTTCCTCTGTCGAGCTCGGATACTTGATCAAACGATGATCGCTGTTTACTACAAGCCATAATTGATCTTTTTTTTTTTGAAAAAACCACAAGAAAAACACAATTGCCGAACTCGAAATCGTCGAAAACTCCAAACCTTAAAGCTCGGATACTTGATCAAACGATGATCGCTGTTTACTACAAGCCATAATTGATCCTTTTTTTATTGAAAAACCACAAGAAAAACACAATTGCCGAACTCGAAATCGTCGAAAACTCCAAACCTTAAATAGCGCTTTGAAGTGGCGCCACAGGCACGGCTGATGTGCGTCTGCGCTGAAATTCGAATCATTTGCATATATCACCTCTGCTAATGCATGTTGTAAATTTCATGTTATTTGCATGCTTCCTTCAGGGTGTTGCATTTACGGTGGCCAAAAGTGTACATCTTTATATTTTTTAATTAATGAACGCTTATCAACTAGTGTCAGAGCAAAAAAAAATTGTTTTCGGATTTTTATTTTGACTCTCCGAACTCGCTGCTTGAAAAAAAAAAAGAAACTAAAATTAATTCCGTTAAGTTTTCAAAGGTTAATTACTAATTAACTTTCACAAACCTTCCCTGGTTTATTTCGCCTAAAAAATAGGACAGTTCTATATCTCCCGTTCTACTGGGCCCATTGATGAAATTCAAATTGCGTTTTTCATGTCTCGAAAGCGCGACTTAGGATATATATTATAGGTATTTTGACAAAAAATCGAACTTTTTCTGAAATAACCTACCAGTTTCTTCCATATTTCGATTCTAGGACCAAATTGCGCCTAGACATTAAATTTTGTCATTTTTGCTGAGAAATGTACTGAGAAATTTAAAACTTATTCTGGCGGGTTTTTTTCCAGTTTGCTCAAAAAATAATTCACCTCGCGTACTTAGATCTTAATTTAGAGCAACATATTTTCCTTTCCTTTTTTTCATTATCCATGAGCGGAAAAAAAAATCATGCTTCATACTTTTCAAATAATTTTAACGAAGGACGTAAACCACATCTGGCGTTATTATCGCTTATGAAAAATATGCCAAATTTCAAAACGCGCCAGTATGTAAATTCACTTATATCGTAGCAAATTTTGAAAAAAGGCTTCTAATTTTTTGCAGGTACGCTTAGAAATACGTCTACTTTAAGATGATGGTAAAAATTTTATAGGTGATAAGTCAAAATGTTTTTCGAAAAATATATAAAAATATAAATTTAAAAAATAAGTTATGAAAAATTTGCGAATACTTTTGGAATAAGCCTAAATTTCGAATTCTGGAATACGAAATCGTGTAAGTTTAATAAAAAAAAAGAGATACTAATAAATATATACCAAATTCAATTCACACTGGGGAGCTAAAATTTTGAGAGCTATACTTTTAAAACATACTCGTGCGATTTTTACAAGACTTGGCAGTTTGGCATAATTTGAATCGTATAATCGAAATATGGAAAAAAAAACATTAACATGTCATTTCAGAAAAAGTCCGATTTTGTATCAAAATACCTATATTAGAACAAGGCTATATAAATCTAATACATATCCTAAGTCGCGCTTTCGAGACATGAAGAACGCAATTTGAATTTCGTCAATCGGCCCAGTAGAATGGCAGGTATAGAGCTGTCCCATTTTTTTTCGCAGTGTACGTATATTACCCGTTTCTACATGTTGAACATGTTATGCTGTTACAATGCATATTATGCTCATTTTCCAAATGCCCACTATACCAATTATTATGCATTACATGTGATCTATTGCAAACAAATGGAATTTTTGAATGCAGTTTGATCGAAAACGTTCCCCAATGAAGCACCTACCGTTGCATAAACCTGAAATGCTATTTTGGTAAAGGGAGAATATTTAAAGAAGAAATTATCCTCTGAACTATGCGAATGCATGAACACATTATGAATATTTATGTAAGGGACTATTAATTTCGCTCTACTAATGGAAAAATTTCTCATTAATCTCAAGTTTTACCTTTAGGACTCATCCAGATAATTAACTCTCAGGTTTTGTTGTCACGTTAAATAAACAATCTTGTTTGAAATTAATTTTTTATATGTATGTTTTAGTTTGTGCTTGCTGCGTGGAAATTTTAATACTTGCCTTTTATTTCTTATTTTCAATATGAGTTTAAATTTGAGCTTACCCAACCAGATTTAAAACCTTTTATTATTGTCAGGTGCAGGGAAACCAGAACTTCCTCCCCCCCATAAATTTGTTTAAGTCCTAAAAATATGTTAAGTTTTATGAAAAATGATTGACTGCATGTCAATAAGTGAATTAAAGTAATAGAATATTACATAAAATATCATTTTCCGACACTAGCTTTGTACGGTCTATTAAATTATATACATTTTTTGCCGAGCATTATTTAAACTTATTACTTCTAATTTCATTAGAGGTATATTTCTGATTCAATTAATTCAGTTCCAACTTCACGGCAATGCAAAAATAGTTACATAAACCTCAGTCTTCATTAAAAACCGTTAATACAGAGAAACCTACAACGCAAAATCCAGTCAAACAGTTAAAAAAAATTACAATTAAAGTAAGAGTTTCTACGCAAAAAAGCAATTCGGTTAGCAAGGAGAAAGATAAAATTTTCAGTCTACAAAATTGTAACTTAACTTTTGCTCACACCAGGCAAAAAGACAGTGAAGTTGTTGCACCAACTGATTTAATTCACTGTTCTACTAACAGTTTCAAATGTAAACAAATGGCTGCCACGTTAGACTTAGAAACCACATAAATTTTTAAACTGTTCATAATTCTAAAACTATAGCATGCAGATTAACTAAAGGATTAAAAATCTTAGCTGGAGAATGAAAAGTAAACTATTCACTTTTAAAGCAACCAAAATATGCATAATTTATTAACCTATAAGATTAAAAAAAACCTAGCTCAATGAGCTGAATAACATAGTGGTAATATGTATGTGTGTGGATATATACGTTTGGTGCGGCCGATTTCAAAGAAAAAGGGATGTGCACAACTACATGTTATAGCAGTCAAATATAAAATATTTCAACGTTCTACGGCTTTTCATTTTTGAGTTATGCGAGATACATACCTATAAAAGTACAGACGTCGCTAATACTCACTTTTGAATTCATTTTAAATCCATTTTACAGTCTGTTTTGGAAAAAAAGAATCCTTTGTTCTGACCATAAGTACGAAAAAAAATCTGTTCTCAATCCATTTTAAATCCGTTTTGGGAAAACGAGACGTTTAGTCTGTCCATACGTACAGATGAACGGAAAAACATCGTTCAGATGAATTCGAAAAGAGTTCAAAATGAATATTTTGAACGGTACCCGAAATTTTTCCTTACTGTAGTATTTCCTTATCCTTTCAGTATTGTAAAAGTCAGTAAAGTAAAAATAGCAGTAAAGTAAAAATAGCATAAAATCATGGACTGGTATCATGGGTAAAATGAAAAAAATGGCAGAAAATATAAGCTACTAGTCATGTAAAAACCATTAATTTTCATTAAAATGCGAAAAAAAAGGAATAACAAGATTTTTATAAATTTATGGTACCCTTGATTTTAAAATATTACCATCAAATTTCATACAGAAATTCGTACCTCTCTCAATATATACTGAGTAACTAATAGCACATTTATATCAGTTACACACATTCGAAGAAATTCTGTGAATGCAGATTTTCTAATCTGATTGTGTGGTTTTCCCCATATGTACACGAGCCAGTTTCCCTTAGAAAGTCCTCCAGGAAGGCATTCCTCCCCTTAGGCAAACAGCTTTCGAGTGCTACGCCATAATTAAATAAACCAAATCTACTCTGATTTCTTTAAATGTTTTATATCCTAGCAATGTTCAATGCCAATTTTTATTCTTTATCTCTTCCTTAGAAACTGATTAAATTTTAAATATAATTTACAATTTATAACCTTGTATTACATGAGGAATGAATATGTATATTATCATTCTCACGTAGTAGATGAAATTTTGTAAACGTTAAAGACAAGTTAAAAAATAAAGACAAACTAGTTTTTTTATCTTTTTTATCTGGTACATACAGCGATGTTTTTTATCTTTAACTAGTAAATACAACAGTGCTTGTAAGCTCAGTGCGGAATTTAAATTGGTTGACTGGTCAACTGACAAAAGCAAACACTTCAGGGCTATCTGTTTAAGGCAGATTTTTGCGGAAGATTTATTTAAGGAAAACTGGATAGATATTACACTTGAGGAAACCACGAAAATGACATAGTATTTTATGCGCTTGTATTTGACATGAGATATTCCCCATTATTTATGCAAAACAATTAAGGTAGAGAATAACTAATTAAATTAAAAAAATTAAAGTTGTAAGGTTTGTCCTAAGTTTATTAACAGTTATTTTAAGTTACGATTCTTTTCTATTTACTCTAATTTCAGCTTACAATTTCCTGCCAGAATGTAATTTCAGAAACGCAGTTAATGCAAATGTGTAACAGCCCTATTTAAGTCGATGCTTCGCCGACTTCTACAGAGAGAGTCTGAATTCCTGACTAGTGCGCGTTTGCCATTTGCCCACATTCTCTCTTAGCTACTACGCTCGGCTATACTTTAGGCCCTTGCTTGGCTTCGCCGATTAAATTAATATTTAGGGCCAACTGCTTAGATTTCTGATAGCCTCGGCTATACCTTTCAAATAACGTTAGTTAAGCTTAGTTTAATTTAAATTCATAGTTATTTAAGTTCAAGCCCAAGTAGAGGCTTTGTGTATACTCCAAGTAGGAGTTGATTGTAATCATTCTGAAAAATAAAGGATAGTTAACTCTTCTTACGTCTTACATGTTTATTCGCACACTTAAGCGATTATTCGCTTGTTAGTGTTCGTGGGGTTCTAAGTCTGAACTTTGGAATTATATAAGTAAAACCTCAGAAAGTAAACAATAAAAACCATTCTAAACGGAACTGCTGTTATCAGAAACACACTGACGCCGAAGAAACATTTCTGCATCATTAGTGTTTTTCGATTTCACTTTGAAATTTGGTTTAAATTTCTGATTGTTATATAATCTATATTCTAATCTATCCGCTGCTCATATATATTCAAATTTTCATAATTTTAATTCAGGTTCTCATAATTCTCATTGATTTTTACATATTTAAAAAAGATGAGATATATCAACTAAAACTACAATTCATAAAAGTTATACTTTGGCATATACTTTTAGAATACAATTGATGTCAGTAGACGAAAATTAATGTGGTAAAAAACACGCTGGAATTTGTTTCACGCAGTTTCTATTATATTCAGGTAACCTCACGGCTAAACGCCATCCATTTCACTTGAGAAACAAGTACCACGTGACCTGACAAATAAAATGGTAAGAAACAAGCCAGTACGTCAATTCCAATTCTTTTGATCCCCTTAAGAGCAAAATTTATGTCAGATATAACAATGTAATAAATACAATCCGTGTGTTTCAAAATCGCAGCTTTAAGCTTCAATAAAATGCAACTTAAATTAGGTTTAATACTTCACGTAACTTAGGTTTAATACAATGATATATCAGATAAGAAATTAACCCATGGGTGGTAGCAGCACGGTTGCAATGCAGACTGTTTTAATGAAAAAATATTTTTTTCGTCAAATCAGACGCATATAATACCCCCACCCCCTTAAAAAAATAGAAAAGAAAATGAAATGGACAATACATTCTTTGTATGGCATACTAAATTGTATATACTTTTTGTTGCTCTTCATTTAAACTTATTTCCTTTCAACTATTCTAATTAACCGATTCGTCGGCGCAAGTCGAAAATGACATCAAAAGTTGCAAATTTTGAAATTATAAGTTCGAGTCAGATTCTTATAATTTTATGTTTGCATTACTTGTATAAAACTTTCCCAAAGATAAGTGCCATAAGATTTAGGTTTCATTATCTGACCTTAATAACTTTTTCTTAATTTGGCATTGGCCCACCAGCGGCCGAGCGGTAAAGACGCTGAACACTGGTAGTTCGGTCCGAGGTTCGAATCCAGCGAACGGGCTGGCTGCATGGGCGTTTTCATGGTTTTCCCCATGTGTAACGCGTATACGAGCCAGTTTCCCTTCGAAAGTCCTCCACGAAGGCATCCCTCCCTTTAGGCAGATAGCCCTTATATGCTTTGCCATAATTGAAACACCTAACCTAACCTAACCTAACCTTAATTTGGCATTGCTAAAACATGAATATTTCACTGATTTAATAATCCTTCTGTAACTGGAAGTATACGAGTACGACAAAGGATTATAAAAAATAAAGGTCGTGTAAGGACATTTCTGCCACGTAAGAGGGTGGATGTGTATGTATACATATGTCTGGTACTGCCGATTGCACTAAAAAGGGGAGGTGGACCACAATATATTAGAGGGCTGCTATATATATTTATGGCCTAATAATGAAAAAAATAAATGTTTATGATGGAAATTGAGTTCATTGCTTTTCGAAATATTCTCCATGAAGATCAATACACATTTGTATCCGTTTGAACCAATTTTCGAAGCATCTTTTACCACTTCGATAGAGGTAACACCAAAACATCCGTTTTGAATGCATCAACAGCTTCTTCGGGTGTCTCAAACTGCTCACCACGTACTTTATTTTTCATGTTCGGGAATAAAAAAAGTTATCGGGTTTCAAATCAGGGCTGTACGGCGGATGACCAATCAATTCCTTTATTTAAGTTGATGTGTGAGAGCTCGCATTGTCATGGTGAAGAATGGTTCGCCTCTTCTGCTTTTTTCCAATTTCTCCGATGGCTTCTGGCAAACAAACAGTCGTGGAGCATTCCGAGACCATCCTGCGTTGCTGTAACGCCATAGTAGTCACGTGACGGGTAACCCCGAAGAAACACAAGCGCCTGACCCCAGCCACCACCCCAAGCTCTTACTGGACACTACTTGTGATGTTATAGAGTGCCGAAATGAATTCCCCGCGGCATTTTTGCGCGCGAAAAGCGTGCTTTAATTGCAAATACTCTGTTACATTCCACAAATTCACATTTATACAAAACATAACCAAGACCAAAAAAGTATAAGTTCACCTAACTTACACGAAACCGATAATAAAATCTCTTCAACCTGACGTCATAAACGGCAACCAATAAGAACAGGGGTGGTGGCTAGGGGCCAGGCGCTTGTCGAAGAAACAGGGAACCATTTACTTCGATGTGCTTCTTCCCCGAACAACTTTTGTTGGATTTGGATCATCTTGGAAGAAGACCCATACAGTAATTGCTGTTTTGTTTCGAGCTCATATGCATAGATCCATGACTCGTCACCTATGTATACGTTACACCACATCGTTTGATGCCCCTTGAACACATTTTGTCCAACATTCCATTGCACAAAACGACAAGAGTCTTCTTTTGATTGTCTGTCAGGTTATGCGTGATCCAAGGCGAACAAACCCTTTTTATGGCCAAATATTCATGTAATATCTTATTGGTGCTTGGCGTACTAACGCACAAGGATGCTTCAATGTCACGGTATGTTACATGATGATCTTTCTTTTCAGGTCAAGCACAGCATCCATGTTTTCTGGCACAACAACCGCTTTTGGACGACCTTCACGGAATTCGTCCTGGAGCGAATGTCGACCACGTTTGAATTCGTTATCCCAGTTTTTAATGTTTGATGCTTAATCGCTGTATTAGAGAATTAGCTTCTTCGAAGCAGTCTTGTCTTGATAATCCATGTCAAACGTTATGAAAAATAATCGCACAAAAATGTTCGTGAGTCAATTCTATTTTTTGTCCGAGGTGAATTTTTCAGATTACAGTAAACACAAATCGCGCTAAAATGGCGAAACTCTCGAAGAAGTTATGGTTAAAAATATCAAACTTTCGATTAGAATCATGTGCGGTCGCCTAGCAACACTTACTGTTGCCAACGCTGGACATATAAATAGCAACCTTCGTATAACATAACAGTCTCATATACAAAATGTTTAACCGTCTATTGCTAATCCTTTTTGAGTTATGCGTTTGCAATCCGTTTTGGGGAAAAGGATTCCTTATTCTGCAAGGATGTCAAGCAAAAAAAATCGTCCAGTGTGATTCAGGAATGGTCAAAATGTATATTTCCATTGTTATATATTACTCAAACTCTTTCGCGATTACATACTTCCCTTACTTTGCACAAGAACGTAAACACGCATCGTTTTCAATGTAACATCCATTCGGGAACACTCAAAGCGAACTGGTCTGAAATCAAAGTATCATGTCATACTTTGAACACGTAATAAAACACTATTGGCATTATTGAAAGCTTAGTATACAGAATCATATATTTAACACCTTTATACAATGAAGGAAAGTTATGATTTGTTATTAATTGCAGTTCTCTTGAGGAGAAACTTAAAACGATAAATGCTGCTGTTGTCATGTCCATACTGCATGGAATACCAGCTGCCAAAGCCTACTCCAAAGAGAGTAAAACGATAAATTAAACAGGAAATAAAATATGCATAATAGAAGAATTTTAAGTAACACGTTTTAGTTAAATATTCTTCAGTCGAAATACCTTTAATGCATGTAATTTCCAGTTGAAAAATTTACTATCCCCACTAGTCAAGTTCCGGAGTATAACGCGCATGTATAATTTCAAGCTACATTTTTTTTATTTTTAATTACAGTCTCCGTATAGCGCGCACCCAGATGTTCACGAAGAAACCTAAAACTTATATGTGTAAGGCACTTATCTTTTGAAGTCACTTATTTCAAGATTTTTCTTAGCCTTTCGGACAGCAGTAAACCACACTGACAAGAGATAAGGGGAATAATATGTGTGTAGATTAAATGTTCAAGGGAGTAAATGTTCCGCAAAGAGGGTGGATTGTATTCAATGCAACCGTCCAAAACAATGCTGTTGCAGATCACTTCCAACCTGAATGACTTTGTGGAATTAAGTTGCATGTTTTCTCTTACTGTAGTCATTTGAAGCTAAGATTTTGTAGCGAAAATCGAAGGCTTTAGTAAATCGCATTTGTTTTAGTTGAAATACAGTTTACCTAGCACTGGTTTTAGTAGCAAATATGGTTCCTGCGAAAAGAAACAAACACAGCGCTGGTTTCAAATGCAAGCCATTCATTTTGCGAAAAAAAATAGAAATCCTGCTGGCAACAAGAATGTTTGGTGTTGGTGAAAATTGAACGGATAATGATTATTTATGTTATGGATCAAAATAACAGTGATGACGAAGATGAAACAAAATTCGATGATATACTTGAAAATATTGTTGCGAAAAATTCGGCGGTTGCGCCTGTATGTAAGCTTTTCGGCATAGCGCTAGGGTGACCATAAAATATTGTATAGTAGGATTGCCATATTGGCGACTTTATCGCCCATTTGGCGACCAAATAGGCGATGTCCCATGGTCCAATCGGGAAGCTTCTAGAATAACTTCCTGTCGAGATATTTCTCGAAACGTGTCGAACTTAAAGAAAAGCTATATAAACCCCTGCGTTTCTGAGAGCCAGTATTGCGAGAGTTGCGAGCTAAACGTGTGGAACCTAAAGAAAAACTATATAAACCCTTGCGTTTCTGAGAGCTAGTAGATTGTGAGCAGTGTGTGATTAAGAGTGTGATTAGTTGTGTTGTGAGAATCGCTGCTTACTGTCAGTGCTAAGCTACGCAAGAGTCTTGTGAACGGAAAGCGATCGAGATAGTGCTTTGCCGTGAAGCTATCTTTACAGTATAGCTTGACAGTGTATTGGTGATTGTTACACGGTGTTTATTATAAGTTTAGTGTTGCCGTGAAGCTACCTTTACAGTTACAGCCTGAAGCTGTGTTGCTGATTGTTTCAGCGTATTTATTGTAGATTTTCGACGCCTTTAAAGGTAATTTTGGAACTGTGCTGTAAATAGTGATACTATATAAAATATATAAATTGTGCTTTGTATTGTTCTGCATCGTGTTTTCATCGGATGCTCTCAAATCCACGAACCCGTAAAACGCAACAATATAACGGCAGACGAACAAAACGATAAACGATTTATTACCGGATAACAACTTTGTTACCCGGTAATAAAAATGTTCAATTCATAATGTAGGCCACTTTTTTAAAATAAGCAGCATTTTATGCATGTAAAAGTCTCATTTTTTTCCTTATTTTTAAGCTAGCATTTTTATAACCGGCGTTCAACCCCCCACCTGTAAATTTCCGTCAGTTTTTTTGTACTAAAAGTGAGTGTTTTAAGCCGGAAGACACGATACCTTTAAAAGTTTGCGCGATATCTTCGTAAATAAAAACTCAAATCAGGTATCATCTCTTCGGAGAAACTTTTTACGAATAAACGCTGGCGTAAAGGGCCAACTTTCTTTTCTTCATTTATACCACAAGTAGTTCATTCAACCTCAGCTTTCCTTCCAGCAACTACTAAACACACTTCAATACAAAATGTCTCAAACGCTTCATACCCTCCCTACTTAGGAGGATGAAGTGCAGTAAATGTTTCAACTTTAATCTTGGTTCGAATAGATGCAATTCAACGTTTCTTCAAAGTGCGTTTGCAGTGCGCGTTTTAGTCGAACATTTTCCAATTTCGCGTTCGATACAATTAGTTATGTCTATGAAAGTGATGTACTTAATTGTATCAATAAGTTTAATTTATAACGTTTATAATTTACATGTGTTTTTATGTATATAAAGTTTACAATTTACGTGTCTTCAAGAAATTCCTTCTTTACTTACCATTAACTGTGTTAATCTTATGAAATACAATTTGAACTTAAATAATAAATCTAATATTTTTTTCAAAACATTTGGACTAAATCTATTTGGCAAAATTATAATAGCATGTATCTCTGTCTAAAAGCGACTTACATTAAATACCAGGTGATCAATTATTTGAGAGAGAAGTTAAAAAAAATCTCTCTTAAGTTTTAGATTTCAAATCTATTGTATTCTAGAAAAGGAACTAAAATAAAAAAAACGCAGATAAGATTAAAAATAAATCTGTAAGTTTTCAGGTTTTATATTACTCCCAAAGGGCTTTTTTTAACATTTTGTGTGTTACTTTTATTTATTAAATATGTTCTTCGAACTTTAACCATAAAATTCAATTCAACAGCAATATCACAAAATAATTTAAAAAGAGCGTATCTTTAGAATTTCTGTCAGACAGTCTCGCCTGTTCGAGATAAAAATATATTTTTTTTCCTCCCGTACACTGTTGCCATTGCTCGCTTTGAAATCGTCGAGTTTGTTGTTAATCAAAAATTCGTTAAAGTTTTACAGAATATAAAATACGTAACAAAACAAATTCCAAATGGCCATGTTCTGTTGGAGGACTATATTATTCAAACTTTGATGGCTCCAGATACCGTTTTTTCTTCACAATGCGAGGCACATTCATGCAGATTATTTAGTTTCTTTAAATATAATACATGGCAACAATATTTGGTGGCAGTAGTTTAAGAAGTGAGTTGACGAAAAATGCCCTTCTGAAAGTAATAGCTTTTCTGGGCTAACGCCTCAGGGCTAATAATTAAAAATAGATTTTAAGAAATAATTATAAAGTGCCCATAAGTTACTTCTATTTCACGTATAGGTGAATCGTTGCTATGACTGTAAATCGCTCATAAAACTTAACGAGTTACATTTGAGAAAGAAATGTCCTGAATGTTTTTATTTATCTTAAAACACAATTCCTTAATCTGAAAACTATGCATATAAAAAAATACTGCTATTTTATCTCTCGCCGTAAAGTTTGAAACAGGAAATATCACGAATGCTATTCTTACAATATAAAATACATCAAAACTGTAAAAAAATATAACGACAGTTATTTTCTAAGGTATATATGTCATATAGAAATATTTAGTAGTTATAAAGGTTCACATATCTGTGCGTTGTGCTTACGAAATGCTTCCCGTTATGATTTCTCATGGTCGTTCTGTGTGTTTATCTCCTCGAACATTTCAACGCTTCATTTTCCAAATAAGTAGTAGTATTATGCAAAATATGATACTTTAGATTATTTGATTACGTCAAAGCCTCGAGGGTTATCTCCCTTGTCAGGACTGAGTGTTCGGTGCATATTCTTGGCAAACATCTTCGTGACAGCTTAAAGTCCTGATCTTGAACAGGGAGCTGAATGCAGCTATGTTCTGTGGTAGAATATGGTGATTAAGTGGTAGAAGAACTGCATTTTAAATGGATTTAAAATCCTCTTTTATTAAATCGCAATTATTTACAACCACTTCCCAACTCGGGAGGGATACAGAAAGTAGAGACCGCACTTGGGTCTAAAATGAACAATCAAATTAATTTAAGCTAAAACTAAATAGAAATTAAATAGTCGTTGCTCACAGAGCTATAACGCGAGGTTGGCTCCTAAACTAAATGGTGCTTAGCAAGATTTAACTAATACTGACGCACTTGGAATTACTTCAATAAGCAATCACGTAAAAGCACTATGGCTTAGAATTTAACTGCTAGCTAGTCAGGAGAACGTCGAATAGAGTAACCGTGGTCTGAGACTAAAAGCTCTCTCACTCTGAAAGGTTTCTACCTCCGGTTTAAATAGAACTTGGCTCCACTTCACATTAGCATAAAGCTGAAACGCGCGCTTATTCTAACGGGAAGTTGAAATGAGAACAGATAGAAAAGTAAAATTAAAATAAAACTTTGTTAGTTTAACTAAAACCTTATACCCTAAGGAGAGAGACGCCTTCGTGGAGGATTTTCTAAGGGAAATTAGCTCTTTTACGCATGGAGAAAACCACGAAAACGCCCATGCAGGTAGCCCATTCGCGAGATTTGAACCTTGAATCGAATTACCAGTGTTCTGCGAATTTACGGCTCTGCCGGTGGTGGGCACAAAACATAATAGAATTATCTATTCTGGAGATAATTGGCTCATAAAAGATTTTCTGTGACAGGCTAACTAATAGCTGTAAAACAAACATGCTGTAATCCCCTTCTGCTGACTAGAGTTTAATTAAGCACGCAGTGGTGGATAAAACTTTTAAACTTTATAACAATTAATATTTTTAGTCATTATGAAACTTTTGTCTAATGAATAAGAACCTCTTTGAGGAATAGATAAATCTCTTGAGACATCCAAGTTCGACTGTATAAGTTCCAATCGCCATATATGTCTTTCATCTAACCTCTCTCTATATACATATAAAGAAGATTTATACATATATATATATATATATAAAGGAGAATGTCTGTTTATGTGTTTTTTTGTTGTTGTTGTTGTTTGCGATACACTAAGCCACTACTATATAGCTATCGTCACCAAACTTATAATTATTTTTTGGGTTTTAGGAACGCTCGACGTCCATTTTTTTCCAAAAATTATTCAATATACATATATTTTACGTGAATTTAACGAACTTCTGATTACAAACTGAACGATCTAAAAGCTTTGCATTGCCACTCTGCAAAACCGTAAGATATAACGATATTAATGAAGATATTAATTAATATTAATAAAGATATATATGATTCAAACGTAATTAGAATAATCAATGATAGAAAAAAAATTGTATTGTCCCTTGGGAAAACGTAATTATATTAATTTGTCTCCAATTTAATAAACAAAATCTCGGTTATTTAAGAGAAATGTGTTACACTGCTCAAATTAAAATATTTCAAAATGTGTTTTCGATCACCAAAGCGTAAAATATTGAATTTTTCACGCAATAACAAGCACGCATCAACGTGCGTGTTATTGCATTAAACGCAGTTTCTTTGCTTTTGAAAGTTAATTTGTAATAGTTGTCACAAAACGCTACTTTTGCTATGAAATCAATTACGCCACTACAGCGAAAATCGGTTGTTCAATTTGCACCTTAAGCACAAAAAAAAAAAAAAAAAAAAAAAAAAGCATCCCAAGCTTCAGTAACAAACTGGCTACGGGAAGCAAGACTGGAAAACATTCGATTACGTACTGCTCAATCCCGTTCATATGGAACAAACGAGCAACAGGAAGCAAGATTGGAAAATATACGTGCACACAACTGCTCGATATAGATGAACACTGACACGAACGCTGCACGTTGGAAAGATGGATAATTTGTAATGTATTACAGAGCCGCCAAATTTAGGAATGAAGTACTAGTAATGTTGTGTGGGTAGAAAAGTGAAATTGTCCGCATCAGATGGGAAAAAAATTGTGTATCCAAACGCATTTCAATACACAGAATTAAAACACAACTAGCTTTCTTTCCTTTAAGTAGCACTACAACGCATGCTGGGTAACAGCTCCTCTATACATAATTTTAAAACTATGCAGCTTGTTACTAACAAATAGAAGTAAGTGTCTGAAATGGTATGCAGAGTCAAGTCCTCATATATGTATGAATGTTACTTATTTTATATTCCTTTACTTAAAGGCATAATTATATGTTTTAGTCTTCAGTATTTCAAACTAACATATGCTGACAGTTTCAGAAAATTTTTCTCTTATAAGTGTGGATTACATATCATGTTCCGAACTACACTATATTCTAAATCAGTCAAGTGAAGCGAACGATAACATCATATACCTCAGCAGGGGTATCAGGACATTGTGCCATCCAAACTATCAGCATAATGATTTCCAAGTCGAGCGATATGACGCTGCGAAATGAAATGCTTGTTTATTCCAATCGTTTGAAAATGTTCATATATGTCCAAAATGGTAGTTCTCTGTTTTTGAGAACTAAGTTCCCCATTTGCCTGCAGATACTGATATTTATTAATAAGTGGACATTTCTATGATATTCTTCGCATAAAACGTAAATATGAACCAAGCTGCCATTCATCTAAAAAGAACAGCACTTAACTAAATACGCCTGCTAACTTAATACACAAACTTGTAACACTGCATTTGTGATCTTTCTTCTACAGGTTGAATCTAAACAAGTGGGCGAAACTTAAGGAGGTGAAAGAAGGCAGCCATACGAACAATATTTCGCATTGAATGTATGGTCGGAACGCAAACGGTGAGAAGTTAAAGGGTAGTTTTCCACTATCACATTTAAGGAATTAGCAAAAGAATGAGAGACGATACTCCAGAAAACATGTTATTAACAGAATATCCTCACAGAAATTACTCGAAAGGCCTTCGCCAGGTGTATTGAAGGCTTCATACCTTCGGAATAGGGACTGACGTACATTTGCGAAGACACTTGACATTTCCCGAATATCGCCGGCAATCATGGCGGCAAGATCCATATTGGTTTCAACGGGGAACTCGTAGATTAGGCTTTTCATATGGCCCAATAGAAAAAAGTCCAAACATGAGAGATCCGGTGATCTTGGTGGCCAAGCAATGAAACCACTTCGACCAATCCATCGCTTTGGAAATTTCGTGGTTCGTATAACCAGCAATCATCTCGGAAATCCACAGTAGAAAATGCCGTTGAGGGCGAGGGCAGACCCTTTTCACACCCTTTCAAATATATACCATTTACATGTGTATTTATAACGCCACCTAGCGGCTTGCCCATTCCTCTCTGATCATACATTCTAACACGAATATTGCTCGTATAGCTGCCTTCTATCATCTGCAAAATTTTTCCCTCTTGTTCAGATTCACCCTGCATATTTCAGAAGCTGTTTACCTAAGGCGCCAAGTTTGACAGTCCGCGTTTTACCACCCCCTCCCCGATGAGCATCACCATATTACAAATCGGTTTCCAGAACTGTTTCACAGTCAATATTTTACAAGAGACTCATTAGAATCTTCAATATAGGTTTTAAGAAGGAATAACAGTATGTTTTAAATTCGATCAAAATCGCTGAAACTACCTTGTATTGGGCGTACATTTATAAACCACTCAATCGATTTCGAGGGCAGCTCCAGGTCCCTCCTCATCAGAAGAACAAAATTTCTAGAAAGGAAAAGCAACCTCAGTAACAGCTTTTTATATCCTAGGGTAGTATCATGCGCGAGGAGGCAACGCCATTTTTTGGCAAAAATAATAACCGAGAATCATGTCAATAGAATTTTAAGAGCGTTAGGAAAGACTAGATTGGACTTAAAATCATTCACTAAACATGCTAAATCTTTGTGAATATGAAAAGCCTCAAGAAAATCCAATTCACCAACGGAAGAAGCTTTTTGGATAATTTTTGCCGATCCAAAGTCAAAATTATGATTAAATTTCCAAATATGATACGCTATTGACCACTTGTTAATTTCGCCCTTTACGAAACTTTAAAGCTCTTTCTGTTTGGCCAATATATCTCAAGCATCACTGACACGATATACTATAAATTCCCGAAGAATTAAAGTCAGAAACGCAATCTTTTAGAGTCGAACCGTGAATTTTATTGATAGGGGAGAAACTCATTTGAAAATTGAATTTCTGGAGAATCCGTGCAACTTTATAACTAAACTAAACTAACTAACTAACTAACTAACTAACTAACTAACATGTTTTAAATTACCAGATTTAATTTATAAATGATTACATAAATTAATGTGAGATAAATTTAATTTCTTGCCATAGCTCAGCTGCAGAACACCTTATCTCGAACGTATTTATTATGCTTTAATTTATGGATACTGGAACGTTTTATAAAAACATGCAATGTTCTTTCGAAAATTACTGGAATATTTTCCTCCAGTTTTTTTGATGTAAAATCTGAATTATTTAGAAGTGAGCATCAGATTTCTATCATGGAACAAAAGTACTTCAATTTATACTTTTTTCAAGCAAAAAGGTCAAATGAAAGAGTAAAAAAAAACAGTATTTCAGAAATGGGCTTTACAAAATACCTCAAAACATTTTTATAAAAATGTGATGAGGATTTTAGAGGTTTAGAAAAATGATCTTTACTTACCTTTCGGATGGAAAGATAAGTAAAAGATGAAGGTATTTAAAAATGACTTGCCGGGTTATTTTTCCTTTTCGCGTTTTGTTCTGTAACTCGATATACAACTTGTTATTAACTCGTAAGATGGCATTTTTTGTAACAATGGTATTTTTCTTTCAAGCAAAATAGTAGAAATCTGAGCGTTTCGAGTTATTGTTTCATATTTGTATATAATGTTTGGAACAGACTGAATACAATCTGGCACACTATGGGTTACTTATCTTGTTTGAATCCAACTTTGCCAAGTAATTAATACCACTGAAATTACTACGTTAGCCCGTAATTAGACAAAAGGATCGTTTTCAAGGTTTATTGCATATACATAGCAAGTGACTGTGTCAGCGAAAATCCTCTAAGTTGTAATTGTTTCCATTTGAAGGCCCGATGCTCTACTGGTTTGATATAACGAAGCATCTAAATTTATTTTACTAAATTACTAAATTTAGGAATTTTAATACTCAAAGCTATCTATGGTATCTTCAGCTTTGTTTTGCAAACATATAATTAATAACAGAAATCTATAATAAAAAAAATATTTAAAAAAAATGCGGTAGTCTTTCTGTGCGTTAGATAGTGTTGATATCTGTACTTGCAATAATAAAATAGTCTTTTCTACGTATGCAAATAATCAAATTCACAGTTATTAGAACTCATAAAGCAACTTTCCAAATTAACTATGAGTGTGTGTTATGTTAAATAAATACTTAAATAGATATTAAATAAAATACGCTAAAATAGCTAATACACTATATACTATAGAGATTTTGGACCGGAAACATCAGCTCCGTTACGTATGTAAATAGGATGATAGGAGAAATCAGTAGCGAGTTCTCTTTTTAATTCATTGTTTGAAGTAAAGGCAGTATTGTAATCACGAAAAATTCCGGGTATCATATTTCAACGAAAATATGCATTTTGACAGCTCTCGAATGCAATTTAACGATATTTCTGCGTGACATCTGTACGTAAGGGCAGAATAAAGGACCCGTTTCCAATTTTCAAAACCTAATATCTGGTAATTAACAGTATTTTCTACCTGTACCACATCTTTCACATTTTAATTCCTTGAAAGAAGCATTGTAATTTCGAAAAATTTCCTGTGTCATTTTTTAAGGTTAAATTCAGATTTTGACTGCTCTTGAATTCATTTGAACGATGTTTTTACACGACATCTGTTACCTACGGACAGAATAAAACACACTTTTTGACAAAATGAATTATAAAACTGAAATAAAATGAATTTGGAAGAGATTTTTTTCTTGGCGTTTGTACGTACGTACGTATCTCGCATACCTCAAAAACATGTAGCCTCAAAACGTAGAAACTGCGTGTAGGATTGCTATAACGGAGCCTATGCATCTCCTGTTTCGGCTGACATCGGCCACCCCAAAAGCATATATGTACTTGTAAAAATGTGGCTTTATAACGTGTGCTAGATGCAGAAATAATTATTGTTTCCCCTGCTTCTACGATAAATATCATCCCGACATATCATCCCGAATGTCGACAAATAAAGTTTTGAATTTTCATGTACAAAGTCTTTTCGTATGCTCTTTAATTACAACCCCTTGTCGAAAAGTCCGAAATTTTTACTTAGCTTAATTTTTTTCCTTAGCTTTAAAGCAGAAATTGAAAAGTCTCTCTGATCTATTATTTTTTCACGTCTTTTATCAAAATGTATGAGTGAAATATTACCATAAATCTGTAAGTGTCCTAAGCAGTTGGTTTCTAATGAAATCATGCTCACAACGTAATATGTTTTTCCCTTTATGAATAAAATTTTGACCATTAAACGAATATTTTCGTGCTGTTCCTGCATCTCATTTACTTCAGGAGAAATTCCTTATCAGAGAATCGGGAAAATGGAATGTAAAAATTTTCCCGTTTAAAAGAACATTTTAATGCAAACCAAATGAATCTTCCGCGGTATAGGGAAGGATTTCAAATTCCTGAAATTTAAAATTTTGTACAACCACTCAGCAGCTTAATACATTTTATGTAAATTCCATACTTTGCTTAGTGAAAAAATGTGAAATATTTTTAACAAAAATGGAAGAGTTTCTCGATCCAGCTGCAACTTAAATATTGCACTCGCATAATTACAATCAAACGTGCAGAACGTTTTTTTTATTATGCATCATCTTCCGACGCCACCGCGCTTGATTGAAGTGTACTACTACTATTGTACTACTAGAACTTTGGAGCACTAATACTGTACTAGTAGTACTACTACTAGTTGTAGACGGCAATTTGCCCAGAGGGCATATTAATTTCGTTTTGACATTTTCCGTTGGTTCACTATAAATGATGTTTCATTTTTCAAACTGTTGTCACCAATTGTTAGAGAACTGCATTATATTTAAAGAAATTAAATAAGGAAGAATCTGCATGAATGTAGGTATGGTTCTCGCACTGTGAAAAAGCAAGATACCTAGAGCCATCAAAATTTTGTATAACATAGTCCTACGCTCGAATATGGATATCTGGAACCTACGAATTTGGAATTTATTTAATTACCTATTCCATATTTTGTAAAACTAACGTATTTTTGATTAACGAACTGAAAGATTTCAAAGTAAGCATTGCCAGCACTGTACGAAAAAAAATAATTTTAATCTTCAGTGCGCGAGACTGTGTATCGGAAATTCTAATGATATGCTCATTTAAAATTATTTTATGATATAACTATTAAATCTTCTCACATAATCCCAACGCAGTTGAAAAAATCACTTATTTCACCTATTACTAACTGTGCTAGGCTTTATACTCTCCCCAAAGTCCACAAAACTGGTATTCCTTTTCGACCAATTGTTTCCAATATAGGTACAGCATCATATCCTTTGGCCAAATACTTAGTGTCCAGATTTTTTCCTTTACTTGCTAACAATATTCACACTGTAAAAAATTCTTCTGAAGTCATCGATAAACTTAAAGATATTTCTCCACTACGTTCCATTATAGTTTCATTTGATATGAAATCACTGTTTACTAATCTTCCAGTAGAAGATGCACTAAAATGTCTTGAAACTAGGCTTCGGGAATTCCATTTCACACATACTGAAATTGATGAGTTGGTTTCGCTTACTAAAGTCTCACTGAGTCAAACCCACTTTGTTTTCAAAAATGAATATTATCGTCAAATTGAAGGATTAGCTATGGGTAATCCTCTCAGTCCTGTACTTGCTGACATTTATATGCACTATTTTGAGGTAAAATTATTTGATAAACTATCTTTTCGTCTCTGGATTCGTTATATAGATGACACTTTCGCAGTTTTTGATGGTAATAAAGAAGATTTATCCCAGATTTTATCTATTATAAATTCAATTGATCCAATTCACTCTTGAAACTGAATCCAACAATTCCCTCCTCTTCCTTAATATTCTTATAATCCGCAATGAAATTGATTTTACACTACTGTGTACCGTAAACCCTTTGCAGTTTGTTTACCACCCCATGCTAAGTCATGCCACCTTGTTAAGCAAAAAATGGCTTTTTTTTACTATTATGTATTTCGCGCACTCAAAGTTTGTTCCTCAGAATCTTTGCTTACCAATGAACTTAATTATTTGAGACCAGTTGCTATTGACCGAGTATTTCTTCAGTGATCATTGATAAAGCCGTTAAAAAATTTTCAGATTCTCATCAAAGACGACATTCTACAGTTAGAAATAATATTAATGACAATGACCTTGTCGTGCTTCCATTTTATCATTCTGTTAGTTATAAAGTTGCACGGATTCTCCAGAAATTCAATTTTCAAGTCAGTTTCGCCCCTATCAATAAAATTTACGGTTCGACTCTAAAAGATTGCGTTTCTGACTTTAATTCTTGGGGAATTTATAGTATATCGTGTCAGTGTGGCTTACGTTGGCCAAACAAAAAGAGCGTTAAAGTTTCGTATCAAGGAACATGAATCTTATGCCCGAAAGGGCGAAATTAGTAAGTCTTAAATAGCGTTTCATAGTTGGAAATTTAATCATAATTTTGACTTTGGACCTGCAAAAATTATCCAAAAACTTTCTTCCGTTGGTGAATTGGATTTTCTTGAGGCTTTTCATATTCACAAAGACTTAGCATGTTTAGTGAATGATTTTAAATCCCATCCAGTCCCCCCTAACGCTTTTAAAATTCTATTAACATAATTCTTGGTTATTATTTTGCCGATGCTCCTCGCGCGTGGTTCTACCCGAGGGTATAAAAAGCCGTTACTGAGGTTGCTTTCCCGTTCTAGATATTTTGTTCTCCTGGTGAGGAGGGACCTGTAGCTGCCCTCGAAATCGATTGTTTTAGTAAATGTACGCCAAATACAAGGTTGTTTTAGCGATTTTGATTGTCACATTGGCGTGTTTCTCTTCTATTCTTTATTTACTCTATATAATTTTTTTACCTATAACCTATTCCTATATCTATACCTTATACTCTACCTATTACCTATACCTTATTTACTAAACAGTGCCTTATTCCATAAAGTGAGACGCTAAAGCGAAGCAGCGTTTGGCCTTAGATTGATGTTGATTTTACAGATCTTTCGTTTCGAAGCGAACTGATGTGCATGACATTTCTTCAAGTTGGAAGAATTTAAACTCTGCCACACACATTTTCTTTCAGTAACATAACCTCTTAAACTTTTACATTTACATACACTTCTTATCCAATAACAAACTCTTTGGAATAAACGCGCGTTTTCGATCAACGTCAAGAAGGAGAAAATCGAAAAGACGTTCTGTAATATTTCCTTCTGGTCCTTAGTCTTGACTTCGTTTGACTATCAGTATTGGAACTGTCAATCACAAGAGATTTATTTTGATTTCAAACCATCCTTCAGCTCTCTTCTTTCATTAAATATGTCCCACAAAGTGAAGAGATAAATGGACAGGAAAAAGTATGTACTAAAATTTGATTGGTCATTCCCAATAGCTGTGACATGTTACAGTATTATCAGTTAGTGTACGATAAAATAAAAAAGGAAATAAATTACTTACAAAAACAATTTTAGATAAATTACTGTAAAAAATTCGTATATTTCTTATTCGCATCTCTCAAAGTTTTCTTCTCTAACGTAACAAGCAATTGTTATTTATTCATAAAACGGGCACCTTCATCGCCACCGAAATTTCCAGGTATTCACCATTTTTTTTCAGCTTATTAGAAGCACAAAATTTTCGTTGTTTCTGGCAAATGATGTCTAATTAAAAATTTTAAAAGACTAATATATAACTAAAATTATTGGCATTTTTGGGTGTCCTAAAACGTTGAGAATCTTTACAAACCGTCTATAAATACAATAAGCACAAGATAACATCGGAACATTAAAGAAATTATCACTACGAAGGTATCTGAAATAAAAAAAAAACTTAGTACTGTATGAAAGAGAAACTAATGGCATAATGGCAGCGAACGAAACTCCTGTTTTCGATTAGTCGTCTGGCATAAAAGGTTTAATTGCAGGATGAATCCACTTTCTCAAATATTTCTGCTCCTAATAGGAGGTAGCAAATATTTTCCGGGAATGTGTATGTTTTAGGAATTTTGTAGAAATTGATCCGTGTCTGCCTGGACCTATGGCATCCTTGAAAAGAATGTTTTCTTTTATTAGCAACATATGGAAGGAGGATACATCTAAACTGATAAACCGAATCCATGAAAATTAAGTTCAGCGTAAGGCAAAATTATAATACCGAATATAGTAGATTTTATAATAAGAAAATTTGATTTGAAGTAAAAAATTTATTTTGTACATTTAGTACTGAAAAGTAATCACATGATATATGACCGACCATACAGGTATCATATAGTTCCCAGCTACGATATTGGTGATATTTTTGTACGGTTTCATTGAAGGCTCTTGAGTACAGTCTCTTGTCCCATAAAGCAATAATTATATACATATTTTTATTTTGCATTGCATAACTATATATATATATATATATATAATAGAAATGTAGTCTTATGTAATATTTGATTCATTGAGTAACTTCAGCCTGAAATGTTAAAGGCATTCTAACTTCTTTAGGAGATTAATTGCTACAAGAGATTGTACACTGTGCAAAAGAAAAAAATAAATAAAAAATAAAAAAAGTGACACTTCTGTGTCTCTTGTCCTACTGGGCAGATTGACGAAATTCAAATTGCGTTTTCCATGTCTCGAAAGCACGACTTAGGATATATATTAGATTTATATATGCAATGTTCTAACATAGGTATTTTGACACAAAATGGGACTTTTTCTGAAACAAAATACCAACTTTTTTTCATATTTCGATTCTACGACTCAAATTATGCCCAAATATTAAATTTTATAAAATTTGGTGCGAAATTTACGGAGAAATTCAAAAATTTAACTTGGCGAATTTGTTCAGTTTCAGCCAAGAATAATTCACTTGGCGAACTTTTTAACATGTGGCAACTTATTTTCCTTCCCTTCCATTGTGCAGGGGAGGAAAAACGTCACATCGTTCTTGTCTTTTTAGATTCTGGATGACAGGGAAAAAGGTCACATTGTTCTACTTTCAAATAATTTTAAAGAGCGTAAAACCCCATTTTCGTTATTATCGCTTTCAAGAAATATGCCAAATTTCAAAACGCGCCAATGTATAAATTCACGTATATCTGCCGAAATTTTGAATAAAAAGCTCTAATGTTTTGCAGGTATGCTTAGAAATACGCCTACTTTAAGAGGATTGTAAAAATTGTATAGGCTATAATTTAAAATGTGTTTCGGAAAATTTATAAAAATATTTTTTAAAATACAAATTTTAAGAAAAATCATGGAAAAATGGATGAATTTTATTTGGAATGAACCTAAATTTCGAACTGTGTAAGAAGGAATTAAATAAGTTTCACAAAAAAAAAAAGATATTAATAAATACATACCAAATTAAATTAACATTGAGGAGCTAAAATTTCGACAGCTAAATTTTTAAAAACTACTCGTGCGATTTTTACAAAATTTGGCAGTTTGGCATAATTTGAGTCGTAGAATCGAAATTTGAAAAAAAATTGTCATGTCATTTCAGAAAAAGCAAGCCGATTTTGTGTCAAAATACCTATATTTGAACAATGTTATATATATAAATCTAATACACATCGTAAGTCGCGCTTTCAAGACATGTAAAACGCAGTTTGAATTTTGTAAATCGGCCCACTAGAACGGGAGATATAGAACTGCCCCCCCCTTTTTTTTTTTTTTTTTTTGCGCAGTGTGCAAGTTGTTAAAAGTGATGTTTTATGGCCCATTTCTTACTTTCTGACATTTATAGTTCTTCAGGGACAAAGTCCCTTTGGACTAAAAAAATAGAACAATTCTATATCTTTATATCTTCCGTTCTACTGGACTGATTGTCGAAATTTAACTTGCCTTTTCCAAGTCTCGAAAGAGCGATTGAGAATATATGTTAGATTTATATATAGCATTGTTATAACAAAGGTATTACTGCCAAGTTTTGTAAAAATCGCACGAGTAGCGTTTAAAAAATTAGCTCTCAAAATTTTAGCTCCTCCACGTTTACTGAATTTAGTATATATTTATTAACATCTCCTTTTTATTAAATTTATTTGATTCTTCCTTTCACATTTCGAAATTTATCTTCATTCCAAATAAAATTCGCACATTTTTTATGATTTTTTAAATTTGTATTTTTAAATAATTTTAATATATTTTTCGATGCAAATTTTGAATTAGAGCCTATGGAAATTTTATAATCACCTTAAAGCAGATGTATTTCTAAGCATACCTGCAAAAAATTAAAGATTTTTTTATTCAAAATTTCCTAAGATATACGTGAATTTACATATTGCCGCGTTTTGAAATTTGGCATATTTGTTATACGCGATAATAAGCATATCTTTATTCATGTGGGTTTAATGCGCTTTCGACTATCCTCCATGTTTTTTTAAACAGGCTCTTTTTTTATGCAGAATGTGATTAATTTCACCTTTTTTGATTGTTTGGACGCTTTCTATTACTTTTCATAGCTGCTCCTATGTATTTATATACGAATCAGATGTATTTCATGCTTTCCCGGTTTGTCATTTGGAAGTCTGTGGAATGAATGCCTAGGAAATGTGTGAAATATTAATCGTTTCATACATTGCCGGCTAGTTTTAGGAATTCTATAGAACGCCGAATTTCATACTTTGCGAGTAGCAGACATACATTAATACTTTTATATTATTGCGTGCGTAAGGGTTCGCAATAGACAGAATACATACTGGTCGGATGATAAGCTAATACAATTTTTTTATCAAAAGAAACACTTCAAAGTTTTGGAACTTTCACAGAAATAAACGTGCAGGTGCTCACAGTAGCACAGAGTACAATTAGTAGTTAAACTTCAAACTACTAGAAACGTTGAACAGAACGAAATGCAAAGCGCATCTACTAAAAGGCGAAGCTTTACAAAATTGCTCCGAGCTAAGAACTGCAATACTTGAGAGTAGATGTTCTCTCCGGTCTTATATAGTTTGCACCCGCCGCCGAGATATTTCTAGAACATTCTGCTTCTCGAAATTACTGGAAGACATATGATTGCTGGATACATTTACAGTTATATATGAAATCAATTGAAGTTATTCAATTACAATACCTATTACGCTGATATAGGAATCCGACAAAGTGTCGCCAAATGATCACCAAGTTTGACGACTTTTGGCGATTTCTTGCCAAATTTGACTGCAAAAATTAGTCGCCCAAACCGCTGCCAGCTTGATAATATCTCGCCAAATTAGGAAGATAGCCATTTTCTGAATGTTAAAAGATTTGCTTTTTAATTTCACTAAAATTATCCGTGTATGTACAAAATTCGTAACAAAATTCTAATCAAGTAGTTTAATTTACTTATGTCTTGTATATACCTAATATAAACTAGAATAAAAAAACTCTGCAAAACGGCATAAACGACAACTATCTTGATTTTTCTTCAGATTCTGTTAGTGATGAATATATCGTATTTGGGAATATTTTACCTTTCAAGAGCATTTAAAAATTCGACGTTAAAAACGGTACTGTTCATTTTAAATCTTCAATACATGTAGGAAACAAATAGACACTGAAAAATATGTATTCTTCAAGTAATATTGATACTATGAGGCAGTTTTAAGTTTTTTTTTAAAATTTTTTATTCATTTTTTATTTATGTAGATCATTTCATTATATCATTTTGAGCTTGATTTTCCATTTACATTTTTTCTCTTTCTTATTTCTAATCTTAATTCGCTTACTTAAATTCACCTTGCGTACTTGTTATTTTTCCTAACTGTACGCTCGTCGGTTGAAAGTGAGGAGGCTATCTCTAAAATGGTGAAACGATTTTATTCTCATTTCTAAATCAAAATCTAAATTATATTTATTCACTTTAAGGGGACTCGGTACCTAAAAATCGATTAAATTATCGATTTTTAAATTTTTTGCTAGAAAATACCTTAACACCCTTACTACACTAAAGAGAAATTTTGAAATGATCTGACGGTAATAAATGGTATAAAATCCTATTAAACGTTTTGATAGCTCTTTAAATGCCACGCCTCCTCAGTTTTTATTTCTTTAAACTGCTTAATTTTTTTCAGTAGGTTATTAAAAATCAGTGTAAATGAAAAGCAGTGTAATTAAATATGACAGCAAGTATCAGGAAACTGTTCATGCTTATAAACTGATTTATTCAAATATTTCTATGTATATTATCAGTCAAGTTTGCTATGCTTCTTCAAAAATTTTAATTATTTGTGATACGACTCGAACAGAAAGAAGTGGTGTAATGAAAGTGATCAAGTTTCTGGCTGTAGTATTATTAAAATAGTGCTGGAAAAACATGAAACTCTTTAACTAATTAAAATACACCTAAATTCTTTTAAAATGCAATTTATATGCGAGGAGAAATGGCTAAAAGAAGAAAGGAAATCACATATGCTGCTGGGTGGTTTTAAATACAATGTTTTATATTTGTTAAAATTTCAAATTTTGCTTTTTGAAAAAATGAAAGAAACGAAAAATTAATATTATTAACATTAATTATAAGTGTTTTAGAAAATATATTATAATTGATTCATGTATTGAAATTGTTTTGAACGTGTATTAAAGAACAAAAACAAGTAAAGAAAAATTCTACTTGTATTTTAGGATTTTTTTTTCAATACTTCTAGCCAGATGAGGTTTTAAATAAAAGCTTGTAATTCATGTTTATATTAACCAAATAAACATTACTAGGTTTTATTTTACATACATATGTATTGAAATTCAGTAATAAATTTTTAAGAAATTTGAAATGATTTAATGACCATTTAGACAGTTTACGTTCTTTAAACGGCTTTTCTCAGTTTTCATTTTTCAGTATATTCTTTTACTTAAAGTCCTAAAACTTCTACAGATATGGACTAAATTATTTAATATTTTTACTGCTTATTTAAAATTATATTTGTAATAGAAACAAGGATGCGTTTTGCAAAATAGTGAAAATAAAAATTATTGGAAGTGAAAATATGATTGAGATCATATATTTTTTAAAGTTTTCACATAAAAATGTGCTTTTTATTTTTTTTTTCTTGGAAACTAATTCATTAATCGCAAAATCGATCCTTAAAATTATTAAAAACACTAACTTATGCAATAAAAAAATTTGGGCTAAGAACATTCAAAATATGGGAGAAGAAGAAATTTTTAATTCTTAAATTTTTCTAAAAAAATTACTAACAGAAATTTTGTTTTTCAGCTTAAAATCATTTTGTATTATAAAACCACTTAATATTATTATTCATAGAAAATAGATGAAAATTCTTAAATAAAAAATATCATTCGAAAGGTACCAAGTCCCCTTAAAATTCCTTTCTATGACTTGCAGTATGAAAAATTTATGTTCACGAATACATGAACAAATTAAACCTGGATACGCATGGATTTCTATTTTAATCTGATCTTCAAATAGTCATGCGAAACTGCCTTTTTAAAATAGCATGAAATTTCAGAAAAGAGAATAAGTTTTGAATAATCCGTAACAAATGTACCATTCATAATTAATTCATACGCTTAAATTTTAAATATTATACCCATTCATTATTCATCTGAATAGGAAAGTAAGCCTTGAACACCGAAATTCAAATGAATGAAAATTGCAAAATTAAAATTTATCTCTCAACTCTGCAAAGTAAAACATTGAAAGTAAAGTGCTGCGATATGAGTGCAAATGTATAGTTTTTATTTCTTTTATTAAATTTTTGAGTAATAAATTGATATGCTTCCTAAAGACTTTTTTATTGTAGTGTGCATATTTTTCATTTCTTTTGCCTAATTGTTAGGTATAATAAAAGGCGTATCGCATATAAAACTGGATAGAATTTGAGATGGTATATTAATATCTAAAATTCATTCAGCTCAGCATATGGACATTGTAAATTTCATGATCTCAAGAAATGTCTTTTATGACAATGTTAACTATGGAAATTTTAGATAAGTTTACAATTAAGTAGAATTGTACGCTTTTTAAAATAATAAAAACAAAAAATCTTTTAAGTTCTTCGCTTCAAAATTTTTTTGATAGTAATTTCTTTTTTCGACTATCATTAAAAAATTATTTATTACACAGGGTGTTTATAAAGTACCGGACCTATTTTGATGTTTAATAACTCATAAAGTAATAAAGATAGATTAAAATTAATAACCTAAATGGTTAGATAGACTCAGAAGGTTTCACGACCCTTGTCAATGAACTTCCATGAGTGCCCCCTTCGTCGCACGGAGAATATCAAGTCGATATTCAAAACTGTGCAACCATAAAATCTGTGCTTTCTCTTGTGGTGTATGCATTCTCCTTAATATCCGATCGAATAAAACAGCACATACAAAAGTCCTAAAACAAACACATTAAAAGTAAACGTAACATTGCAATAGTTGCCAAAAACAAAAGAGAAAAAAATGCAATTAATAAGCAGACGATATTTAGAAAAGTACGGATATTTAGACTGGAAAATGAAATTATCTGAAATGAACCACACGCGTAGACGATATATACAAAAGTAAAAATATTCAAACCTGAAAAGGAAAATCTATAAGTTATTCCATCAATAAATGCCATAAGTTTGTTTATATCTTCATTATTTTATGAGTTATTAAACATCAAAACGGCTCCGGGACTTTATAAACACCTTGTATAATTCCTATATGTTATGGTCGCCCAAACGGTATAGTGATGAGAGGAGCCTAGTGCGGTACTGAAGGGCCTGGGTTCGAATCCCGGAGAAGACATGGATGTTTGTAAATGTATAGTGTCTTTGCGACACTCCAAGTATATGACAAGCTGAAAGGCTTCTCGCGTGGTTTCTTGGTAGGAGAGAGGGGTGGAGACCCTTGGACCTTCCTCCCCCTCGGGATGCCCTCCCTCAAAAATAGTTTGGAAGAAGAAGTGCAACCTCTTTGAGGCTTTCGAGACCATCCTTCGACAAAATACATAGACAAGACAACAACATCGTAAGATTCTTTTAAATGTATGTTATCCAAGAAGTTCAGATACTTACAGCAAGTAGTTAGGAAGCCAGAATTTGAAATATCTAACTAAATTATTTAATCGTATTTGGCAACAACTGTGCTTCTGTACATATTCGGAAACCCTATTAATCGTAAGAGATCATACTGAATACACAATGTGATGTATGCAGAGTGGTAATGTGAAAGTCTTGATGTCCTACAACGTTTCTAATAAACAAGCTAGGTTAATATTTTGCGACAAGGTAAGATTTAATAAGGAAACTAAGGAGCTCATTGTTCGCAGTATGTCTTGCAAATGAAACAAATGCATTTAACAATCTGGCAGCTTTAAGCCAAGTGATATTTTTTCGAATTTCAACCGTTCTTTTTAATGAAAAAAGATAAAAAAGGAAAAATAAAGGTTTATTTTTAAAACTTACGAAGTATTTTCACGTATAGACTACTAAAAATCTAATTTCTTTGCAATTACGAATAGTTAAGCACACATTATAATCTAAGAAATGCAATTTTTGCACATACAATTAGAACTCTTTCAATATTTATCAAAGCTCTTTCAAGCAGAAATCCTGATTCAATATTTATAGAGCGGAATGTAAACAACAAAATAACGTCAGCATTGCCAAAGGCAATGAGCAATTTTGTGTTAGCCCACTATCGTTTTCACAGATAGGAAACGGAAATGCAAACAGATCAATGCGAGGTTTGGGCTAAAATTGCTTGTTGGTATTTTCATGAGACAACAAAAGTAACACTTTTGTGTTATCTATTTCAATTTGTTTCTATGTACCATAACTTTAGCATTTATGGTAACATGTATGAATATGATTGCAATATGAATACGTATGCATACGTGAATACATATGTTAGTATGTATGAACGTTAGTCAGCTAAGACGTTTGCGTTGAGAATTTTTCACAAGAGGTTGTAAAGGTTATACTAATTTTATTAACAGTTATTTTAAGTTCATGCGTCTTTCCTATCTATTCTAATTTCAGGTTATAATTTCCTACCAGAACGTAAACGTTCGGCCATACTTTAGGCCCTTGTTTGGCTTCGCCGAATTAAATAAGATTTAGGGGCCAACTAGTTAGAATCTTGATAGTTTCGGCTATATCTTTCAGTTAGCTTTAGTTAAGTTTAATTTCATATTCATTTAAGTTCAAGCCCAAGTGGAGGCTTGCTGTACACTCCGAGTTAGGAGTTGATTGTATCATATTTATTCTGAGAAATAAAGGGTAGTTAACCCTTCTTAAGTCTTACGTCTGTGTTAACACACTTAAGCGATTACTTGCTTATTAGTGTTGCGGGGTTCAAGGATTGAACACTGAATTGAATAAGTAAAACCCCACAAGGTATTGTATTGAATATTAATGCAATAATTTGATTGCTTGCGTACAGGATCGTAATAGATTGAATGCACAAATCCGATAATAGATTAATAAAATTTCATAGAAATAAATATTTCAGAACTCTGGAATTTTCCTTAGAAATATTCGAACATGTGTTCACAGTATCACACAGTATAATTAGTTGCACTTAAACTATTAAGAACGTTAAACATAATGCAAGGCAAAGCGCATTTTAAGAGAAAGCTAATTCGATCTGACGCTGAACGTGCAACAATAACAGCAGCAGCTAACTAAACAACTGATATCAAATGCTCCTTCTTCGGCCTTAAATGGCTTTCAACTAGTCGCCGAGATATGTCTAGTAACTTCTGGAAATTACTGGAAAGCAACAGGAGGATTGATTGAATTACCGTTACAGCTAACAAAGTGGTCAATTATTTTTACTCATTTGCAATACTTATTACGACGATATAGGAACCGAATCAAAATGTCAACAAATGGTCGCCTTATTTGGTGACAAAATAAGTCGCTAAAACAAATGTCAACTTGGCCATATCTTGCCAAATTATTAAGATACCCATTCACTGAGTGTTAAATGCACTTGCCCATGTATTCTTACCTTTCCAGCAGATCTTCCTCTTAAAATTTGTCTCGCGCATCATTGCACAGAAAAAAACAACAATTTTTACAAATCATTCTACTAAAGTTCCTTATCTAAGCACAAAATTCCTAACAATATCAAAGAAACCCATAATTATGAATTACACTCCTGACAAAGTTTGGCTAAAGTACAAGCAACATTAAAACCTGTTAATACAAAAAATGCAATATGAAGTTCATCCTTTAAAATTTACATTAGACTCTTTTATGGTATTTCTTCGTTAACTAGTAATTTCGATATTAAAATAGAAACTAACAAGAAACTTACCTTACAGTAATGTGCAATAAAAAGGAAGCAAGAAAAGCAGTTTCGTCATAAATTTTCAGTGCAAATTCTAAATCTAATCTTTTGAAAATTTTATTAGTAAAACTTTGTTAAAATTACCTAATTTTTAACAAAAATCTTTAAACACTAAAACTTAGCTTTTTAATACCATTTCAGTAAGAGAGGGGGAAAGTAACTTTTCTCCATGGAGAAAGAATTCAAAACTCAGCTTTTATAGAAATATTTAATGTTTTAATTAGATATATCGTAAATTAAATTCATTTTTGTTTCCGTGTACGAAGTAAAAGAAGTACTGTAATCACTGAAAATTCCACGTACCATATTTCAACTAAAATATCAATTTTCACCGCTATCGAATGCAATTTAATGATGTTTTTGCACGACATCTATACTTAAGGAGTGAATAAAGGACTCGATTCCTCCAAACGAATTATAAAACCGATTTAAAATGGATACGGAAGAGATTTTTTCGTGGTGTCTGTACGTATGTATGTATCTCGCATAACTCAAAAAAGAGTAGCCTCAGAACATTGAAATGTTGCATATAGGACTGCTATAACATATAGATGTGCACCTCCCTTTTTGATTGCAATCGGCCAACGTGCATATATATACACTGGTGTGCAAAAATTAAGGACGAAGTCGAAAAATTAGCATATCAGCTGAACGAAGAGGCAGAGCGAACAGAAAGACCAATCAGGGGATTAAGTAAGGTGATGTACGGTAGCACATGCGCAGATATGCAGGTAGACGTAATGGGGGAGTGTCTGAGTAGTATAAAGCATGTTGTCGGTGTAAGATCAGTATTTCTGGCAAAGAGATTGCACGCCGTACAGCAGTTAAAATCACACCGAGTTGCTGCCTCAGCGAGAAATGGCGAATAATCAATCTGTTAGACGACATCTGGATGCTTTTACCCGAGGTCGAATCATTGGGAAGTTGGAGGAAGGCCGCAGTGTGACAAGTGTGGCTGCAGAGTTCGGAATTGCTCACAGCATCGTTTCACGACTTTGGAGACAATTTCAAACTACAGGAACAGCTATCCGGGGGTTTAGTAGTGGTCGTCCACGAGGAACCACACCCGCAGATGACCGGTATATTGCCTTACAGGCCAGAAGAAACAGGCGGCAGACAGCGGGAGAAATCGCTAGACACACGACACAGGCGACTGGACGACCGATATCGCGTTTTACCGTGGCCAGAAGACTGCACGGTGGTGGTCTGTTTGCACGACGCCCTGTACGGTGTGTACCTCTAACGCCTGCCCATCGGAGAAGGCGTTCTCTGTGGTGCCGGGAACACCGGAATTGGAGAGACAATGAATGGGGACGAGTACTCTTTACAGATGAGAGCAGATTTAGTCTGAGTTGCGATTCTAGACACATACACATCTGGACAGAGCGGGGAACACGCAATAACCCCTTCAACATCATCAAAAGGGACTGTTTTGGAGGTCGCGGAGTTCTCGTTCGAGCAGACATAATGCTTGGTAGCCGGACCGACCTTCATATCTCCCAAGGAGGTTCGTCACCTGGGACTGCTATTGTAACGAGGTTCTTCTTCCTTACATGCGTCTTTTCACAAGGGCTATGGGTCCTCAGTTCCTCTTCATGGACGACAACGCTCCACCTCATCGCACAGTTACTGTCGAAGAGCTGTTGGAGAGTGAAGATATTGAACACATGGATTGGTCGGCAAGGTCTCTGGATCTAAATCCCGTCAAGCATGTACGGAACTTACTAGGGAGACCCGTGGCAGCACGTAACTTATCGCCAGTAACGATTCCGAAACTGCGATTGGTGCTACAAGAGGAACGAGCAGCAGTGTCTCAACAGCTCATTAACAACCACATATCCAGCATGCACAAATGATGTGAAACCTGCCTAGCAGTCAGGGGAGATCATATCCCCTACCGGATGTTTCTTGCTGGACACCCATCACAGGGATGTTTCGGCCTTCAGTCGCATTGCGCTCCATGCTACTTTTTCAATAAAGCTTCCTTTCATCCCTCTGATTTCTCTTTTAGTAAATGTTGCTTACATTACTCATGTCCTTACGTATTGGGGATCTTACGGTATTAAATGTGTTGATTTGGAAAGCTTTTGTACAAAGTTATATTGAATAAACCGTCTCGTCCTTAATTTTTGCACACCAGTGTATATGTATATATTGTTTTTCATTTTTATTTTACTTTCAATATTGTCCAATCTTTACTTGTACTCCCTTAGGGTGCGACTATATTCGAGCACATTTTACAAACTTGCAGCAATTGCGCATTTCGTTCTTTTAGTTTTTAAACTTTTTTTCTTGCGATCTTTTAAGAAAATGTTTCTGACTTTTGAACATATATGTATACACCCACTCTGTTACTCGGCTCAATGAGCTCAGTTTTTTATTTTTAAAATCGCCTTAAAATAAGACGATTCGTTAAAATTAAGGAAATTCTGAATTTTTATTATTTCATTACATTAAAAATCAGAGTAAAAAATTACATAATCATATCGAAGCATCAGATACATCTTAATTAGTGCATTTCAAATATCAGAATACATACATTTCACAATAATTATACGGAGATCTAAAATTATAATAATGTTAAAGCATTTGGTTCTCCTTTTGCGAAACACTATAGTGTTTAAACTAAGGTAAAAAATTGATTTACTAGTAAGGCCACTGAACTTTAAGTTCAACAAGTAATCCTGTCTGAAAACTGAGATGTATATGACACATTCGAAGTAAATTTGCAGTTCTGTAGAGGTTAGGGCTGGTGATATTTATATCATTGCACCCAGGTTTGAATCCTGAAGAAAGCTTGGTTGTTTGTACTTAATTATGAAAAAGCACTCAATGGCTATGTACCTAAGGGGAATGACGCCTTCGTGAAGGTCGTTCTAATGGAAACTGGCTCGTATAGACGTAGGGAAAACCATGAAAACTCCCATGCAGCCAGCACGTTCACCTGGAATCGAACCCAGGTGAAACATGTCAAGTATACAACGACTTTATCGCTGGGCCTCTGGTGGACTTGTTTGAAAATGTGAAGTGTCCTGAGACATTCAAAATACTGGAGAGTCGCAGAGCCTTTTCAGAAGTGTGGTGGTAGGGTAAGAGCGGTGCGACTTTCCGAGATCTTTAGATCAATATCCAAGATGTTCTTCATCGAAATTGGGACACAAATTCCTCCATTCCAAAAAATCAGTCGCCTCCTGTGGTGCACCCTGGATAATGCTGTCTCTGATGAGAACGATAAACGGATATTAGCTTTTCCCCAAAACGCTTAAAGTTATACGATCGTAGCCATTTGAAGCAAAAACATTTAAAATAAATTTAATCCCACGTCAGAATGGTGTAGTATTTCATCCCCCCAATACATTTTTTTGTAATCGTATTTACTTGATGGCAGCACATTCTTGATGGCAGTAGAGATATTTTTCAGAAATATGATAGTTAATAATATTTCCATCTCCATCCATTGCTCTAATGATTTCTTGGATTTATAAGAGTAATTTTATTGATTTGCAGTTCGGTGGATAATAAATATAATATAATAAATAAAATTAGGATAGACATCGTTTATTTTACGAACATTCTTTTTGTACTTGAACTGTTGTATGAGGTGGAGAGCAGTTTAAATATAAATAGAATTTTTGGGCATATGGAATTCCGAATTTTGACTTTCCAATTTGTTTTATTGTGTATTTCATATTTTGTAAAACTTTAATGAATTCTTGATTAACAAACTCAACAATTTCAAAGCCAGCAGTGGCAACACTGTACTGAAACAAAATCATCTCCAGCACGCCAGACTGTCAATCGGAAATTCTAAGGATAAGCTGTTTTCAAATATTTACGGGCGTCAACGCAAATGCTCCCGAAACTTGTATGTGTGTGTAAATGAAAAAACAAACCGCCCTTCTAGGCGTAATAACATCTAAAAGCTTCCAGTTTTATATTTTTAATTTTTTTTTTCAGAAGAGCAATATCCTCAGCATTTTTAGATTCTGCGACATATTCTGCATTAATTTATGATTAAAAAGTAATTGAAAATAGCTTCATAAATTGGTGTAACGTAAATAAAATTGTAGTATTAATTTCCTCGGTCAAACGTCCTTACGCATTTGAAAATGGCAAGCAGTTTTGCTTTCGTAGCTGAAGAAGATTCACTTAAATGACTTTTCAAACACGGATCCCTGGATTTCTGTTACAGAAAGGCTTGTATGTGCTTGAACAGTATATTTCGTTTGAGCTAATTTTATGCGTAGCTCAGGTGTCCCAACAATTTGAACAAGAAGAAATTTTGTCGCTCTGCCGTCAAAAAATATTTATATAGCATACATAATATGATTTAATGATGCATCTCTGTTTCCCAGCATGGATTATCCTGGGTGGGATTAAAAAGGCCTTAAAAGCTTATTAAATTCGAATAATTTGATGTTAGTTCATAATACTTTATCCGGGAAGTTAATCGCAACATCGAACAAATTGGCCACCCTTGCAATTTATTTTCGTGTTTTAATTTCAGTTTATTGAAACAGAGTTTTGTTTTTAACTTGTTGTTTTAATTTCGCTGAAGTTTAAGTCATTACGATTTCCTTAGAGAAATTACATTTTAAAAAATAATATATTTTTTATATCAGTTACAAAGCAATTTTAGAAGATCAAACATTTAGAATATGTCCTTTTAAACATGCTACTTTACAATAAACAGAGCGAAATGAGACTTCATTTTAAAAAGCTTTTGGTTTCAATTATCTTAAGCTAACAAGGGATAATTCTCCCGCGTAAACTCTTAAACCGTCTTTATTTTTGATATTACATATTTTATTACTCATCAATATAACAGGGCATCTAAAAGAATTTATACCTGGTCTTCTGAGGAAAGGTGAAATATTTCTTTGGATTCAATATTTGATAAGAAAATTTACAGTTTCATTTTGTTTTCATCCAGTTTTGATTTTTTTTAATGACAAAAACTAGGGCGAGGCTTCACTTATTATCTTCTACTAATTAGTATTTGTTTTTTTCAATAACTATTGTTTTGTACGCATCTGACTTCTCAAATTTTTTTTGCCTAATTATTCTACTTTCGAGTCGTTTGAAAGAAATTATCAGAAAAATTATTTCCGTCAGAAAATAGATTCCCGGGAGCTGGAAAAAGAAATTTTACACAAATAATTTAGGAAGGAGAACTTTGATTGTAAAACGTAGTAGTATTATTCCACTTAGTGTTGTGGTGTTATTTCACTTGTCTGCCCAGTAACATCAGAACAAGCCCACGAAATTCATCGTGGCAAGGAGAGCAAGAATGTGCTTGTCGTTGATTGGAGCCTTGAGCACCATACAGCTGAGAGGTTGACTTTGCTTAGTTCCGCTGCCCAATTTTGATGGAGAGCACCCCGGAGTACGGGTTCGAGGGCATCGCACCCCTCAAAAGGAATTTCGGCTAGTCGTATTTTTAGAGTGCGTGCCCCCATGCCGCGCAGACACTATACATTTACAAATATCCATGTTTTCTCCAGGATTCGAACACGGGCCCTTCGGCACGGCAGTCAGCATCGCTAACCATCAACAAGGATTTTTTTTTTTACTTTATTAGAATCCTAATTATATAAGCCACTCATAACTCATTGAGAAGCTTATCAGCGGATAAGCATAAAAGCCATTGAGCACTGTTAATTTGGTCCGGGGTTCCTGTTTCGGCGATAATGAGCTGACTGCATGGGCGGTTTCTTGTTTTTCCTAGTGTGCAACGTGGGTACGAGCTAGTTTCTCTCAGAAAAGGCCTCCACAGAGCAGCTCTCCCTTTCCAGGCACAGCCTAATAGCGGAACATGTAGTAAATTAAAAAAAAACCTCGGCGAAAACTTGGTGCTAATCAACAGACGATGTTTTGAAAAAAAAAAAATTCTTTGTGTAAAATCGTTTTGAACAGGCAGCTCGTCTGGAATGAAATAACTTAAAGAAAAGGTACGAAATAATATTTTCTTTCTTTGATGAAAGCTTTGAAAATATTTCCTTTGTGTTGTTTCGGCTAGAGCTATTTTAGGAATTTCCTATATACTTGATAATGGTATAGTAAACTGATTGTTCTGAGTGACCTATTTTTTTAATTGCTTTTAGTTTTCTCTATGTTCCCGCCGACGATGGGGATGATAGGGAAGTGAAATTTTTCTGTTAGTGATTAAATGGGAACTGTAGTTGTTTAACTCTTACTTGAAGAGACGCTTACTTTAGCGAAAGGAATAAATTATCCTGATTCGTTTCTGGAATATATTTCGAGTATCACTCAACCAATGAAGAATAACGTAAGTGTGGCTGCATTAATTGATGTCTTCCGAAAACACCGCGGCAAAAACTTCTCGGACGAAACGTCGCGGAGAAAACAGCGGAAGACGAAAACTTTGTGGTGCAAAACATCGTGGGAGAAAAGAAAGCAACGGGTATCTTTACTTTAGCTTACTTTAGCGAAAGGAATAAATTATCCTGATTCGTTTCTGGAATATATTTCGAGTATCACTCAACCAATGAAGAATAACGTAAGTGTGGCTGCATTAATTGATGTCTTCCGAAAACACCGCGGCAAAAACTTCTCGGACGAAACGTCGCGGAGAAAACAGCGGAAGACGAAAACTTTGTGGTGCAAAACATCGTGGGAGAAAAGAAAGCATCGTGGTACAAAATATCGTTGTCAAAAATAAAGCGGTTCAAAAACTTCGCAGTTTAAAAACATCGTCATCGAAAAGATCGTCGTAGAAATAAAGTACTTACATATCATCGCATGCAGACGTTTTTCAAGCTTTAAAAAGCTGCAAATGCATTTTCGAATAATGACTTAAGAGGGCACGAAGAACAGAGAGAAAATTTTACTTTTATATTTCATATTTTTGAATGAATTAATAAATTTTTGCTGAAAACGTAAGAAAAAAACTTAAGCATTTAAAAATTGAAAATGACTAGGAATTTAATGCAACTTATAGCCCTTAATAGAATTTTAAATTTATATAGTTAAATAAGAAAGATCATAAAAAATTAATCTTTCTTTATAAAGATTTACTCATAACGTTTCATGAAAAATACAGTCTAAAATGTTTAGAAAAAGGAAGATAAATAACTGCATGGAGGTTACATCTATAAAAATCGGTTAGTTAATTATGAAATTACTTTTTTCACGTTTGTTAATCTGATATTATTTTGGGGAAAATTATATCCTGTTTTGTTTTCGTTTATTATTATAGTGACGTTAACAATTCTAGAGCTTCCAAATCTTTATGCGAACATGCATTTTCAACTTTTAAAACCTGGAAAACGCATGAGTGCGACGTATCGTCATGCAATGATTTGTAGGTGCTTTATTTTTTACCACGATATTTTCGACGACGATGTTTTTAAACAGCGAAGTTTTCGAACTGCTTTATTTTAGATGACGATATTTTGTACCACGATGTTTTGAACCGCGATGTTTTCGGCTGTAACCCGTTAAATATAACGTTTGCTTAATAATTTAAAAGCGAATATATAAATAATCACAAATTTGGTGGGAGAAAATTTAAGAAGAGAATGAGAGAAGACAGTGGCAAAGTTGGGCTGAGAGGCTTTTGTTTGATGTCGAGAAACCTGACCTTAATGCTTTCTTGGAGTGACTCACTTTTGTGAGGGTATTAAGGGGGTTCGAAAAGAAAGAAACATCCATCGAAGTTAAGCGCTTGATGGGTGTAAGATCTATATCCGGCTGTCTTTCGTTGGTAACATCCTTAACATAAGAAGTGACGGTATTTCGTGGATATCTCCATTCAAATTCTGACTACGATGGTTCTGTGCCATCGTAGCCATTTTAGATCCCTTAGAAACTGTACCAGAGTTTAACTGCAGCATTATGATCCGGTTACTTCGCGTGATGGACCCTCCATCTATTGTCCTGGACGGTTAAATTTTGGAAAAGCATGGATAATCTATCTGCAACTTAAGATTGAATTCCATCGAGTATTTTCGTTATAATTCCGATGTCCATGGTTCTGTGTTAAGGACCTCTACTTTAAGTAGAACTGGCAGCCAACTGTCGGCAGAAATAATAATGAAAATTGAAAAATTAAGTCAATAAAATTTTAGAAGTGTTAGCAAGGACTGGATTCAAATTGAAGTCATTACCTTGTCCTGCTTCCATTCATTCTCCTTTCAATTACAAAATTGCACGGATTCTTCAGAAGTTCAATTTACAAGTCATTTTCTGGCTTATCAATAAAATCCCTGGTTCGATTATTCTCAAAGATTCCATTTCAAACATTATTCCTTGGTGAAATTTTGCATATCTTGTGAGGGTAGTTTGAGATCGGCCGAACTGAAAGAGCATTAAAGTTTTGCATCAAGGAACATGAATCGCATGTCTGAAAGGACGAAATTAATAAGTCTTTGATAGGAAATTATAGTTGCCAATTTAATCAAAATTTTGACTTTGGATCTGTAAGATTTATCCAAAAAGCTTCTTCCATTAGTGAATTGCATTTTCCGTATGCTTTTCAAATTTACAAAGATTTATCTTGTTTAGTTAATGGCTTTAATTCCAATCCGATCCTTTCTAACGCTTTTAGAATTCTATCAACTTAATTTTTCAGTTATCGTTACTGTTTCAGCCGACAGATGGCGCTACCATTTCGTTCACTTTATCACTTTTAGGTATTACCACCATCCGTTCACTTCAGGCTTCTGTGCTCCTGATGAAGAGGCACATACCCCTTTTTGTTCTCGAAATCGATAGAGCATTGTCTAAAATCTTCTCTTGTTGCATTTCTAATTTTATCTGTCAGTCTTTTAAATTACCAATTAAATAAGGAACATAATATTTGCAATCTGAAACAGAAGTAAGAATGGAAATCACTGCATCTAAACCTACGATTCCGATGACGAAAAAAAGTATTCATTGATCTGTTTTCCTTTTACTATGCTTTAAGAAAAATGAAAAATGAAGCTAATGTGGAAGTCAGTTTATTCTTTCAGCTGTCGATAAGATCTTAATACCCTGCAGTAACAATTTATCGACCGTCTATTCTAAGTATGAATAATGACTTTTTAACGGGCCCTCTTGAAATGAATTTTAACAACTAAACGTTGGCAATTTTTTTAATATCCATGTCTACGTTCCAGAAGACAATTAAATATTAGCTTATGTAATAATTAATGAGTTGTAATTATCATAATAGTTTTATATAATAAAATATGAATTTGGATTTTCAATAAACTGGATACAGATTTCCGTATTTTAGTGAAATTTACTCGTCACTCTAAATTCAGAGGTGTTCCAACATTGTAACCGAACAAAAACTTATTTTTGCTTATACAATTTGATGCAGTTATTTCACGTGAAACTAGACAATAATTCCAGTAAATGTCATACGTTAAGCCATTGTCAAATTAATAGACGGCAAAAATACCCACTCAGTAGATAATTATTTAGCTTGCTTATTACGGCAAAGCCTAAGGGAAGGGATGCCTTCATATAGGACTTTCTAAGGGAAGCTGACTCGTATCCACTTTACACTTGGGAAAAACCAAGAACATGCTCATTCAGTTAGCTTCGTCTGGATCTGGATTCGAACCCAGATCGGAATTACCAATGCTCAGCGATCGCATCGCTTGGCCGCCGGTAAGCTCGTTATACATTCTTAGACAAAAAAAAACGACGCACCAAGAAGGAGTTATCCGAATGGGAGGAAAATCGGTAGAAGTGATGTATATGTACAGAAAAACAAATGATTACAGTTTGAGAAAAACTGGATGATTTATTGAAGTGATAGAGCTTCAGAATGTAAAAACGTCAGTAACGCGTTTGTCCACCTCTGGCCCTTATTCGAGCACTTATTCGGCTTGGCGTCGATCGATAGAGGTTGTGGATGTCCTCCTGAGGGATATCGTGCCAAATTCTGTCCAACTGGCGCGTTAGATAGTCAACATCCCAAGCTGGTTGGAGGGCCCTGCCGATAATGCTCCAAACGTGTTCAATAGCAGAGAGATCAGGCGACCTTGCGGTCAAGGTAATGTTCGTCAAGCACTAAGGCAAGCAGTAGAAATATGTGTAGTGGGGGGCGGGCATTATCTTGCTGAAATGTAAGTCATGTAAGTCCAGTGTGGCGTGACATGAAGGGCAACTCAACGGGCCTTAGAACTTCGTCGACGTACAGCTGTGCTCTAACTTTTGCGCTGTTGAATGAACAAAGAAACAAACCTGGTATTCATCTTCACCAGGTTAATGCGGTCTCTAGAGCTGAAACGGAAAGAGAAATAGCTGAACGCAATGAAGATATCCTGGCACTGATGAAGGAAGAAAATTACCCATCCAGAGATGTCCTTGAAGATGAAGATGAATTACCGGAATTAAATATGGAAGATGAAGCTCTCATGAAATTAATAAACATTAACTCTAAAGAAGTTGCACAACTTCAGCATACTGATAAGGAACTATCTAAAATCATCGAAGAAGTTAAAGTATGTACATGCAAAAATGAGAACTACAGTCTGACAGGAAAAGACCTGTTAGTTAAAAAAACGACAGATAAAATGTGATTTGAAAAACAGTTTGTAGTTATACCTGAAAAACTCAAACTGTCAGTTATGAAGATGCGCCACGAAAGAACTTCCGGTTATTTGGGTGTCAAAAGGATCAAAGACAGGCTGGGTAAACATTTTTATTGGAGCAGGTGTTACAAAGAAACCGAAGATTTTGTAAAAACCTGTTATGGTCGTCAGCGCGTTGGGAAAGGAAATGACAAAAAGAAGGCTCCACTGACGTTAGTACCAGTCATTTCGGAAACGTTCACTAAAATCAAACTTGATACTGTTGGTCTGCTACCTATTTCAAGGACTGAAAAAAATGTCATGACAGATCTGTGTATGTCGCCCAATAACTAGATGCTGCTGAAGTGACAACTATTGCTTTGCGTTCTCTTAAACTAAATGAGAAAGCTAAGTTCATAAAATTTCGAATTTGGCAGAACTTTTCCCTTGGAAAAAAGTTTCTCCGTTGGAGGAGAGGTTGTAACAGCCTTTAAATATTGTTTTTAATCTTTTGTACAATTGAAATAGACGAACATTAATATGTGTGTGAATGGCAACGTTTTAAGTTCACGAAGAATAGCTTTAGATACTGTTTTTAATCTTTTGTACAATTTAAATAGGTGAAAATTAATATGTATCTGATTGGCAACGCTTTAAACGCACGAAGAATGTAATTATATTTATTTTAAAATAGTTTAACACGTTGACTGCCAACTACGAGATAACTCGTAGATAGCGTTCTTTTCTAGGACGCCAACTACGAGTTATCTCGTACTGTGTTTACTTGCCATTTTTGTGCAGCTACGATTAAACTCGGAATATATCAGTGCTAATATCGATAGATGGCTTCTGGGAAAAGAAAAAATCAATGCTGGCTTGCATGAACAGAAAATTTATTAAAAAACGAACAAAATATATAAATATAAAAATTAATTCAAATTCAAGAAAAAAAACAATATTTTATTGTTTGTGGAACTTTTTAAAACAATCTTCCATACAAAAGGCTGGCTTCTCTTTACAGTTTGGACAGAAATAACTTGTTTCTCGGCATTTTTTTTTGCTCGGGTACATATACGAAATGACTTTGTCAGATGCTTTTTTTTTTTTTTTGGTAGGTGGTAGGCTTTGTAACTAATGGAGTTTTGCAATCTAATTTTTTTTTTCGAAACTGGGTGAATCTCTTCTCCAATCAACGCGACGACGAATTCTTCTCTGAACTTTATCAATTTTATTTTAGAAGGAGTTACTTTTTGAAAACATTTGTGAGCATTGTGTATATATATATATATATCTATAATATGTAGTGAAACCTTTTTGGGCCATCTAATAGTCTTTCTTAGAGATGAGTAGTACGAAAGCATTTGATCTGATCGGTCAATGCCAGGCATTCCACTATGTAATCTCGAATTATAATCGGTTTCATGGAAAGTTTTCCATGGCGACAGATGTCTGCGTGCGAATTAACTCATAGTTGGCCTCCGCGAAGAGATTTCTGTTACAGAAGCCAACCACGAGATAAATCGTAAGACCTTTTTTTTTTAAAAAAATAATTTTTTATGCTTTTTGATGAGAACTATGCACTAATGCACTAGAATTAGAGTTTTTAATAATATAATGTGATTAAATCAAATTGCCATTTTAGGCCATATTTCTGAAATTTGCCGTGGCAGTCAACGTGTTAATCCTCACGGACTGGTGGAAACGGTGTTTGCCAGAGTCCTCATCTCCCCTCTTCTTGCTTTAGCAAGATTGCTACAAAAAATAGTTTAAAATATATTTTTCTCTTCCTGCTTGTATGTCGCTATTTTGAGTATTAAAAAATAAATAAAGTTTTTTCTGTGTTCCATCAATGAAGTTTACTTCAATTGCGAAAGAACTAACACAGTATGAGTCTTAAGAGACAATTAATACGAGATATAATTTTTATGATGTCTGATTTAAAATATTATTAGAGTTTTTTTAAACAGTTGAATATTAAAATCTAATTAAAATCTTTAGAAAATGAAAATCGAAACTTTTCTTCAGTTTCACTGTTTGGGAAGCAACAAAGTGCGTAAACTCTTAAAAATTATAAGGAAATAACTTACTATACAAAATAACGTTCTATACAAAATGTCATCGCTACTGGTTTATGAGTTATGCAAGCTACGTACTTAAATACGTACGTGCGTATGCGCAGACGCCATGAAAAAATCACTTCAGAATCCATTTAAAATCGATTTTACAATTGATTTGAGAAAAAAAGAGTCCTTTATTTTGTCTTTACGTACAGATGTCACACAAAAACATCGTTAAATTGCCTTCGATAGCGTTCAAACTGGATATTTTCTTTAAAAGATTATACTCGAATTTTTTCACAATTACAATACTTCCTTTTTACTTCTTACAAGGAAGTATTTCAGTAGTCTTTTCTGAATAGATTTAAGTTACAAGGAAAAGGGGAATTAATTATTTTAATATTAAAGGGTTCAATAAAACGATTCCCTTTTAAGTAATACATTTTTAAAACTTAGTATTCAACAAAGATAAAACGAATTAATATATGACCTCTCATCTTTAATTAGCTTTCTTCAATTTATTTTATTAATAATTAACATAGTGTACGTACGCATCACAAATACAACAGATTTAATAACCAGGGAATTAAGCTTCAATAACATGATCCCAAAGGTACCATTTTTAACAAAGAAAAGAAAGAATAACAATCTAAAGCACGATATGAACGCGCAATGTCGCGTAGCAACAGAAACTTAAAGGAATCTAAAATCTAATGTTCTGAAATTTTCTATGCAAATACGTTCAAAATGAAAAAATAACGCAATCGTTGGGCATCTGAAACGTTGCGTTGGAGTTTAGAGAACATACAATGTCAACCGAGGGGAATTCAAAGAATATTCGGTCTTGGAAACAAGAAAGAAAGTTTATACTACGCCGGGAGTACATTAGATGGATTCTTAGAAACGTTTGCTTTGTGAATTTTGATCCAAGTATCTATTTATTTATAAGACTGAAACAGAATGTAAAATTACATGGCGGATCTTTTCTATTTTGTTCTTACCTTGACAACAGATTGCAAATATCTGAAAGCGTACTTGCACTGTAGAAATATTCTCTAACTGCTATTCAAGTTCTAAAATCTAATCTAAATTCTGTTAAGTTCTAAACTATTCTAACTTGCTAGCAAGTTAAGTTTTAAAATTGTTGTTTTAAACTGGTAATTAATTATATACTTTTCGTTTTGATTTACAGGCTGCTGTACATAGACATATTTGATTCCTTTGATACGCAGAGATATATTTAATAAATTTGATTGTATATTTATTTTTTTAAACGATGACCATAGATTTTAAGTAATACTAATTTCAATGTAGCACTCTCAAACCTACTTTTGTGCTGTGGATAGGGACCGCAAAGAAAAAACAATTGGGCAAAACTTTATGAGTAGCTATAAAAAAGTCAGAGTTGATATTTTTTCAGTCACCACTGTAGTCGATCAGTTTTTGCTAAGACTTGTTTTACTAGATGCTTGTATATATATATATATATGTGTGTAATAATAAAATTCCATAGTCAAAAGTACACATAAAACCCTAAATAAAATGTCGTCTTTTATTTTTGTTTATTCCCCAGTCACAATTCTAAATGCATGTTCTTTTCATTTCTAATGGCGACGATCTCTTATTCGAAAGTACGTGGAATTAAATTAACAGCCCCGTAGTCAAATTGATTTTCCCGCTTTTTCTACACGTACAGTTATTGAATGTGCTGGAAATATTTAAAGCGAACTGGATTGGCTGACGTCATTTCTTGGAAGCTCCGCCTTTCCAGAGCTTTATAAAAGGACTCGCAAAGGAATAGCGAGTGGTACTTTGAGTTAATACAGCAGTATGTATCAACGAACCAGAACGCGACCTCAGGTTACGTGATTTGATTCTGACTTACTCTCCGCATCTCATGTTCATTTCAGTCACTCAATTCCTCACTAAATAGCACGTACCCACGACCTGCTCAAAAATTTTTCGAATGTTTCTACATCTACAAAAGTATATCAATTTATAATTTCATGACTGCCTTCCTGTATGACTTTGCCACATAGACCATTCTTTCGCCTAAGGGCGCGGTGCTAAACACCTCTGATTTATCTAAACAAAAGGGAGCGGCCTCCGGCCTTACTTGATATATAGGTTAAAACTCATTAGTAGTTGACACCTTGAACCGAAAGTACTATCTTGATCTTGATCTATCGGGCGGTCTTTTCATTAATGTAACGATGGAGTAAACTTCAATAGAAAAAGTTATTAGTTGTTCTTTTTATTTACTCCGAGGATATGAATTTTGTAACAGCTGTTTTTTCACAAAAAATAATAAATGGATCCAGTTTTTTAATTATCGTCTGTTACTTTGAGCTACGACTACATCACATCACAAATATCTATAGCCAGATTTACAAGATTGAAGTTCCCTTTTTTATTGATTATTTACTTATTTTTTCGGTGTTTGATAACTTCGTCCATTATGTTCCAATTGGATTGAAATTTTCATATGCCGCACAGAAACAAATTGCCCAAAATAAATCGCACAAAAACATGTTTTAGTGTACTTCAAACTAAGGTCCAAGATTGTGTGAAAACATCTTACTGAGAAAGATCTGGAAAGTATCTTGAATTAGATAATACAGAGTAAAAATTTAATTCATGAATTTTCAGCATGATTCAACAAATTCAAAACCAAATACTTCATACTTTCACATGCAAAATGCTCTGATAACTAACCTTAATAAACATATCTTCCAAAAAATACAAAAATTTTAATTATAAATATTACATTAAACAACCTCGAAACTAATAGTTATAAAATCAAGTAGCTATTGACGTGCAGTTGCTGCTTGATGTTTTCACAAATGACTTGATTTAGTTGGTATTATACACGCGAAAATGATTTAAGTCAGCACGTTCATTTCTAAGTTTTCTTACGTTACTCTTAAAGATAAAAAAAAGTTAACTAATAAATGCATAATGAAAATTTTCATCTTGAAAGTATATAAATTTTAGTTTTGATATGATATATGAAATATTGGTCTAGTATACGATACACGTGGACTGAGCGACTTTTGGCGACATTCGGTTGGCGATAAAGTTTGCATTCTGCATCAGTAAGTTTTGTGGGTTATTTATTAGCCGCAAAGGGCTATTAATTTCGTTTTGGCATTTTGCGTTGGTTCACTATAAACGGTGTTTCCCTTTTCAAGCTATTGCCACCAAATTGTGAAGTCCTGCATTATATTCAAAGAATAAAATAATGAAGAATCTTCGTGAATGTATTTTTCTTGGAAGGCACAATTTCAAGATGGCCGCTACACAAAACCAAAATGAAAAGTCCAAAAACTGCACAAACTTGGTGTCCATGTACACTCCGATCCATTTTCACTTAAAAACCATCAGAGAGTTGCACAAAGTCGGTACTACACACTGCCTTAACTTTGTGCATATACACATCGATCTAATTTCACTTTAGAAAAATCTAAAAGCTAACACCAAGTTGAAACTAGCATGGTAACCAGAAATGCGGTTTCATCGTAAAAATTGAACAAAATTTGTCGCCAATCGAAGAGGCACCCAATTCTACACCAGAGCCAATAAAGAAATGATGTATTAAATTAATTTTGTTAAATTGCAACAAAATAATACATTTTATGGAAACAACATTTAAAAAACATAAATTAAGCAGTTATCTTAATTTAGTTTGGCCTAGATTGAAGATCAAACGAATTCTGGAAGTTAAATTTCCTGCATCTGTCTTCCGAAAATAGGCGACTCTTGGCTTTCGAACATTCTATTTTCGCACAATTCGCTATTAAGCACACTTAAAAAAATTCACTTATTTGAGGACTTTTGTCGACATTGCAATAACTGTCGTTTAAAACTGAAGTCAGTATTGGTTTATAGCGCAGAAAATCCAATAGCACCGAAAGAGAAGGAGAAAGACTTTCCTTTAGACATTTGAAATCAAGTTTAAAAAAAGGATGAGTGTTTTGTAAATTCTGAGGAAACTTCAGAAACTACTTGGGGCTGAAATAGTTAGCCAAGAAGATGTTAATGAGATAACTGAATCCAATTCAGTACCTCTTTCAAATAAATACTTAATTGGGCAACATGAATTAAATGAAATATATAGGGAAAGGGAGCAAAAAGCGAGTAAACTCGTCAAAACTTTGATTATCAAAAATATTAATTAAGCCTTCGTCCACCTTGACAAATTTTTGACGGTTATGGAAGAATGTGAACCTAGTAAAGAACGTATATCTGAAGTACGAACTGTTAAGAAAGATGCATCATATTATCAGCTCTTTATCAAGAAAAGAAAGGGGGAAAAGAGTATTCAGCTAACTCTTGATAAATTCATAAAGAAAACATCCGAAAGCGCTAAAACACGTTTCGCTAATTTAATTATGCATATTGATAAATACGTATTTTGCAATACAATTTTTAACGTTTATTATTAGACCAAAGGTGCAATTTGCGCAGAAAGGCTATTAATTTCGTGTTGGCATTTTGCGTTGCTTCACTATAAACGGCGTTTCACATGTCGAATTGTTGCCAAATATTAGAGCCCTGCATTATATTTGAAGAATCTGCAGGAATGTACGTTTCTCGCACTATGAAACTGTACCTAGAGACATCCAATTTTGAATAACGTACGTCTCCACCCGAATATGGGCATCTAGAAGCCCGAATTGTTTAATTATCTATTTCATATTTTTAAAGCATTTATGAGTTTTTGTTTAAGAAACTGAACGATTTCAAAGCGAGCAATGGCAACCCTGTACAAAAAAAAATTATCCCCAGCGCACGAGATGTCTATTGGAAATTCTAAAGATATGCTGTTTTTTAATATTTTGTGATATTGCTGTTGAATTGAATTTAACGGTTTAAGTGCCAAGAACATGATATTTAATAAATAAAGGTAACACACAAAACGTTAAAGCAACGCGTCTTTGGGCGTAATGTAAAGTATCAAAGCTTTCAGAATTTTTTTATTTATTACATACCTCTACTTTCGAACTTTCAGTATTCGCACATAATTTCAGAACCAGTTATTTGTGAATGTCGAGGGTCGCCTATAACTGATGCTATATACCAGTAGGCTCAAACTGGCGAACTTTTGGTCGCATTCAACCCCCACCCCCACCCTGGAAGGCTAGTATGACCTCTCCTCCTCGAAGGTTAGAATGAAATACCTTTACTTGTGTTTAATAAATCTATAAATGGAACTAATCTATTTACGATGTGCTATAAATCTTATTCTAAGAGGCACTGTTCTTAAAATACAATAACAAGCCGAACAAATATTAATTTAGAAGTCAAACAACAAAAATCAGCGTTCTATTTTCAAATTTTTACAGGACTAGTTTCAATGGTTTTACCGAACCATCATCGTCAGCTGCAGAAGCGCAAATGAACGAGATAAGATAATAATTAGATAACATAAGATAAGGAAGCCTGGAAAGGAGAAAAGCTACTGGAGCCATCGACCTAATTTCACTTTAAAAAAATCAAAAAGCTAACACCAAGTTAAAACTATCCTCGTAATCAGAAATGTGGTTTCATCGCCAAAATTGAACAAAATTTGTCTCCAATCGAAGGGAGAACCATATCTAAAACATAATTTCTTTAAAGGCTGAAGGCAAAGATGGTTTGGAATTAGGGTCGTTAACTAGAACAGAATTAGAAAATCCAGTTCACCAATGAAAGACATTTTTTGAGTAATTTTGGCAGCAGAAATATTCTGTTGCCCAACATTGTTGGTCCGAAAATCACACTTTTAATGTATATGTACGAGAAAAAAAATAGGAAAAAACATTTTATCTCCAGCGCGTGAGACTGTATCGGAAATTCTAAAGATTGCTCATTTTAAAATTATTTTGCGATATTGATCTTTAACTGAATTTTATGGTTTAAGTGCGAAGGGCATGATATTTAATAAATAAAGGTAACGCAGGGAACGTTAAAAAAACGCCCCTCTGGGCGTAATGTAAAATCTGAAAGCTTTTATGTATTTTTTTTTTTACTTAAAAAAAAAATTCTAGCTTATCAGTCGTTTTGACATCCTGCATCTAGCTCGCGGGCAATTTGAAACCACTGCCGTATTCTATATCGTAGCCCATTCAGTAGAGCAGTCAGTGGAGTTTTTCTAGCATGAAAAGCTTCTAATTCAATCTCTGGTCAGACATAGATGCTCGTAACCGTAACCTATAACCTCTGTGTAGAGCATAGATATATAAAATTTGTCAAGCCTAAAATTCTCTGTATAGAATTGCAAAATGAGAAGGAGGATAGAAGACAATACCAACCCTCGGATGATCTTGGACAAAACGGAACTATTACTGAAAAAAAGTACATTTCCACCACTGCTGTTCAGTGCACATGGCCCAAAATATATAAACCTCTTATCCAAATAAAATTAATTTTTCTCGTCATCTCTGGTTGGGATAAAAAGTAAGTATTGTATAAAAGAGAATCCTGTTAATTTAAAGTTCTAAATTACTTAAATTTCAACCTTAATAAGATACTGTTTTCTTAATAACATTGTTTCTAAGCTTTACAAAAATGGAAGACTAAAAACTTTCTATGCTCTACGAGAAGATACCTTTCCTTCAAGGAACACAAGCATATACTGCTGTTTTGACAATATTTAACTTTTAAAACTAAACCAATAGTTCTAACACTACTTATGAAACAGCTTAGGCATGCCGCTTTTGCTTTGTTCTTAATACATCAGTCGCTGTCCATACAGTGTGACATTTTCTGCAAATCTAGCATCAAATTAAACCTTGAGCTTAATTTAAAGTAAAAACTGTTGTGTATCTTTACACATACGTATTTGAATTCAAATCTGAAGCAATCTCGCCCTAACAACCTCAAACTTTAAGCACAGAATATTAATTAAAAAATATTTTTGATTAAATTTTTATTCCTTACAATTTCAACACACTAGCAATGGAGCTATTTTCAATCAATTAATAAATCTTTGTTCAAATGGAAGAATGAATAACAATTTGTCAGCATTCATTTATATGGAATTAGTTCTTTGATAATTAAAGCAAATTAATTATTTCTTACAATTTTTGACAAGAAATATTATTTTTCCCCTCAATTATTTCTACAAGTGAATAATTACAGACAGAGTTTCATATACATATTTTTAACTTAACAATAATGAATATAATTAAGAACTCAGTTTTGCATACACGTAGTTCTTTAATTTATTTCCTTGTATATTGTATGTTAACTCCCTTTAATTTTATTCATAATTTTTCTTTATTATAATAGAAAAAAATCTGAAAGGTTTCAGATTTTAAATTGCGTCCAAAAGGGCTTTTTTTAACGTTTTGTATGTTACCTTTATTTATTAAATAACATGTTCAACAGCAACATCGCAAAATAATTTAAAATGAGTCTATCTTTAGAATTTCCGATACACAGTTCCGCGTGCTGGAGAGAAAAAGATTTTTTTTCCCAGAGAGTGTTGCTATTCCTCGCTTTTAAGTCGTTGAGTTTGTTCATCAAAAATTCGTTTAAGGTTTATAAAATAATAAATAGATAACAAAACAAATTCAAAATATGGGCTTCCAGATGCGCCTATTCGGGTAGAAACGTTATTCAAAACTGGATGGCTTTAGGTACTGTTGTTTTATCACACTTGGAAAAATATACATACATTTATGCAGATTCTTCATTATTTAATTTCTTTAAATATAATGCAGGGCTGCAATATTTTGTGGCAACAGTTTGAAAAGTAATACAGCCGTTTATAGAGATTCAACGCAAAATCGCAAAACGAAAACAATAGTCCTTCAGGGACAAAGCCCCTTTGGACTAAAAATAATTTTTTACCAGATTGTTTGTTCGTTAATTCAGTAAAATTTATATTCTTTTATGCTAACATGCACTTAACGTTCGATTACAGAAATAGATGACTAAACCTCCAAAGCACGAAGGAAGTATACGAAAAGCTCACATTGTAAGATATTATTTAGAGATGAGGACGACTTCCAAAATAATGAAAATCTTTTTTAATATCTCACATATCAATAAGTCACTCATTATTGAAACTATAGAAAACGCTTCTCGTCTGTATAAACGAGAAACAGTTCCACCAGTGATACACTGCGCGCAAAATTTATCGGCAACAAGATAAGTGCTTAGTACGCCGATATCGGGAAGTAAGTAAATTGTCTAAATAATTAAGTAAATTATCAGGTACGTCCACAAAAGAAGGCTTCGAGGGGAGTAGGCGATGGTTTGATAACTTTGGAAGGAAATACTGCACTCACAGCGTTGTAGAAGACGGAGAGGCTGTGAGTTCGGATGCTAAACTAGCTGAGTCTTTCGCTACAGAGTTCAAGGACCTCATAGCTTTCGAGTGTTACCAGGTCAGCAAATTTTCAATCGCCATGAGACCAGCCTTCTGTGGGAAAACATGCAAAAGAGGACTTTCATTGTTCCAAAAAAGTGAATTCCATTGGCGGTCACAAGCCCCTGAAAGACCTCTGCTGTGTGCAAATGCAAGCGGGAAATCCAACCCCTGCTTCTATGTCAGTCCACCCTAATCCTTCACGTATTGTAAACCAGAGCTCTGCATTAGACATTATGAAGTGCCCTAGATCTAGATTCGTTGGTGTGCGGAAAAAATGTCACCCGGAAAATAAGGAACTCTAAACTCTCGCCAAATAATGTCGCCAATCGGAGTTGGGGAAACCTGCCAAATTCTAATTTAACCGGCAGGGTTATAGCGGGCTCTCTTGAGGGAGGTTTTAAGGGTAAGACGTTGAGCTAGCTGCAGCCGAGCAAGGTCATTTCGATAGCAGGTTTTAATATTCTTATCGCAAAGTATGACTAAATTTCATCTATAACGCTTAGTTATGCGACAATGTTTCACTCCTGAACCACAGCTACATGGGGTATGAGAATAACAATCACTAATGACCATGACCCGCTGGTCAACCCTCTATTTTTACCATCGGACAGGCCAGCAGCTCGCTTATCTTCTTTCAATCATCGTCAAAAGTTTTCCGTATTCCCCAGGTATGGTTGTTATGATAAAACTTTTATCTCTCATCTTGGCGATATTTCTAAACAACCTTTATTTTTACCATTGCAAAAGAAAGGTGACTTATTTTCCGTTTCCTAATTTTCTGGTCCCTATCTTTCCGTTCCTTATTTTCCGGGTGACATTTTATCTTACAACCAAATTCGTTAGAACATGTTTGGGATATATTGATAATAGGCCACAAACTCTATTGACGCATTTTCCATGGAGGTAAGAATGGAAACGTCCTACGACCACGACATTTTCTGTTGCAAAATGCTTTTCTTTAAGAATGCAAAAATATCTTCCAGAGTCTCATCGCTCACCTCACTAATTCAGTGCTTTGTAGGTGTAAAATTATTCTGTGCATTCGAGGTTGTCAAATCTTATCAAAGATTTGACAAAGTTTACCAATGCCTTTCTTCTACAAGAAATAGGGATTGTAATGTTTTTTTTGCATCACCAAGTAAGTTTCTTGTAAAACGAACTTGTTTGTCTCAAGACAGGATCCTTTGATCCATTATTTGTCTCCTTCAAAAAATAAATTTCTATTTTGTGATGCACATTCACTGATAGTTGACTGTTCTTGCTAAATCGCACGTTTGCCTGATTTTGAATTTTCTCATCGGAGTATATTATTAAAATAACTTTTATAATGTATTAAAGGTTTTACATTTTCCCTGCAAGGAAAAAGCCCGGAAATATAAATATCTTTTAAAATAAATAAACGAAAATCTTAGGTTAAATTAGGTAACAAGTAATCTAAATGTCAAATGATAAATAGTTCAGTACATATCTTTATATAAATTACATTACACTTTATTTTTAAAAAAGTAAGAACCATATATGTAGGAACTTGGAAATTTATGAGTGATGTAAATGGCCATCATGCTAGTTGAGCATTTCACAGTCTTGAATATTTCAGTCTTGACGCACTATGAAACGCAACGATATACGCGGGGAGGGGAGTGGAGAGTCACCCACTGCTTGGCGCGTTTTTAAAAATTGCACAAACTAGATATCCATGTATGCATCGACCTATTTTCACTTAAAATCAGGGAACTGCACAAATTCGCCATTGCGCAGCCCCTTGATTTTGTCCATGTACACATCGATCTATTTTCACTTCAAATGTCAAAGGAAAAAGTCCAATTCTTTTTACTGGCAAACAGCGTCAAATAAGTGAGTGATTCTGCATTTCACCCTTTTAAGGAACAGCTATTTTGATCTGAAGTAACGTTTCAGAAGAACGATCCATTGTTCTTTCATTAACATCGCTGCTAGGACTTACACAATACAGCATGATTCGCCAATTAAGGACAACTGGCGAGATTTGATATTGCTTCAAAATATATTATTATTACAGGAAAAGAAACATTTAAAAAATATTTCATATATATAACGCATATTTTTCAGATTACAAGAAGTTAAAATTGCGTGACATACTAATTAATATATAAAAATATTAAATTTTTACATCTCAACAGTAGTCTTACAACACATCTTATCTTTTGAACGATTTATCAGAATATGAGCATATGAACAAAGATTAATACAATGCAACTCTTGAGAATTATTTTAATACCAGTCTTACTACGCCTTTGTGATAAATGACTACACTTTTAATCTGGCGTTTATAAATGATATCAAAATATGACAGAATTATTGGCGGACGCAAATATATTTAGCATTTTACGGCTGGCTGGATATTTACATTTAATAAGAAGGAAGAGATGGAATAACGACAGATGTTTAAATCAATTGCTTCAAATAATGCAGTAAAGATAGCTGCTTAAATTAAAGCTCGAAAATTTTAAGACTGTGAGAAATAATTCATCGAGAATTATCTGTAATCTGAAGGCAGGTAATTGCATTAAAGTTTAAGAGTGCCATTAGAAACACGCCTTTTAAAATAATTATGTAGCCATTATTAAAAATGCAACATATTTTTAACATTGTATAGAGGTTATTTACATTTTTGAAATATTCACAACCTACATATATATATATGTATTTCATAATATGAGGGTGCGTCTTCATTACAGTGGCCCTCAACCATATTTGGCGATTTTAGATTCGAGCTAAGATCTCAACTATAGTTTCGCCAAGCCCGTGAAGTGCGAATGTACAAACAAATAACACAGTATATAATAACAATAATACTCATATGTCGATTTCCAAGAATATTTTTAAGGGTAAAAATATATTTAGGGTTCCCCTTGGCGAAACCTGGTGATTTGTGGCGGTACGCGGATACTGAATTTGTGAAATTCTTTAAATTGTTATTTTGCTTTGTTTAGCGGCGATTTTCGCACCAAAAATAGCAGCTACACAAATCCTAAATAACAAGTTAAAAGAGTTGCATAAACTCGGTATCCATGTACACATCGACCTATTTTCACTTAAAAAAAATCAGAGAATTGAACAAACTCATCATTGCTGATTCCTGTGACTTTGTCCATATACACATCGATATATATATATATATTTACTTAAAAAGTCAAAAGGAGCAGCGAACAAAAAATATAATCTCAATAAATTACATTTTAAATCAAACAATAAAATAACATAAAAAGGGAATTCATCTTAGCACTACACAAAGGAAATAGCCACTTACCTTACTTACAAATTTCCGTTTCTTCAGTCAAACAAAATTCCTGGACAGCATTCAAAAACTTCCTAAAATTGCCTGAACTAGAATCTGTATACTTGCGTCGTCACATAAATTCGCAAAACTAAGAGTCAAAAAGTCCTCCGTAGTGCCGGTATCCTCCGACAATTGACCATACGCATTTCCTACCCACAAACAGGACATTTTGTACAGTGGTACTAAGCAAACTTTCATTTACACACACCTGTCAATTAATGCTCTTTTCGCTTTTGTTCTAAATCGTACAGAAACTTCAAATTAATCTTACCACATTCAGCCACTTTAGTAAACCACAAAATAACAACGTACTTCTTAACCAACATCCAACGCACAAACAAGCCTTTCCAAGTCTTTTGCATCATTCAAATTCACCGCAATCACGCAACGGATTACCTCATATGAGGTTTCCACAGCATTCAAATATTCGGGTTACCATAAATGAAAGAACAACCTGGTGATAATCCAAGAGGAATCCTTAAATCTACTCTGACCCTTTTAAGAACCCTTATTGCTACAGTTATTATTTTATCGCATGTAATTTTTTCAGTCAACTACAACACTTTGACGCATATTAAGCTGTTTGTTACACTATATTATAAGCATCACCTCCTCTGTCCAAGAACACATAAATCTAACAGCAGAGAAGAACGATATTCTGGAACCGCTAAACCAATTTCCAACACGGAGGTCTTTCATTCTGCTACTTTTAACATTGCTCCTCCAAATGGTTTCGTTGTTAACATAAAGTTTCACATTGTTACCGTTTTCGGATACTCGCTTGTCAAGTAACGACCCCATTCTTGAAAAAATAATGTAGCATCCACCTCATTACTTCGTAAATTCAAGATTGCTAACTTCGTATCCAGAAAAGAAAATCACTGAGTATATCTAAATAACTATTTGAAAACCTCATCCAAAATGAGTAATGTAAGAACACACGCCGAGAGCAAAAATGCAATACGGGTGCTAATATACGATTGTGTGGCGAGGTAAAAGAACACGCAATAAGATCTTGACGAGATGTCTCTGGTTATTGGCGATTCAATCTCAGAAGCCGCTATAAGAAAGAGGTACCAATTATGATTTTCTATATCACGTATGCATCCTCAGCTTGGGCAACAACCAGTGATAATGAAATTAAGAAATTACAAGTACTTCAAAACTGCATCATCACTAATGCACCGTACTAGGTAAGAAATAAGATTCTCCACTCTGACTTGAATATGGAAACCATCCTAGACCTCATATCCAGAACGAACAGAATGTTCTTCAAGAAATCCATCTGCAATAATCCTGCCAATTTTGAAGATTCTTAGCATACGAGCAGAAGATAAGTGATACCGCAATTTTCAAGCCCATCTCATAAAATAAAATCACGGATCTATGAGGATTTCGCCCCTCGTTGAACACACCGCCTAGAAGCTAACGTTCAGAAGCAAGGTGTTTCATTTTCTTTCCTCTTTCAGATGTACACAGCGAAAAAAAAAAGGACAGTTCTGTATCTCCCGTCCTACTGGGCCAATTGCCAAAATTTAGATTCCATTTTCCATGCCTGGAAAGCGAGACTTAGGATATATATTAGATTTATATATAGCTTTGTTCTAATAGAGGTATTTTGACACAAAATGAGTTTTTTCTGAAATAACATACCAACATTTTTCCATATTTCGATTCTACAACTCAAATTATGCCTAAATATTAAATTTTGTAAAATTTGGTGCGAAATTTACCGAGAAATTTAACTTGGCGAATTTTTTTCAGTTTGCGCCAAGAAAATTCACTTGGCAAACTTCTTAATAAGTGGCGTAAACCACATTTTGTTATTAGCGCTTTCAATAAATATGCCATTTCAAAACGTACCAATACGTATATTCACGTATATCTTCGGAAATTTTGAATAAAAAGCTGTAATTTTTTACAGCTATGCTTAGAAATACACCAACTTTAAGATGATTGTAAAAATTGTATAGGTAATACTTCAAAATTTTTTTCGAAAAATTTATAAACATTATTTAAAAATACAAAATTAAAAAATAAATCACAAAAAATGGATAAATTTTATTTGAAATGAACCTAAATTTCGAACTGTATAGGAAAGAATCCAATAAGTTTCATAGAAAAAGAAATATTAATAAATACACACCAAATTGAATTAACAATGAGGAGCCAAAATTTTGAGAGAAACTTGTTTAAAAACTACTCGTACGATATTTACAAAACTTGAGAGTTTGGCATAATTTGAATCGTAGAATCGAAATAAGGAAAAAACATTGGCATGTCATTTCAGAAAAAGTCCGATTTTGTGTCAAAATACCTTATTAGAACAACGCTATATATAAATATAACACATATCTTAAGTCGCGCTTTCGAGACATGAAAAATGCAGTTTGAATTTTGTTATCAGCCCAGTAGAACCGGAGATATAGAACTATCCCCCCCTTTTTTTTTTGTTTTGCTTTCTTTTGCGCGGTGTACCTCTACGAGAGAAAATCGCCCCAGGGATTCACAACCGTCTGGTCCAACTTCGGATACATCAAGGAACTGGCAAAAGCAGGCCAATAACATCGCCTGCAGAAAATCAGTATAACCCCAAAGTTCCAAAAGACTTTCTGTAAAATGCTTCCATACAGAAAATTTATTAAAAGTTCCAAATGATAAACGCTTTTACGGATACTGAATTTATTCCATATAATTTCCACTTCAACGAAAGCAACGATGCTCGATTTCAGTTTAAACAATGTGTTTTTGATGTTAGGATATTAGAATTTTGGGAATGATTACATAGTAATTCTTTGTAAATAAAAATATTAAAATAGCATAACAATAACGGGATGAATAAAATAGCGCACTAAGTGTATTCATTCTAAACAGAGGTGTGCTAATTTTTCTTCCAGTTAGTGCTATCATGGTGTCTTAATATTTTTATTTACGTATTCTTTCCCAATGTAATAATAACCGGTAAAATTGCATATTACGGGCCAGTTTGGCGCATTTTCGAAAAGTCGCCAAACCGGTTATTTTCACGCGTTTTAGAATATCACTAACTCATCATATCGCCATATTAGATGGTTGCGAATTTGAATGAATCCTGTACACTTGCAAAAATATATAAAAGAGAAGTGCAAGCAAAACAACGATAAAGTATTCGAAAGTGTATAACTATATATTTTATGGCATCAACAATATTAAAACTTTTCATAATATATACCATTTTTTAAGACAGTAGCAAAACGGAGTAAAACGTTTTAGCACGAAATTTAAGAAATTGTAATGAGCAATAAATGACAGGAAAGCATTGATTCATATTTAATGTAAAACTTAAAAAAAAATTCAAAAATTCAAAAATTCAAAATTTCGATCCACTGAAACATGAGCAATAGTATAGTAAAAAAAAAGTGGTTAAACAATTTTAACTATATAATTTATATTTTTACAATAAATTTTTATTTATAATAAATAGTAGAAACTTGCATTTGTTTATATCCACGCTAAAAACAATACAATGGAGATGAAATTCAAAATGGCGCGCTCATTCGACACCGACTCTACGGCTCATTTCAACCACATATAACGGACACACACCTCCATTCACACAAATCTGTCGCATCTTACATTTCAAGTAATTTCATACTATTTTTACACTTAGGACATTCGTACATATTCGCAATCAAACCATAATTCATGCACCATTCTATCGCACATCTTTCGCCCTTATCTTGCAACCAAATCAAACAAGTAAAATCCACATGTTCAACTCTTTCGACGTCAGCCATTTTGCTCCCAATTTACTAGAAGCACAGTGAAATGACGAAAATTCAAAAAGCCCACTTAAATGCTATAAACTCCCTTAAATCCTAACGATTTTCATGACGCCAAGAGGTTACCAAATTTGGCGCGATTTCGCTTCATTTAGCGACTGGCTCGTAATCTGCTGTCTAGCCTAATAACCTAACTTCAAAAATAAATTGTTTACCAGGTTTTTCAAAAATGTCGAAATTGGATTTATTTATTTCTTTATTTGTAGCATTCTACTGTAACTGGAAGCTTGTAATAAAGCCCTCAGACCCCACTACACTAATACCGAATTATCGCGTAGTCTTAAACAAATCACAAATTACTGAAGAAGGCTAAAATATTTTATTTAGTCTTAAATTAAACGGAACAGGCACATCTGCTGCAGATGAAACTTACACTTCTTGCGAGTACTTAAACTAGCCTAATAGTTCAATTCAACCGTAGGTAAGGTAATCTAAAGATAAACATTAAGTTTTTCTTTTGCCAATGGAGAACCTCAGTCGACATCGGATTGGCCAGTTAACTAAAGCCAGAAGTGGTAGTCCACTTAATTTATCTTTCTCAGAATTTTATAGTCGTATAGTTTGAATCATCGGCTGGCAAAACGCTAAAGCTGGAATACAATTTTAAGCACAGCACACAGAAATAAGTAGGTATTTACGTACTATGACGACTACCTAGATATCTCGCCAAAACTGGCGATCGATACAATTTTGTTGACCCATCTACGCAGATTCAATGTGGGGTTCCGCAAAATGGAGGAACAAGCGACAATGTGGGACACGCCGCCATCTTTTGATACCTATTTAGCTGAATTTATTTCGGAGAAAAAAACAAGAATCGCCTTTCAATGCTATTTTGAAAGCTATTTCCTGCCACTTTCCTCACCATTAACTTCAACGTTTTCTTTTAACCAGTTTTAAGTAAGTTAATTTTATTTTTTTTTAATTCGTATTTAGTATACAGTTTATATACATGTATATACGTATTTTAATAATATGTATGTATGTATGTATATATATATATAAATTCGGGATTTGGGGTTTTTAAGTTTTTGTTCTTTCATAATTAGGACTTTTATTTTTAAAAGAATTTATAAAGATAAACCAAAAATCGCCAATGAAAACTTTTATCGCCAAATGTCGCCAAGGTAGTCGTCATAGTACGTAAGTACCAATAAGTAATAACAAAACGCAGCTGCCAGAAACCCTAAAGCAGTGACTCTGAACCACTGTGCCCCAGCACTTTCCTCTGCCGCCAAATTTTTGAAATGTATATAGTAATTATAATGAGTTTAATCCTAGTATACGGTACACATGAGAACTGGCGAAATTCAGTTTTTAAGGCAATTATAAGCGCGCGCTTGTGTGCTCTGGAGGAAAGCGCAGTTCGGAGCATTTTCGGGCATGTTCAGTATATAATTTAAACTGAGAAGTTCTAATTGGTGCAGATGGGAGACTAGCTTACTTATCAGACATTTTTATTATTTTTGATAACAAATTCAAATATGCAAGGGGCGAAAGAAAATATACTAAACTCAACAGATATACTAGCCGGATTCCAAAAACAAATAACTTTATTTTAGAATAAAGCTCAGGAAGGCAGTCTGGAAATGTCTCAGTCAGTCCCAAAGGATTTTAATAAAACTATTCATGAAATTGTTATTGACTGTTTGACAACATTATAGGAGAGACTTATTCAATATTTTCCAAATTTACACGTAAAAAAAAATTGATGGGCTTCGTAATCCATTTGTGATAACGAATACTTTTGTACTTTAATTAACTTTGAACGAGGAGGAAGTACTAATTTCGCTTTCTAATAATCGAGATTTAATTTTAAAATATTCGGAAGAATCGATTAATTCATTTTGGATTAATATTAGATGCGATTATCCCATGAAGGCCAAAAAATTTTAAAAACATTATTACAATTTTCTACATCTTATTTGTGTGAATTCGGTTTTTCAGTATTAACCAACATAAATGCAAATAAAAGATCGAGACTGTTAAATGTAGAACACGATACGAGAGTTGCACTGTCATTTTTACGACCAAATATAAATGAAATTATGGAAAAGCTTCAAGCTCAAATTTCTCATTAAAAGTATTCTTGTTATTAACTTGTAATTAATTGATTAATAAACGCACTGCTGAATCGTTGGTCTAAAGATTTACACTCTCACCAAAAATACCCAAGAATGTAAATTTGTATGATGGTGATGAAGACCGATTAAATAAATTATAGCAAAGCCTTAAATCATCGTATTTGGGTATTTAAAATAAAACGTCATTTTTTTAACAGAATTTAAATAATTTAAAAATGAAAGTCTTGAGGTATTCGACTAAGTTTGATACTCAAATTTTGGTTAGTACAAATACATCTATTATCGCTGTTATTTTGCAGAATACTGCCCAAAATGGTTAAAACAGGCGATAAGCATATTATCAAAGTACAAATTTTGGTTTTTTTTCTTATATTTTGTGTTAAAAATGTGTCAAATTTCAGGATTACTAGATATGCTCCCACAAAACCCTTTAACAGCATTTTACTTTTATGTTTATCACTTATATTTATTAAAGTATAAAGAATTAAATGGACTAAAATCTAAGTGATAAAGTAAAATAGCTATTAAATATACCTGTTTTAAGTAGATGCACAAGCAATTTTTCGAGAAATTTCTCTCTTTTCATTTACAAAATCGTCTGAAAAATGTTTAGATACGTACATAAACCTAAACTTTTAGTCTATTTAATTCACAATATTTCATAGTGCACTTGGACAAAGTTTCATAAAATTACTGTAATAATATTTTAAATTAAAGTTTTCTTTTTTTAACAGGAAAGTTAAAAAAATAAAATTTTTCCAAAAATAGTATTAACATCTTGCAAACACAAACAGAAGTAACAGAAAATGTTGCCAAGTATGAAAATTGCAGATCTAATCTTGTTCTTATACACTCAACAACAAATAGAAAGGTTCAAAATCATCGTTTGAACATCACTAAAAGTATTGAAGTGAAACATTCTCATATTAAAGTTATTTAGAGTAGTTTAGATACCTTTAGACATCAACTTCCGGGTTCTTAAACAGAAACTCCCGGTTCATGACGTAGAACAAGAACAGCCATAAATCTGTTTCTGACGATCGCGGAGACAAAACAAAAGTAGTTTTAGGAAGCTTAATATATAAGTTTATAGTAGAGTGATAAAAAGAGTTTCGAAAAATTTCATCAAAATTGACGATTAGAACGCACTCGGATACCTTCAGAATTTAAAATTTTACTATCTAACAGTATGAGTCAGCTCTTACAATACTCGGGTAAAAGTTTACGGTCCTAGTGTAGAATTGGGTGCTCTTTCGAATGGCGAAAAAGTTTGTTCAGTTTTGGCGATGAAACCACATTACCATAAGAGTTTTAACTTAGTTTTACCTCCATGATTTTTTAAATAAATCGATGTGCACATGGACAGAATCAAGACAATGTGCGATGACTAAGTTTGTGCAATTCTCCGATGTTTTTTTAAGTGAAAATAGGTCGATGTATACATGGACACAGAGTTTGTAAAATTCTTTGACTTCTTATTTTGGTTTTGTGTAACGGCCATCTTGAAATTGTGCCTTCCTGGCGCCGATCTTGGCATCAAAAAAGAATCGCCAAAAAACAAGGGGCATCCAATTGTAAACTTTTACCAAGTTTACAATTGGGTGCCCCTTGTTTTTTTTTTTTCGATTCTTTTTTGACGCTAAGCTCAGCGCCAGAAAATGACAACTTCACGATGGCCGCTACACAAAACCAAAATAAGATGTCAAAGAGTTGCAGAAACGTTATGTCCATGTACGATCTATTTTCGCTTAAAAAACATCAGAGAATAGCACAAACTTTGGCATTGCGCGCTGCCTTGATTTTGGCCATGCACACTTCGATCTATTTTTATTTAAAAACATCAGGATACTAAAACCAAATTAAAACTATCATGGTAACCAGAAATGGGGTTTCATCACCAAAATTGAACAAAATTTGTCGCCAATCGAAGGGGCACCCAATTCTAGATTAGGGCCCAATACTCCATTAAATCTTTAAACTTACGTTCACATTCTACAAAATTTCGTTTAAACATTTTCATAATTTTTCGATGCATTGCATTCTATCGTCTTGCACCTTTTTCCAGGAATATTGAATTAAAAATACTTTAGTCATAAAAATAAATACGCTATATAAATGTTCAGGTACAATCATTAATTTTCATTCTGAACTCTTTTTTTTCATGCCGCTCTCGAGCATTGTGATGGACGAAGCACTGTATTAGAGTATAGTATTTTTAACAAGATCCTGCTTACCGAATTCTAAAAAAACACTAAACATGCTAGACCTCAACGACACCCTATTTCAAAAATCCATACCTAATGGCCCGAGTTTTATTTTAATTAAATTATGTATTTGTCTTTTAAATGATCTCATTTACTTTAAATTAATTTATTATCATCTGCTACTTTTATCTTTAATTTACAATAAACACCATCAGAACACATTTTACTTGCACAACACATTTGCTGTTAACATAACTGATGCATTCGAAACATTAAACTTCATTCAACTTACTACAGTTCAAAAGATTACTACTTAATTTCAACTTTACACCGACAATAGTTTGCATTCACACCAAAAGTTTCGACGTATTGCAGTCTTTTGCCCTAAATTAAAATAATCGTGTTTCGTACACAAACAGAACATCATTAAAAGTAGACGAATACATTAAACAGAAAAGCTTCTTTGTTGTATTTAAACTTAGATATCCTTGACTGAGGTAAAAATACATTTACAGCATCAATGCGTACCTATGCATAAAATAAACTGAATACTTAAAGAAAGATATAACGTAGACGATTATCTCTTACTTTTTATTTGTATGGAATTCACACATTTGCTTCTCCAAGAAATCTGTCTACGTTGGCTAGGCGACGGTTCAATGTATCCTTATCCCTCTGGGTGATCGGTAACTCTCCTGGGACTGCCATGGCTTTTTCGCTTCTGCATACGGTTCTTTATTCTCGTAGACTTCCACTGTCCCTCGGGATATTCAGGTCCAGCTGGGCATTTCCTTGGCATGCTTTATCCTAGTACATGGTCTGCAACCTTTCAAAATCTTATCTGCTACCTAAAACCTAACTCACGCCTTTTCATATAGTAGTAAAATATTTATCTTCTACGAAATCTAATTCATGTCTGAATTACTGAATACCTCATACACTAATTTCTTAATGTCTGCCGACTTGAGTTCTTAAAACTTCTTTACAACAGCAACAACAAAAACGTTTACCGAAGGCTGTAATAACTTTTTGCCAAGTACTAAATTAACAGGTTTGTTATCTGTGCTCTCGTGTTCCGTGGATCTATGTGCATAAGTTAATTCATTAACATAGTTATGGCAACGTTAGTGGTAATTTCGTACATAATTGCAAATGCTTTTACCCCGGAAGCAGGTGCATTTATATGAGTTACACGAAAGCGCGCGCTGAGTCCAAAAGATCCAGTTCCGTTTTTTTTGAAGACAAAACTGTAAATCTACAGAAAAAGGTGTTATATCCATGCCAATAATTAATTTTGGGATCAAACTTAAAGCGTATGCACATTAACATTTTTACTTTTTCAAATATTTTTAAGAAATAAAATTTCTGAAAGGAATAGAAATCGTATTATGTATCAGCATTGAAAAAATATCGTATACGCTCTATCGATTTTTTATCTGGTACTGTTCTGTTATCGAGACCGGAATCGTCGCCAAATGTTCTGCTAAACTCGCAAGAAGATTGGTTCATATGAAGTCGCCAATATTTACTTTTAAATTCGTTACAATGTTTACTTTTTAAAACGTAAGAGAATGATTTTTCAAAATTGGCAAAGAGAATACAAATTCTAAAGATATAACGGTAATTTGTGTTATTATTATTTTTGTATTTCCCATAAATATAAAAATTTGGAACGCAATAATGAAATATATTCTATACAATTTCTATAGGTACAGGGAATTATTCACTCTGAAAGAAAGTGTGCGAATGTAAAGTCATAAAAGAAAGATTTACTTTAATTCGAAGGAAACGCCGAAATGGAGATCTAATTTCAAAACTTATTTGAAGGATCCAGAATAAGTTTCTTAACGGCAATTCGTTTCATTTATGCATGGTGTTTAGAATTAACTGCCCTTGAATTTGCTCAGTATCAACTTGACATGACCGTTGGGCTGTTGCTGATTGGACATCTGATGACAACTGATGATACTGAGATAGACAAGTGATGTAGCATAGACATATTCACACTGAGAACGGAATTAACCTTAGTGCAGCCGGAATATAATTTCATGTATTTCTCACCTGTGCCAATCTCCTTATATATAACATTTCCTCAAAACAAATTATAATGCCATGCTTTGCTCTGTTATTTCCAACAGGTTGTTTTTTATTATTTTATAAGTATCGTGATATAAACAGCGTCCCGCAGTTGTTTCTATCCATATTAATCCATTTTATTCTTGTGAAAATATCTCATTCTGAAATTTTTTACATGTGCGTACTATGCATTTTAACACATAGTATTAAACGCAAATAAAAAATAGCTCGTAGTTACAAAAATTAAACACACTCCTCAAATGTAAAATTACAGCACCAAGAAAGAATACTCGTAGTGTCATGAAAATTGCAGGATCGAGAGTTTTGAGGTGGATATGCAAATGATTAAAAAATTAGACACATAATATCATAATAAACCAATTTATTCAGTATCTAATCTGCCCACCTCCGACAGCAGAACAGGCCGCAATCCAGCGAGGCATGCATGCTTTCAGTGATGGTTGCCTGCGGTAGCGTTTACCAAGCCACATCCACTGCTGTACGCAGATCATCCAGCGTTTGCGGCCGTGGTCCTCGGTTAATGTCACGTTCAATGACATTCCACAGGTGTTCGATGGGATGCAGATCTGGAGAAACTGCCGGCCAGGATAGGATATGAAATCCAGTCAGGCTGTTAAGAGTACGCCGTAAGACATGCGGTTTGGCATAGTCTTGCTGGAATACTGTGTTGTGTGTGCCCTGCAGCCTGGGCAGAACAACAGACTCCACAACTTGTGTGACGTAGAGGTCCGCTTTCAAACTGCCGTTCATGTGTACCAGGGAGGTCTTATGATCAAACCTTATGCCACCCCAAACTATAATGTCCGGTGCAGGACCGGTGTGACGCTCGGCGAAATGGGCTGTTTCGTAGCGTTCTCCGCTTCGCCGCCATATCCGTCGACGGCCATCTTTCCTCTACAGACAGAAACATTCATCCGTGGACAAAACCCGATGCCATTCGACAGTCCACGCGCTACGATACTGGAACCACACCAGGCGTCTAGTCTTGTGTTCAGCAGTCAGTGGTACCCTTGTGACTGGTACTCGTGAACTCAAGTTTACTTCATGCAATCTGTTGCGCATAGTTTGAGAGGAAACAGATCTACCTGTTCCTGGAGGCAACCGGCTTCGGATGTCACGTGACGTGGAGAAAGGGTCTCTAACAGTTGACCGGCGAATACGCCGCACTGTGTGCTCTGACCTGCACCTGTGCGCACCACTTTCTCTTCTACGTGCACGTACACCTTCCTGAATCCAGTTGTGTGACACAACGTTGGATGGTACTCACATTGTGCCAAACATGAGTGGCTGTCGTGCTCAGCGACAAACCACGTTCATGGAGTTCGATAATACAGTCACGTTCACCGGTCGTTAACTGATGGTAATGAGCTCGCCGACGTCTCAGAGGCATTTTCTATGCTTCTTCTAAAGTCTCCAATGCTTCGTAAACCCTCAAATGCTGTTTATGAGAAGGGAAAGTGGCTGACCTTTATAGCCCGCATATCCGTACCGCGTGATCCAATGCGTGCGTAACTATTATCATTTGCATATCCATCTCACAACTCTCGCTCCTGCAATTTGCATGACGCTACGCACATTCATTCTTGGTGTTGCAATTTCACTTTTGAGGAGTGTATTAAGTACCTTTTACTTTCCTGGATTTTTTTACTTTTCAAATTAATTTAAAATCAAATGTCGTACAGAAAATTTTATTTTTAGCAAAATACACTGACGAGCCAAAACATTATGACCATGCCACATTTTTCGATAAACTCGTTTGGATGCTGTGGAGGGCACGTGGTTCATTGGGAATGGTGTTTAACTGCTGCTGGAGAAGGTAAAGAATCATTCTTGCACTTACTTTTGCGAGTGATGGGAAAGGCTACTGATGTAAGCAAATTTGAGAGAAGGCAGGATGTAATGGCCGGAAGATTCGGAATAAATAGCTCCGAAACTGCACGATTAGTAATTTCGCGATATGCCGTTATTAGTATTTTTGCAAAGTGGATAAATCACTGTGAAACCAGCAGTACACGCCAAGGTGTTGGGCGTCCACGCGTCATCAAAGAAAAAAAACGTCGGAGATTTTCCCGCTTGGTACAGCAAAATCGACTGGCAGTAGCTCAGCTGACAGCCCAATACAAGTCCAAGTGCAAGTATTTCAGAACACACAGTTCTGCGGACACTAATGAATATGGGACTCCGCAGCAAACGTCCTACTCGGGCGTTCCTATTCCCAAGCACTGTCAAGTACCCCTACAGTGGGCCCGAGACCATCGAGATTGGGCTGCAGATAAGTGGAAGGCAGTTCCCTTGGTCGGACGTATTACGATTTCGTATTCATCAAGTCGATGGTCGTCTCAGGATTAGCCGCCTTCCAGGCGAACAGTTGCCCCCACTGTGCAGCAGGTCACGTGCTGGTGGTCACAGTATTATGCTTTGGGTGACGTCCTTACGGGTGGCTCTGAGACCCTTAATTGTAGTAGATCAGACCATGAAAGCTGAGGACTGTCTGAACATCATATAGATCAGCTGCACGCTTACAAGACGTCAGCCTTCCCAACTGGAAATGGAAACTTCCAGCAGAATGACGCCGCACAATTCAAGGCTCTCATTACATTGAAGTAGTTCGAGGAGCATAAGCATGAATTTCAGTTTTATGTCCTGGCCATCAAACTCCGCGGATCTTAACCCGATACAGCACATTTGGGATGTCATGGAGCGCAGCTCAGAGGTCAAATACCACCATGTCGGAAAAATCTCGACTTTGTGTCGCTGCTTAGACATTTGGTACAACCTGTGTCCAGTCATCTACCAAGAATTTGTGGCATGCATGCCAAGGCGAGTTGCAGTTTTTTTGCAGGCCAAGGTCTTAGAACGAGCTAATAAGTAGGTTGCCATAATGGATTTGCTCTTAAGGCCATTATTGGTACGTAAGGCATAGCAGTCATCCAATAATATACTCATAAAAAGTGCTTATCGAAATTATTATTGCTCAGGATTATCGAACTTGAATGGTAATTTTAATGGAATATGTTTTCTTTATAATTTTTTAACATATAACGCAGTATTTTCAAACAATACTTTAGGGTTTATTTGAAATACGATGAAAAGATAAACGAAATTCATTATATAATAGGATCTTTTTACTATAACGATTCTTTATCCTTATTTTTATTTCTCAATTTTTACTTTCTCTTCCGAATTTCTTGAATCTAGTGGACTAGCTCAATGACCCAACGATGATAGTAAGTAACGGCTAAACTAGAATTGGATATTTGAGATTTTAAGAAGCATACGTATACTTTAAACAGATTTCAAACACTAAATATAATATATACACGCTCTCGGATATACTAAGAATAACATAAGAGAAATGTAAAGTGAAAAATGTCGAAATAAGAATGTTTTCTTTAAAGCGCTCATTACACTAGAGATCGTAATCAATAAAAGGTGAAAATTAATCCGAAAATTATCGTATTAAAGGTAATAGTCCTTCCTCAAGCCAAACCAGTTGAATAAAAATAAAGGTTATAAGACTTTTTTCAAATAACGTCAAAAACGGGACAAAGAAATGCCTTAAATCTGCCTAACTTACTGGCCTCAAATTATCTTGCTTTCGTTTCCTATTCTTTTGATTGTTTGGTCGTGTTTGAAATTTTGCTTTCTGTGCTTCAGGAAGAGTCATAATTTTGCATAGTATCATTTTCAGTTTTGCTTAACTGTTATTTCTATATACACATTTATGTATACATACATACATATTTTATATATAAATATATATAATATTTACATGTATACTTGTACGAATACGTATACGTATACTTTCTTGCTATTATCAAGCAAGAAAGGCATTTCAAAAAACATCTTTTAAAAGAATGCTGAATTTAAAAAGTCAACCTGGAAGTAATATTAATGCTGGTTACCGAGTTTTTTACTTCAGAGTTTTTTTTTCATATCAAAAATTAAAACAAAAACGTACTAAAGATTCGTCTAACCCAATTCAAAGATTACCTAAGGAAACGATACATCACTTGTTTGAAAGAGAAATTAATTCAATAAAACTTACCTTGGCATTTTACGATAAAACGTTTGAGAAAGTTCCATTATTGAATTACGATTCAATGCAATTACTGGAAATAAAAGACATGACTGTTAAACTTCTCCTTGATTTATTTGTTTTAAGTTTGCTTTTCAATTAACGGATAAAACATTCATCAGAATCCATACCAAATATAAAACTTCTATAGGATTATCGAGTACCTCTTTTCACGGGAAATTTTAAATTTAGTTACAGTTCTGAGCAGAAATAAAATTCTAAGAGCTTTAATTTTGCGATCTGATGGAACAGCCTAAAGGCAGAAAATGGTGCTAGTATTCCCGTGGAATTAAAACCGACTCACCTAGACTCCATGCACATATATCTTGCTTTTATATATTTATGCAGATGTCTTGCTTTAATTTATTTATGCATTTATTTTTATTCCTTAGAAACTTAAGCGCATTTAACCATACACTCACTCTGCTTCAAACTGCAATTAAAGCTTTATTCTTAATCAATTGTTATGTAATAGTAAATAGCCTAAAAACACAGGATGCATTGAAAAGTGATTCGTTTTTTTAAATGTCGGCCTTGGAGATGTACTTGCAATTATAAAGCTTCTTAAAATAAGATTAAGATAAGTTCCATTATTAATTTTATAATCGTCAGATGAAAGTATTACGTTGTAAAAGTTATTTAATAAGGAAAAATTCTGCACTGTAAATCATTCATTTGTAAGGTAAGTTAGGATGGTTATACAGTTATTACGGTTTTGATGATTTCGATCTTCAGTATAACTTCTTCTTTCCATATTCCTCACCATATTCCATATTTCATTCCATATTTTCATATATTCAAGTTCAAATTAGCTTTGAATGTATTTATGCTGAGAGTTTTTAATATAGCTCAGACTTCTCTTTCAATCCTCCTACTGATTCGCCGGTGTCAGGCACGTGATGGGCGTTCTCCCTTACTGGACTCCGTTTCTCACCTCCTCGACCAAGCTTGCTGACTCTCACTTCTCTTATGTCACGCATGTCGGTTTTTTCTTATCATTTAATTGCTGACCTCTCACGATGGGACCTACTCAAGTAATTACTGACACCAGGCCCATTGACGAAGTATCCCAGGTTGTAGGGAAGTATGCAGTAGAAACCCTGCATAAACATGCCTGTATCAAAGTACAGCTCAGGAAATTTCTAACATCCGCTTTTGCTGTTACGCTAGATCTGAGTAAAATTGATATTCCTGCCTTGGCGGTCTCGTTAGCTGATATTTTAAAAAGATACCGGTAAAATAACAAAGCTAGCGTATTCTACAGAACGTGTAGTTTTAGACTACTTTATCAACGTTTGACTTTAATTGTTTTAATTTGATAGCCACAAATGGGGTTTCATCTGTAGCACAAGTCGTGCCTTTATTTCCATTTAGAACTTAAGCAGAAGAAAAAGATTATTTTAAAGTTTTTCTGCTACTTTGCGTGTAATAATGAGATAAGACCGCTTATCCCAGCGAGTTTAAGTACTGAATGCTTTTTCATGAATTTTATGAAGTTTCAATATCAGGCCATCTAGGAATTAAATAAAACACTACAGAAGCTATATATTTTCAACAGGAAGCTATATATTTTCAACAGCTACAAAGATTTTTCATGCAATATGTCTGGTCATCTAACATATGACAGCTAATTGACAATATTAATATTAATCGGTCCTAAATGGCTTAAAAGTTTCATGCTCTAATGAAACAGTAGGAACTGAACTATTAAGACCCTACCCGCGTAGTGAAAAAAAAAATAAAATTAGATATTTGCTCGTGGTGGTTTATCATCTTTCGAAATGGGTAAGATAATTCCCCTCAGAAGAGCTTCAGCGTACGTTGCTGCACATTGATTTTTATATATATTTATGCTAAATTATGGAGCTCCAATTAAAGTAAACTCAAATAATTGCAAGCAGTTCGTAAGTCAGTTTTTTTTGGGTAAACGTGCAAGAGTTTTGACACAAAACACTGTACTATAATTCCACATCAATCGCAATCGAATATCGCAGAGCTGATGAATAGAAATACAGACAGATAGACAGAAAGAAGTGCAGGGGACACCAAAGCATCGCCATGGCCAAAACAGGTGTCGTCCCACTGCACTAACCATCTATGGAAGTGCACCCTCACGGATCACGCTAACGCCATGCTCGGGCATTTACATTGCAGCATTCATAATAGTTAAATATTGATGGTGCATAATTTGCGTTACAGTAATAGTTAAATATTGATAGTACATAATTTGCGTTTATCGATGCAATTGCAATGTACCCGTGTAAAGTACATCTTAGGTGAATATTGCATCACATAAGATATACTTTACACGGGTACTTTGCAATTGCATGGATAAATACAATAAATACAATAGATAAATACAATAAGTCGTTTACAGATGTGTAAACAGTGGTACCTCGACATACGAGTTTACGTCTTTCCGCAACCTTGCCCGTACATCAAATTGCTCGTATCTAACAGCAATTTTCCCCACTGAACTTAATTGAAATGTCATTAATCCGTTCCAGCTCCCAAAACACCACCTCAGTTGTTTTTGTTAAGTGTTTTTGAATAAGAAAAATTTATTTACAAGGGAAAACATTTATTTATAAATAAGAAATACATATTCTATAGAAACATAATAAAAGAAAAAGTGAAGTGCTTACCGAAGCGCTTAATTTTCGTTACTGGTCTTCGGTTTTTTCGTCACGTTTTGCTCATTTTCACCTGCACATCATTTAAAAAAAACTGTCCAAAGAGGTTTGTTTCTTCCTCCGTTTCAGGATATTACGGAAATGAGCTAGGCAAGTCTCGTTGAACATCTTCGATGCAGGACTAGTTCAACTTATTCGGGGTGATTTATATCCACGAACTCTACATCTTTCTCCCACATTCCCAAGATCTCCTTTGAATCTCTTGTAGGGATAACCTCCTCCATCTCTGGCTCCTCTTGGTGCAGCGAAAAACACCTACACCTTTTATAATCTTGCAGTAAGTTCGCAAGCATTGCATTTACAATCTGTCACAACACTGTTTTAATTTTAGCATGATATTTTCACAATTAGTCACACAAGTTGTAAGGTTTTAGTTAAACTGACAAAGTTTTATTTTAATTTAAATCTTTCTATCTCTTCTCCGTTTCAACTTCCCGTCAGAAGAAGCGCGCGTTTCCAGCTTATGCTAATTTGAAGTAGAGCCAAGTACTATTTAAACCAGAGGTAGAAACCTCTTAGTGTGAGAGAGCTTTTAGTCTCAGATCACGGTCATTCTGTTCGACGTTCGCCTGACCAGCTAGCAGCTAAAATTATAAGCCATAGTGCTTACTACGTGATTGCATATTGAAATAAATTGAAGTGCGCTAGTATTAGTATTTCTTGCTACGCACCATTTAGTTAGAGGCCAACTCCGCGATTTGCTCTGTGAGCAAAGTTTAATTAAATTTCTATTTAGTTTTAGTATCAAATTTATCTGATTGTTAAGTTAGGCCCAAGTGTGGTCTTTTACTTTCTGTATCCCTCCCGAGTTGGGAAGTGTGTAAATAATATTGATTTAATAAAAGAGGATTTTAAATCCCTTTCAAGTGCAGTTATTCTTCAGCACAGTATCTACACCAGAACATAGCTGATTTCAGCTCCCTGTTCCAGATCAGGACTTTAGGACTTTAAGGAGTTACTTCAAAATGTTTGCCAAGCACATGCACAGAACACTCAGTCCTGACAAAGTCACTTTGATCAGTTACTACATTCTTTGTATAGTAGGGTCATACTTTCATAGTTTGGGTACATTATGATCTGGCAAAGAATTCATTGAATTTTGGTATGATATTTTCACAATTTTGGCACATATATGACTTGATACTACATTTTTACCAAATTACACTCTATTTTTCACAATCATGTTTTAGCGCTATATCTTATAGTTATAATTTACTATACATGAGTTTCAAATTATGAAGTATAATTTATAGATACAGTTTCATCTATGCTTTACATGTGCTATGTGAACAAAGCGGTCAATTAATATCTGTCAACACACTTCATATGTCTTTTATTAAACCAATGACATATGTCTTAACATATCAATAGGTTTTGCACTCTCCTTCTCTCATTTGCATTATTTCTTATTTGTTTATTTTATTATGTATTTTGATTACTTAATATTACACTTTCCTTTTTTTTCATATATCTCTGCCAATGTTTTAAAATAAGTCGCAAGTATTTCAGCTCTGACCTGTTACTAATAACTACTATGCATCCTAAATATACAGGATGTACAGAATTAAGAAACTCTATTTCAAAACTGCCTACAGTCGAAACCATTCATAAAGAAACTGAAAATTTGTGGCAGACTAAATGAAAGAATGAGAATACATTTCAAGGAAAAATGAATTACTTCCGTATATTGCCACCAGATAGCATTGTATTAATAAATTACAGATTAACTTTTACAATTTTATAAATTTTATTTCAAAAAAACATGTTTCACATGACGGCTATCATTTTTCAGCTATCATCTAAAATTGCAAGATAGTCTGTTTCATAGCTGACCGAAGTGTGTTTTGGGAAGTGTTACGGTCGTCACGTAAAATGCTAGCTTTAAGCTCAGTTAACATACTTGGATTGTCACGAATTACCAGATGTTTCAAATGCCTCCAAAGCCAAAAATCGCATGGACTGTGATCTGCGGATCGGGAAGGTCACATTAAGGAAGTGCTGCCTGAAGATAGGTTTTTCTGCAAATGGTGCTTAAGAACACAGTACTCACCGTGCAATGAACGGAGCAGCTTTGTCTTACATAAAGATTTTGGGTACAAGGGCACTGATTGGTTTGCAGAGCCAGAACAATTTCGTTCCCTAACAGGTATGCATATTGCTGGCCAGTGAACGAGAATGTCATTGGACCTGTTTGGATCTTAACTCCTTTAAGAAATACGTGCCGAGAATAAATGATGAAGAAAAATCCAAACCATGTCGTCACTTTTTGGTGAATTCAATGGAACCTCTAAGTCAGGGCTTGGACTTTTTGGTTCCTAGATTTCGCAGTTGTGAGCATTCACTGCCCCGTTCAAATGAAAATGAGCTTTGTTTACCCAGAGGATATTCAAAGGACATTCCGAATCGATTTCATGGGAAGCAAAACACCAAAGAAGAACCTGAATCGTGTCAAAATCACGTCTAAGCAACTGCTGCATTAGTGAAGGTTTGTAAAGATAATATCAAAGGATATTCGGCAAGATCATGTGGACAATTGCACACGGCCTATCCAATGCCTCTGCTGTACGCCGGATGTTGGCGCTAGCCCGAGAAGATGAAGCTGTTTCTTCTACCAACTGAAGCGCAGATTCCTGTACTGCTTCTGAAAACAGGTTTTCTTCGTCTTCCAGCACGAACAGAAAGGATCCTATTTCTTCGAATTATCATTATCCGAAAAATTTTTAACATCCACTGGACCTCTTCGAATCCTCTTTAATATCCGAAGCTACCGCAAAATTACTGCTTTGGTGAAGCAATTTTAGCAGCAAAGCGCGATCTCATAAACCTATCGTCATTGTTATGAGCAACAAGCAAATAGAAAACAAAATCTCCGCGAATGTATTTAGATTTTATAACCTGCTGCGTAATGTCGACAAAGATTTACATTTTCATTATAGGTTTTCAAAGTTAAAGTCTGGTGACGCAAATTGTAACATTATTTTTTTGTTGGAAGACATTCCCATCTCTTCATTAAATCCGCCACAAAAATTTAATGGTTTTCTGACGATTGTTGCGTAGGCAACTTTGAAATAGGGTTTTCTAACTCTGGGCACCCTGCCTTTTGTTGAATAATTTTTTTTACCTGAGAAACAGGCATTCATTCATAAGATTAATGCTGTGGTTGGAGTTTAAATACATATTCACTTTAAAGACCAATCATCTGATGACACTCGTTAGCTCGTTCCGGAAATACAGGACACAGAAGGAAGTGAAAATCTAGATACACTGCAAGAGTCGTTATTCATTTTAGATGAATTGCTTACAAAATATTATAGGGCTTGGAAGGAACGCAAAGTGTACAGCTATTTGTTAACCGAAATATACTGCTTGCACGACCTTTTGTCTAGAAGCAAAACTGGCGTCAAGAACTTTTCTCTGGATTCAGTTCTGAATTTACAAAATACTCTTCATCCTCATAAGGTGTTCGACGAAGAAAAATAAATCCTGATGGACGATATTTAAGAATATTCACAGGTTAAACAAAATAATAATTCCACAAAGAAGCACGAAGATTTGCTTTTGAAAATGATCACATGGAATCGGTGAGGAAAAATGTCGCCAAACATGTTTCGCAGCGTTTGTCTTCAATGGTATTTAAAAATCTCAAATGTTCTCTTTGCACTTCAAATGTTCATCATATATTTGGTGGGTTCTCTAGGTATGATCACTGGGACCAAGAATTACACAAACCACCTGATATACAGGGTGTTCATAAAGTCCCGGACCCATTTTGATGTTTAATAATTCATAAACTAATAAAGAGAGATTAAAATTAATAACAAAAAAATCAGTAAAAAATGCATTACATATAAAAACTATAAAAAAAAATCTGAAAGATTTCAGATTTTAAATTACGTCCAAAGGCGCGTTTTTTTAACGTTTCGTGTGCTACCTTTTTTTATTAAATATCATGTACTACGTACTCAAACCATAAAATTCAGTTCAAAATCAATATCGCAAAATCATTTTAAAATGAACATATCTTTAGAATTTCCGTAAGTCTCGTGCGCTGGAGATAAAAATGTTTTTCTTTTTCCGTACAGTGTTGCCATTGCTCGCTTTGAAATCATTTAGTTTGTTAATCAGAAATTCGTTGAAATGTTACAAAACATAAAATCGATAATAAAGCAAATTTCAAATTCAAAATTAGGGCTTCCAGATGCCCCTATTCGCAGTAGGATTACGTCATTCAAAATTCGATGGCTCTAGGTTTTATCACAATGCGAGAAACATGCATACATTTATGCAGATTTTTCATTTTTTAAAATTTAATGCAGAGCGATAACATTTAGTGGCAACAATTTGAAAAGTGAAACGGGCATTCAGAGTGATTCAACGCAAAATCGCAGAACGAAAGTAATAGTGCTTCGGGACTAAATCCCTTTGGACTAATAAATGGTTAGATAGACTCAAAAAGTTTCATGACCCTTGGCAATGAACTTCCACGTTCCTTCGTCGCACGGAGAATATGAAGTCGATATTCAATTTCACGCCAGGTACCGACAAGTATGTCGGCATCTACAGAGGCTATTACGGTTGTAATTCTGGTTTTAGGTCATCAATGTTCGAAACTCTCCTCCTGTAAACATTGTCCTTTGCAAATCCCCAAAGGAAAATGTCCAGCGGTGTTATATCAGGTGATCTGGGTGGCCGAGGAATTGGACCTCCTAGCCCAATCCATTTTCCTGTAAAATGGTCATTCAAAGAATGGCTCTGTCGTGCATTAGTCCACACCACACATTAACCTTTGTGGAATTCCTTTGTGCCCTTTATGCCGATCGCCATAATGTGCGCATGGGGGTTTTCAGATCCCCATATGCACACATTATGACGATTAACAATGCCAGAAAGATGAAAGGATGCTTCGTCGGAGAACATTATGCGCTTCAGAAATTCAGCATCATCATCTATCCTCCTTAACATATCTGTTTTAAAGGCCATCCTCCTAGGACTATAATAATAGACAATAGTTGCGAAAAAAAAGAGAGAAAAATGCAGACGACATTTAGAAAAGTACAGATATTTAGACTGGAAAATGAAACTACCTGAAATGAACCGATGCGCAGACGATATTTACAAAAGTAAAGATATTCAAACCTGAAAAGGAAAATATATAAGTTATTCCATGAATAAATGCCATAAGTTTGTTTATATCTTCGTTATTTTATGAGTTATTAAACATCAAAATGGGTCCGGGACTTTATAAACACCCTGTAAATTAAAATATAAAGTAACCAAAATATATACAACATATATGATGGACTGTGCAATGTGTAAATGGAGAAGGAATTATATCCATTCATATTCTTATCCTTACGTACCATCATTTATTTATTGACTATTAGTAATCCCTTAGTAACTATGCATTGTATTTGTTTATTATAATTTTGATGAAGTTCGTATAGATTACTATTAAATGAAAATGTATATAGTTGTTTTGTCATACTAAGTAAATATAATGATATTTTCATTGGAAATCCTTTACTTTCAATACATTGCAAGTAGCTTCATACGAAATGTTAAATTCTAGCACTACATTTCGCATTATAATGGCCGAACACTGACTGATTAAAACTGCGATAGAAGTAGTTTTAATATCGTGAATGATCTCAGACAACAGTCAACGAAAAGCTAAAGGTGAGAGTTTGAGCTCTATTGCGAATACCCTTGAAATTGAAAGTATTTCTATGATTATAAAGGCAATAAAAACAATTGAAAAGCCGCAAGTTATTTCAGAGAAAATAAAAGCAATAGAAAGCCACGGAAATACTTGATTGCACTAAAAGAAATAAAGTTAAATCCACAATATTGAGTACGATCATTAAAATCGATTTATCTAAGCTTACTATAACTTGGTGACTTCAAAAAACAAGTCCTTAAATTTAGCGTGCGTTTCCAGACTCCGCAGAAGAAAGTGACGTTTTTTTTTAAAAAAAGTGCAAAATGAAAACGGAGGAAACAATAGTATAAAAATATATATTTTTCATTAGGAAAAGAAATTTAAGAGAGATTAGAGTTTTCTTCTCCAAATCGAAAAACAAAGCGTTTTTAGCGTCGCCAAAAAATAATGGTATACCATTAATATTGTTGATGCGATATAATACAAAGCCTGACGTTTTTCAGTACACAGCTACAGAGTATAATGAAATTTTCTTCCCTCCCTCAGTAGATTTAAAGTGTGATTTTTAACACATGAATCAGAAGCACGCCGATCTGAAATTCAAAAGTAGGCTTAGTTTCATTAATAGATTATTGTTGGTGCAATCAAAATTCAATTTGCATTTTAGGTGAAAATGACTAGAGTTACTTTTCTTCAAGAAGCAACAGAACCCAGACTCAGAACTGCGATAGAGGTGATATTATTTATCTTTACGTATACTGCCTTGATGCGCCAAGTTATTTCGCCGAATAACTGTCTCCTGCAATATCTAGCGACTCCAGACGAGTTCCCAAATCTCCAACGATTACTCTTGAGTTGCTTTTGAATCAAAAATGTTATCTTTAGTCACAGAGGAAGTGTTGTTACCTTGTCAATATCGAGTTGGACACCAGCTTCCGATAACCCCTCTGTGACAATTCGACTTTGTTAATTTGGCTTTCTTAAATTGCTGACTTAGTTGACATCATGATCTGACGAAAGAAGTTCTAAATAGAATTTATTACACCGTCAGTTTCAGAAAAGGGAGACTAGGTAGTTTTACACATTTAAATGTAAAATGAGAAGAAAACTATAAAATGTATTTTTAAGCAGAAATCTTGAAACATCAACTGTTTCTTCATCAGAAATTGGATGTACATGATCTATCTATAATTCCAAAACATGTACAGCTTTCTTACACGTGCATGCACATCTTATAACAGATATACAGGATCGGTCAAAAACCTAATGAGGCTGATTCCATAAAATTGACTCAATTGAACATGATTTTACATGCATTCCTTATATTCTACAAAGTAGCCTCCTCCTTTCTTAATGCACAGTTGCCAATGGCTCTGCCACCCATTGTAGCCCGCCTGGAAGTCTTCAACTGAAATTCTGTTCAGATCGCGCGTTAGGCTTCACTGAAGGTTTTTCAGATTGTCAAAACGATGACCTTTTAAGATGGAGTTCAACCGAGAGAATATAAAATGACCAGTGGTCATTGATCGGGCTGTACTGTGGAGAAAGCAGCGTTACGGCGTTGTGTTTTGTCAGAAACTGAGTCACTTTGAAGGATATGTGGACCGGTGCATTTTCATTGTTCAGAATCTAATTCCAATTATTTATGCGGGTTCGATTCCTCACACTTTGAAGCAGTTCCTTGTAAGCATGAACCACTTTATGCACTATTCCCTTGGTGTCAAAGAAGGCTATGAGCGTGGACTTCAATTTTGATTTGCTCATTCGAGCCTTCTTTTGACCAGAAGACTGGGGAGTGTGCCATTCCACATCTTTCTTTCGGGATCATACTGTAAAACCCGCGTCTCGTCACCGGTAATCACTCACTTCAAAAAATTAGGGTCATTTCAATAATTCAAACGACATCGACTCGCGCTTTCCTTTCTGTTCTTTGGTCAAACTCTTTGAAACCAGTTTGGCACCTACCACCGGTATCATTCGCAAACTCTACCCCTTTGGCCTTCTGCTTGGAGTGAAAAATTCAGTCTCATTACTTTCTGGACAGAATTTGTACTCCAGAAACCGTTAAGGTTAAAGGATGTAAGTTAAAGAATATTAAAGGGCAGTTGTGGCAATGTTGCGCACGTTGTACTACTGTTTAACTCTTACCTTTTAAATATTTGCCAACTGCGTCTGACAAAACGAATTACCCTCTAATCAATCATACTGTTTCACCTCATGTTGGTCTTCCTGTAACATTTGTGAGGAAGACAGCGAATAGAATAATGAATTAGGGCCTAAAATGTAAAGAATGGGTACACAACCAACTATGTGCTGGAGTTCACAAGAAAATAAAAAATATCTTTGTGATCATTGTTATAATTAATTGTATGGAAATATTAATCGTATGGCATCAAGAAAGGTTTATTATAATTGTCCAATTTTAAACGTAGTTCGACTTAAACTACAGGCAGTACGACTTCAAACACTGGTTGTATAGATCGTATTAAGTTCGTGTTCATAAATTTTATTAATTGTATCCAAAGAGTAGATTGTTTGCAATGATATTGCAACGAATATCAGCAACGACAGCCCTAGGTATTATTACCACACTTAATTTTTATTTTTTCATAGATCCTACGATTTATAAACCAATTCTTTTAGGAGATACGACTTGCCTAACCTTACCCTGAAGGACGCAGTGTTTGGTGACAGGGAAGCATGATACAGGAAAAGACAGGAAACCTTCTCCCAATGAAGGCATATTACATATTTTCCTCAGATCAGATAATGTCTGAAGTCAGAAATATAAGTCAGGAAAAAATATTATCCGGAATACAAGTGAAGAAAAAATATTATCCGGATAAACTTAATTCTTGGATATAGGTTTCGTAAAAAAATGATTTAAGACCTCCTCTTTAAAATATTAATTTCTGTAACAGTGTGAGAACACAGTTTTTTCAATGATGGATTTAATCGTCATCTATTTAATCGTAAGTTGAATCGTCATCGAATAGCTGCACGCGGGAATACATTCTCTCAGAATTGGTTTTTCGCTCTTTTTCTGACGACGACGCCTGACGGGTGAGAGGGGCTTCGGCCCTGGCTCTTCTCGTAATCGAGTTCGTGAAGGTACGACGCTGTGGCAGCTCAATGAAAAAGCGCGAGGTGAATCTGCTTGTTCTTAAAAGTTTTCGGTGTGGTAGATATTTGTATGTTGTATGGAGTTTTTTATCTTTCTGCAAATTCGGTGTGTTCTCTCGTTGCAACAGAATGACGTGATGCATTTTCTACAAGAGTATGATATGTTTAAAAGAGGGCTAATGATCGAGATGACCACCGATGTGAACACCATCTCAACAAATCTCTTCACAAAAAAAAATCGGCGCATCGTGAGTAGTGCAACATTAAAGCGCAAGTGTGAGGTAATAAATAGTTCCAGAGAAGAATAACGAAGGATGTCCATAGATTAACTTCGGATACATTTTCATGCAAGTGGTAGTTGCGCAACCAGTTAATGCAGTAATAATATTCTTATATGTATAATTAATCAAGAAGATGATGAAGTTTATTCATGAGTAGTTAAATAAACGAATTTGCTAAAATAAATATGTGTGTTTTTTTAAGGGTAGTGTACCAGAGAGTGGGTACGTGAAATGTTTTTTATGTATTTCTCTTTCTAAGGATTATTAACGCAATGAACTAAATTTCAGTGTAGGTCAGCAATTATTGGACATACGTGACACACCTTTTGACACTCGATATCTCACCACCATAAGCAGTTACTATAAATTTGCATTCCTGTTGCTTGTATTCTTCGACAACTGATTTTTATGATGTGTGAATGACGTCTGTACCTCGTCAACAATCTTCAAATAAAATGCAAGGAAAACAGACAAATGAAATGTATGTGTTGAAATATTTTCCTCCTTTATGCTTCTATTTGTATGTTTTGTTTTATATATTGTAACCAAAATAATTTCAGCCAATATGCGGTGTAACAGATTGTATTAATGAAACATAACTGGAGCAGTTTTGCGAAGTAATATCAGTTATATTTACTGCAAATTATTTACAAAATCAAAATTAACATTCAGAGCTAAATCTGTAGCCTAAAAATAACCTATAGGTATTTTATTATAACCGGAATTCTACATCGGTGAGAGGAAGAAAAGTGCAATTGCTTTTGGGGTGGAAATTTTGTATTTTCAATGCAGTTCCTCGAGTACTTTTCATATTTTTTTTTAAATAAAAAACGCTACATACGCTGGTGAGTTCACAAGGAAAACGACTACATCTTTCAAAAGAAACATTTCCCCAAGAACAAAAATCTCCCATCAGCGACAAGATAAAAGGAAAGAAAGTCATCGGCATAATGCAGAATTTCCACTTAAATTCCAATGCAACCGGAAATTTGAGTTTTTAAAGAGTTTCGATACGTTTTTATACATTACGAATTCTGAGATGATAGGTGTTTACCATTCATTAGACGCTTGGGGCTTAGTTCAGCATTTTAAAAATGAAGTAAACGATACTATGCAAACCTAAGTGATTTTGCTTCTCTTCGTGCAATTATTCTTCGGGGAAAACTGTCTGGTTCGAGTATTGGTTTTTGTGCAAAACGTACAGTTACGTAAAAAATAAAAGACTTTAGAGAATAAAAACAAACAAATGATCTTTAATCTTAAGGAATAAAATATATTTTGTAAATTAAAAGAAAAAAATTAATACGAGTAATATCTGCGTTAGAAATTATATACATAATAGTATGAAACACAAAAAGCTGTACCGAGAGATTTCTTTGCTGCAGCTAAGATGCCTTCAAAAAATGAAGAAAATATGTCATTAATATAAAGAACATCAGTGCATACTGAACGGTGCCTACAAGTGATTAAGCGGTAATGTCGCTGAACACTGGTAGTTCGGCCCGAGTTTCGGATTTCGGCGAACGGTCTGGTGGCATGGTCGTTTTTGTGGTTTTGCCCATGTGTTACGTTTTCACACTATCCAGCCATCTAGTGGATGTCTTTCTTTTTGTCGTTTTCTCACTATTTTTGAGAAGGTTATCTTACTAGTTAAAAATACATCATCATATCTATAAAGGCGGCCGAACGGTGAAGTCGCTGAACACTGGTAGTTCTGTCCGAGGTTCGAGTGGGCTGGCTGCATGGGTGTTTTTATGGTTTTCTCTATGTGTAACGTGTATACGAGCCAGTTTCTCTTAGAAAGACCTCCACGAAAGCATCCATTCCCTTATGCAGATAGCCCTCCAGTGCTTTAACATAATCAAATAAACCAAACCAAGCGTATTGAATGAAATATAAGACAAATGAATACAATGAAATTTACCATTTGCTTAATTAGAAGGCCACTGCAAGAAAAGTTACCCTTTTAATAAAGAAATCTCTGCTAAACATTATAGCATACAGAATGGTACAATGATTGAAAAAGACTGAGTATTAGACTAAAAGGAAGAGGCCTTTACCTCTTTTTTTTCAGGTGCATATCGATCTGTCCACGTAGCATACCATAGGCAAAGCTTTCGGTGACAAGACCGTTAAATAAGCGATAGAATAAGAATGGTGGAAATGCGTATTTCTACCATTCTTGGAAAATTCTTAGAAACAAGTATCAGGTATTTTTTTCCTTTTTCTCCGAGGAAGGACAGCAGAAGTAGAGCAAAACGTGATTCATTTCTTTTATGTCAGAATGCCCTCTTTTGGCGAAAGCAGCTGAAACAAGATGTATTCCGTAGAGAAAACATAGCGATAATGAGCTCAAGAACATTATAGCGCACAGTATAAATAAGTAGCAAAAGTACTGTTCATCTGGAAACATGGGCAGACGTGTCTTTCAGTTCTGTCCAAAAGCGAAAATGGAGGTATTTAGCAACAGCTCGTCCCTGATACAGTTCTTAACAGGTCGTGGACATTTTCTAATTTATTTTGAAGCGACTCTGGAAGAAACTTCAGATCAATGCCAAAGTAGAGAACAGGGCATCCTTGATCAGTATGTGTTTGCTTGCATCAATACAAGGGAACAGCATTTGCAAAACTTAGTCCTTCGAAGTGTGTTCGAACTGTGCGGAAAACGTGAACCCTAATTTTTGTGTTCTCACAAAACTGTACAATGTATTAAATGACTGCCGCCCAGACGGTATAGTGGTTAGGGAAGCCTGACTACGACACCGAAGGCCCCGGGTTTGTATCCTGGTAAAGGCATGGATGTAAAATTCTCCATAGGAGGTAACAGTGGCCGCCTGTTAGGTGACTCCACAATACAATGGCCACCCCATCTGGCCTTAGAAGTGGATAATGCCGTAAGCGTTATCGTCCTGTAAGATGAACTGGGGGCCCACTGCACCGCGGAAAAGGCGAACATAGGGCTACAAGACCTCATCCCTATACCTCACATCAGTCACAGAGCTTCTGTCAAAGACGTGGGGAGGTGTGCAGCCATCCAACATGATGCCTACCCAGACTATTACACCGCCACCGTAATTGTTGATTTCGCGGACAACGGAAGGTAGGTAGCGGGTCCGTAGCTCTCTCCATATAAAAGTACGGTGAGATTCGGTGTTTAGATTAAATCGGGACTCCTCGGTGAACAGAACGGTCACCCATTGCTCCGTACTCCAATCACTGCACTATGCTAATTGAACTCTCCTGACCATAGACGTGAGCGGGACGCAAACAGCCAGTCTTCTGGCAAACAACCTTCTCTCATTCACTATTTTGGGAACAGTCACCCTTCTTACACGGGTTCCTGTGGCTGCATACAGGTCCCGAGAGAGCTGAGAAGCTGTAGCCCCTCTGTTACGCCTCGCTAAAATGGACAAATAGCGATCTTCTCTGGCCGTCGTGACTCTTGGACGACCTTAGCCAGGCCTTTCTCTCGATGGATCTGTTGGCTCTGACTCCAAAGTATAATATAACAATCCTTATAATTATAATTCCGTTTCATGAAAAATCGTTAATCCACTTTTTAAATCGAAAATAATCTTTATTTCGTTTTTAGAAAATTCAGAACAACTCTTTAGAACGATGACAACAACAATCTACTGTTGCCATTCCAAGAACAACAAAAATCGAATAATCTTTTTGTTGCCATTCTCAAAACAACAAAAAATAAATAAAACAATATTAATCAGTATTTAAAGTTTCTGTATAAGTTCAAGCCACAACAGTACTCCCTTCCCAGTAACTAAGTTACGGTACAGTATATACACTTTGAAACAAACTTTTTAAAAAAAAAAAAAATATTATTGATGCATGTTAATGCTAATCCCGAAATCGCACAGGGGGTTTTATTGTCCGTCCTGTACGCGACTGTTTTGCAGGACACTTGTTAATTTTAGGAGGTAAGTCTGTTTGAGGTTTGACAGGTTGTCTTATTGACGTTGTTGTTTGCTTCGTGGTAATGTCTGGTGTTTGCAAGAAATACGCAGGCTTTAATCTATCAATAGACACTGTAACATCTTTGTGATTGATTTTTACTGTAAAATATTTTTCTTTTCTGTGAACCACTTGAAAAGGACCATCGTAAGGGGGTTCTAATTGCTTTTTAACTCTATCTTTGCGAATAAACACATGTGATGTTGTTTTCAAGTCTTTAGGGACGAATATTTTTTGGACATATTTATCGGATACTGTTCTTGGTCCAATTTTTTCCATAATTTCTTTTAGCTGCTTGACAAAAATATCAGGTGGTGTAGGAGTTGTGCTATCGTGGAAAAATTCTCCAGGTAATCGTATATTTTGGCCATACACCATTTGAGCAATGGTATATGCAGAGTCTTCTTGCATAGCTGTGCGTAAGCCAAGAAGAACAGTTGGAAGTGTTTCACTCCAGGCCAGGCTATTGTGTGCCATAAGTGCGGTCTTGAGAGATCTATGGAGGCGCTCTACCTTCCCATTTGCTTGGGGGTGGTAAGCCGTTGTATGTTGCAATTTTATTCCACACATTTTTGATAGGTTGTTGAACAACTCTGAACTAAACTGCGTTCCACGATCTGTAACTAGGCGACATGGCGCCCCAAATCTTGAAATCCAATTAGAATAAAATGCTTTAGCAATTGTGTCTGCTGAAATGTTGTTAAGTGGAATCACTCCATCCAGTTAGAGTACCGGTCAATGCAAGTGAGACAGTAAATATTCCCATTTGATGGTGGCAGGGGTCCAATGATATCAATATGCACGTCACAAAATCTTTCTGAAGGCAGTTGAAAATCACCGAAACTTGATTTTGTGTGTCGATTAATTTTACTTTTTTGGCAAGCCATGCAAGATCGAGTCCAAAGTTGTACATCTTTACGGATATTTGGCCAAATAAATTTAGATGTTAAGAGCTTTACAGATGACTTAATACCAGGGTGAGCTACGTTATGCATTTGATGAAATATTTTCTTGCGATAACTGTCAGGGATATATGATCTTATATTATTCGTTGAAGTTTCACACCACAAAGACTTCCCAGAAGGTAGCGGATACTGCTTGAAGTTCAGGGAAATTGCTGATGTCTTCAAATTTTGCAATTCTTTATCCACAATTTGTTCATCTGCAATTTTGTCATAGTCGATCAAAGAAATTTCTTCAATTCTCGATAAAGTATCTGCAACGATGTTGTCTCGACCTTCTATGTGCTGTATATCAGTTGAAAATTGAGAGATGTATTGCAAATGTCTAAGTTGACGAGGTGATGCTTTTTCTGGCTTTTGTTTAAATGCAAAAATTATGGGTTTATGGTCTGTGAGTATTTTAAATGTTCTTCCTTCCAGTAAAAACTTGAAGTGTTTGATGGAGAGGTAAATTCCTAGTAACTCTCTATCGTAAGTACTGTAATGCTTTTGTGCTTCGTTTAGTTTTTTGGAATAAAATACGATAGGTTTCCATCCGTTATCTTCAAATTGTTGAAGTACCGCTCCAATCGCCGAGTCTGAAGCGTCTGTATATAATGACAGAGGTAGTTCATGATTCGGGAATGATAAGAGTGTTGTATTGACTAAATCATCTTTGCATTGCTGAAATTGTTTCTTAGCTTCATCTGTCCACTGGATTTTCCGTTTATCTTTTTTCCGGGCTCCCTTAAGGTAGTCATGTAGGAGAGATTGGTTTTTTGATGCATTTTTTAAATATCGCCGATAAAAATTAATAAGGCCTAAGAATGTTCTGAGTTCATCACGTCCGGGTCACCAGTTGTTGGCTCTGACTCCAAAGTATATAACAACAATCAATCCTTATAATTATAATTCCGTTTCATGAAAAAACGTTAATCCACTTTTTAAATCGAAAATAATCTTTATTTCGTTTTTAGAAAATTCAGAACAACTCTTTAGAACGATGACAACAACGATCTACTGTTGCCATTCCAAGAACAACAAAAATTGAATAATCTTTTTGTTGCCATTCTCAAAACAACAAAAAATAAATAAAACAATATTAATCAGTATTTAAAGTTTCTGTATAAGTTAAAGCCACAACAGATCCAGTATCTTCGAACTGTTTCCATATGTGTTAAATTAAACTCTCTGCATATTTGGACTTGCGATTTGCCTGCCTCTAGCTTCCCCACAATTCGTCCCCTCATTCCATCACCTGAACGCTGGTGGTTACTCATTTTTACTGTTCCGATGTGAATTTAACTGATTGCTGCAAGATAACATCAAGAAATTAGCCAAAGTGTGCTAGCCAGCGCAGTTCGTCTTACCTTCCACGCGTTTATAAAGCCTATTGTTCTACTGGCTCCGCCTACACACACGTGTACTCTTACGAATTTTTATCTACGAACAGTGGTTTTTCCTCCAGTTCAGTTCTTGTCATGCAATTCGATAAAATATGCAAATTCTCTTAATTTATTTCACCAGTGTATGTTACAATAAATTCACCAAGTGAATTATTTTAGGCGCAAACTGAAAAAAGTGCGCGAAGATAAATTTTTAAATTTCTCCCCCAAATTTACAAAATTTAATATAATTTCAGTCGTAGAATCGAAATATGGAAAAAACATTGGCATGTTATTTCAGAAAAAGTCCAATTTTGCGTCAAAATACAAATGTTAGAACAATGCTATGTATAAATCTAATATATATCCTAAGACGAGCTTTGGAGACATGAGAAACGCGACTTGAATTTCGTCAATCGGCACAGTAGAACGAAAGATATAGAACTGTCCCTCCCCCTTTTTTCCCTGTAACTGTAACTTTTCCAGCAACTGTAAATCATCTTTTTTTTTATCTTGGCTCTTTCAATATGCGCCACACACTGTTATTAAAAATTGTAAGAGCGTCTTCTTCGTGTATACCTATACTACATTGTAAATAATCATTCATGTTTAAAGAATCTACTCTCGTATATAATATTTATGTATGCATACATGCATACCGTCTGCAGTTCTAATGTTCATTTAATGTTCTAATGTAACTTACACCAGATACAGAATACGTCTACTGGACTTTCAACCATACATGCATGGTTAAATCTAGGACAAGGACCTACTCTGGCGGCGTTCCTTTCCGCTGTTTTGTCAAAAAGATTAGAGTTTTCATTATTTTCTCCCTACGCTTTCTTGCAAAGAAAATGTAACATCATAAAAATTGAATAGCAACATTGCGCAGGTTTTAATATGTGCTTTGTAAAATATGCCATACAAACACTCGTAGTTTAGGCTCAATTCACGTAAAGATTTAATAAAGGGAAACGTTACTGTATTAAGGTAACATTTGAAGCCATTCCACAAGATACTGATATTATTTCCTGTAATTTCCTAATTACTGATGAAGATTAAGATTTAGGTTTAAGAGAAATTAAAATGTCGTCTTGAATATTTTGTTCGAAGTGATTGACGAATTTTCTAAACTAGCGGCTCTCAATATGGCCCGTGTAACTCTGGGGGTATGGATCGATAGGGCAAACCAGCCGGTATCTCCAGATAATATTATTACACCGCAAAAACATTTTTAGTAGGGGTGGAAAACAAAAAATTACTTACAAAAAGTACAATATTCAGAAACTTAAAATTTTTATTCGATAAAAATGCATGCATTGGCGATAATTTCTGATATGACCATTAATGATCTGATTGCCATGAACTTGAAACTATAATTACCTATAATTAATTAGCTTCGTCTACATCAGTTACATAAATTCACCTACAAGACAGGCAGTTTCTTATTATTTTTGTTAGAATAAATTTGTACATGTTTTGCATAACGAAACTGGGAGGCGGAAAGTGAGTTTGCGCCAAGCTACATATATTGGCGAGAAGGGATTCACCATATGTCTTGAACCTCTTGCCTTGTACACTGCGGGAGGGGGAAAGACAGTTCTATATCTCCCGTTCTAGTGGGCCGATTGACGAAATTCAAATTGCATTCTTCATATCTCGAAAGCGCGTCTTAGGATATACATTAGATTTACGTATAGCTTTGTTTTAATATAGGTATTTTGACACAAAATCGGACTTTTTCTCAAATAACATACCAATATTTTTCCATATTTCAATTCTACGACTAAAATTATGCCAAACTACCAAATTGTGTAAAAATCGCACTTGCAGTTTTTAAAAAATTGGCTCTCAAAATTTTAGCTCCTCAATGTTAATTCAATTTGATATGTATTTATTAATATGTAACGTGTTTGATTCGTTCCTACACAGTTCGAAATTTAGGTTCATTTCAAATAAAATTTACCCATTTTTTATGATTTATTTTTAAAATTTGTATTTTTAAATAATTTTTACAGATTTTTCGAAAAACATTTTGAATTATAAACTTCAAAATTTTTACAATCATCTTAAAGTGGATGTATTTGTAAGCATATCTGCAAAAAATATGCTTTTTATTCAAAATTTCCGAAGATATACGTGAATTTATATATTCGCTCGTTTTGAAATCCGGGATATTTCTTAAACGCTATAATAGCACAAATGTGGTTTACACACTTTGTTAAAATTATTTGAAAGTAAGAACGATGTGAGTTTTTTCCCGCTCATCCACACTGTAAAAATAACAGGAACGATGTGACTTTTTCCCCCTCCTGGAGGATGGAAGGGATAGGAAAATAGGTCGCCGTGTATTAAGAAGTTCGCCAAGTGAATCATTCTTGGCGCAAACTGAAAACAATTCGCCAAGTTAAATTTTTGAATTTCTCCGTAAATTTCGCACCAAACATTACAAAATTTAATATTTAGGCATAATTTGAGTCGTAGAATCGAAATATGGAAAAATATTGGTATGTTATTTCCGAAAACGTCCAATTTTTTTGAGTCAAAATGTTTATATTAGAACAAAGCTATATAAAAATCTA
>KK113297.1:10641-29636 GCA_000611955.2 Stegodyphus mimosarum | reverse complement strand
ATATATATATTGTTTCACAATAAAATAGTAAAGTTAAATTAAATTTAAATAAATTCTATTACTCCATTGCTGCAAGGAATGAAATTTGAATTTAACAAATATTCTGCATTCGTAAAAAGCAAAAATAAATTTTTAATTTAATTAATTTTAATTGCAAAAATAAAATTAATTATTGCTGCCAACCAATTTACAATATCATTTAAATTCTAAGAGCATAGGAAAATTAAGTGTGCGTATTTAAAACCATGATAAAAATGTAAAAAAATATAAAAACACATAATTCCTAAAAATTAATCTAAAAACATTTTTTAATTCTAAGACCAAGTAAGTAGCATAAGTGAGTAATTGTTGAGCAGGCAGGAGACAGACTTATTAAGGGAAAGTTGCCTCCTCTTCAATTACTAATTCGTGTTTCATCATTTATATAGGCAAGGCTAAAAAATTCAAAACCAAAAGTAAAATCAAATGTGGAATTACTCAAAATGAAATTAAACTAGTTAGAATTTTGAGAAATTAAGCAAATAAAAAGACTAGGAATATTGATTAAAGGTCAATAGGTTGAAAACCAAATCATTTTTAAGTAAAACAAAAGTAATTTAGAAACTATATGTATATAATTCGTGGACATATCGGTACCCTTCCAACGCTATTTAGGGTTTTAAATTTAGGGTTTCGATATTTTCGAGATTCTGTAAATATAACCGTAACCGTGAGTGCCCCTCTGTTGCTATTCACGACTCTCGAGCGCATACCTCCGAATAATTATATTTGCAATCTCATTTCGCTCGGTTAACCGGAACGGACGTTAGTGGTGCAGATGTTGGCAAAGTTTTTTTTATGACCACTCTGCAATAATTTAGCTTATAACTAGCATTTTTACAGCTTTTACATTTTTATAACATTGCTATCACAACTTTTATACTACACTGCATGCTCTCCGGCCATTTATCAGCCCTGCTACTTGGAAGATTTCAGTTCCCTGAAATGTGGCGGGTTCTTCGCAGCAGATCTTTGATTGAGGTTTTTAAACTAAAAATATGTTTTCTTAATCAAATTATGAATCTCAAAGTAATATGTATTTCTTAAAAATTTGACTTGTTATTTTATTCTTAATTATATTTCTAAATTCGTGTAATTTATGATGACTTCGTTTCATGTAATTTACGTCTTATAAGCCAAAATTGTCAGACTCAAATTGCATGTGGGTCGAATGCACGCTTCTTTTTAACAAACTTAAAGTGTATAATGTATATCTCCCGCTTTCTTAGCGTGCCTTCGTGGTGTAATGGTCAGCACACTGAGCCGGAATTTCAGAGGTCCGCGGTTCGATTCCCGGCGAAGGCGTTGCACATTTTTCATGACTCCTGCTTCGAAATAAACCTAATGTCTCTACAAGTGTATACATATATATATAGAATTAAGAAAAGTTTCCGGAACTCCTACATGAAGAAACATTAACAAGTAGAAAATTAGCGCCCAGCGCTGCTAAATTTTATAATCGAATTTTGGCAATTAAAAATTGAAACAGAATTTTCCAAAGATCTGTAAGAACTAAAATCCCTATCCTATTCCTTATTTTCATGAACTTTGCAAGAAATATTTTGAAACATTGGAATAGAAAAGTTAAATGCATACAAAATACACTAGAATTCGAATTTCATTTGTTAATCTTTCATTCAAAGCTTCAAACAGAACTTGTCAAGGGAAAAGTGTTTTGGAGCCTTAAATTATGTCAATTAACTGGACGATAAAAACAAGTTTCGTTCCGACAAATCCACTGAAATTTCAAACCTTCTATCTACCTCAAATTTTCGTGTTTTTGAAAAAACCAAAACCATGACTCAAAGCTTCTCATTGAATTTGTCTCTTTTCCCTACTTGTTTTTGTTGTCCGAATACAAAAAACTTTTCTCTTGACAAGTTCTGTTTGACGCTTTGAATGAAAGAGATTAACAAATGAAATTCGAACTCTTGTACTTTTTATATGTATTTACCTTTTCTATTCCTATGTTTTAAAATATTTCTTACCAAGTTCATGAAAATAAGGAATAGGTTAGGGATTTTAGTTCTTACAGGGCCTTCGAAAATTCTATTTTAATTTTTAATGTTCCAAATTCGATTATATATATATATATATATATGTATATATATATTGCACTGTGCCTATTACTTCAATGTACACAGCGAAAAAAATTGGACAGTTCTCTACTCCCCGTTCTACTTGACCGATTGACAAAATTCAAATTGCGTTTTTCATGTCTCGAAAACGCAACTTAGGATATATATTAGATTTATATATAGCACTGTCCTAACACAGGTATTTTGACACAAAATCGGACTTTTTCTGAAATAACATGCGAGTTTTTTTCCATATTCGATTCTACGACTCAAATTGTGCCTAGATATTAAATTTTGTAATTTTTGGTGACAAATTTAAGTAGAAATTCAAACATTTATCTTGGCGGATTTTTTTCCCCAGTTTGCGCCAAGAATAATTCAATTGGTGAACTTCTTAATTTACAGCAACCTATTTTCCTTTTCTTTTGCTTATTGTCCACGAGCGGAAAAAACGCCTTCGTTTATACTTTCAAATTATTTTAAGAGTGCATAAACAACATTTTAGCTATCATCGCTTATAATGAATACGCAAACTTTCAAAAAGCGCCAAAATGTACTTCTTAAGAAATTTTGAATAAAATAACACTAGTTTTTTGCACGTACGCTTAGAAATACATCTATTTTAAGATGATGTTAAAAATTTTATAGGTTATAATCCAAAATGTTTTTGCAAAAATATATAAAAATTAATTAAAAATACAAGTTTTATAAGTAAATCGTATAAATTTGCCGAATTTTATTTGGAATGAACTAAATTTCGAAATATGAAAGGAAGAAACAAATAAGTTTAATAAAAAATGATATATTAATAAATATATACCGAATTCAGTTAACACTGAGGAGCTAAATTTTTGAGAGCTAATTTTTTTAAAACCTACTCTTGCTTAATTTACAAAACGTGGAAGATTGATATAATTTCGAGTCGTAGAGTCGAAATATGGAAATAACTGGCATGTCATTTTTGAAAAGTACAATTTTTTGTTAAAATACCTGCATTAGAACAATGCTATATATAAATCTAATAGATATCCTATGTCGCGCTTTTGGGACAGGAAAACGTAATTTGAATTTCGTCAATCGACCCAGCAGAACGGGAAATATAGAAGTGCCTCTCCCCCCTTTTTTTTTCGCAGAAGTATACGTTTAATTACTGCTTATATATCCCACTCTTACGAGAGAATACCTGTATCGAGTATGTTGTAAATAAGTTTACGTAAGTTACATAAGTTGCTTAGGAAATTTTACTTTTGATATTTAAGTGTTAAGAATGAATGCCTGTATGAAGTGTGTTGCATGTAAGTTTATAACATGTTTGGAAATTTAAATTGTTTTTAATAAGATTAAATTAAAAATTTTTTTCAGTGATGTTGAAATATAGATTTGACGGCGTTTTTCTCAGTAATTACTTTTTAGTTCTCAAATTTGTACTTCCCTCCCTCTCTCTCTGAATAAAATTTTGAGATTCTGTAAAAACATTAGGATATTTTTTATGTCAGAAAGCTGAAGAAATGAGCAATGCCCTCGCCGGGACTCGAACCACTGACCTCTCGAATACGCACCGAGCGTGCTGACCACTACACCATGAAGGCATGCTAACAAAGCGGGAGAAATACCTTATATACTCCCACTTTTAAATAACAGCTGGGGATTAGGGGATCCAATCGCCAAATCTTGGTGGTGGAGAATCATCATCCATCACACTTTTTAGTTCGGGCGCCGCTGTAGAGGCATTACGTTATTTCGAAGAAGGAGAGATGAAAAATGGACTCTAATACTCGTCGAGCGTGCTGACCACTACACAACAAAGGAATGTTAGGAAGGCGGGAGAAATACCTTATAATTCTTTTTTTCTACTGTTGTTTTTTCTGTAGTCGTTAGATACCCAATCATTTATTTAATATTCATCAAAGCAAATATAAACAACAATAATAATAACATAAAGGAAAAAGTTCAGTATACATATCTTTTTGATCTGAATTCTAAAAGTTTGCACCTGCACGAAATTTCTGTTGATTACACATTGTAACTCAAGCGTATTAGCAGCTATGTATTATAAATTTATGCAGATATTTATTTCTAATAACTGTAATATATTGAATTAACCACTAAATAACTTACTTGAGAATAAAATTCAAAACAATTACTAAAACTTTCCAAATGCATAGAAACTACAACTTCTTACTGGAACTTGACACTTCATGGCGTTTCGTTTCCCGTAATATTTGCAGCTTTATTAAGAAAAAAAAAAGAAAGGAAATCGTTTCATCAGTGACAGCAGACGCTCATCGATCAATCGTGTTCTTTATTTACACTCGTTAATTTTGAACTGCGAAAACCCTGTTCACATATAAATGTACTCCCAAACGATTATTCTTATTGCAAAAAATCACATATGGGAATATTTAGCCTTTGATAAGTTAGAATAAAAATTAAACAAATAAATCTGAGATTGCTGCTATAAACTAATATTTCTCTGTATTTCATTCGTATGATATATGTCTAATTAATAATTTTTACAAACTTTCGCTCAAATGGTACAAATGATGGCAACGTTATCGTAAGCAGACAGACTAAGGTATTTTCTCGCTTCTCCCAGCTTGCTTTCGTAGTGTAACGGTTAGCACACTTGGCGCGGATTCGAGAGGTCCAGGGTTCGACTCCCGGGGAGGGAATTGCTCATTTTTCATGTCTCCTGCTTCAAAATAACCTAATGACTCTACTTTGGCGCCCGAACTTAAAGGTGGTGAATCAGGATTCTTCACCAACAGGATTTGGCGATAGGGTTCTCTAATCCCTAGTGTCCCTTTAAAAGACCGGGGAGATAAGGTATTTTCTCCCTCTTTCCATCATGCCTTCGTGGTGTAACGTTTAGCACACTCGCCGCGTATGTGAGAGATTCAGGGTTTGAGTCTCGTCGAGAGCAATGCTCATTTTTCATGTCTCCTGCTTTAAATTAACCACAAATTTTGTTTTACCTTCATTAATCGTTAGTCCAGTGTCTATGGCTCCAGACTCTAGGGAAATAAAAGTGTTACGGTGTTATAAAACTATTGCTTCTGTATATTTAAGTCGTATGATATATAACATATCTAATCAAAAATTTTTCACAAACGTTTGCATATGTAACACAAGTAAGGGCAAAATTGCCATAGGCAGATAGAAAAGCCAAGCTTCTGATTTCATGTAACTTAAATCATTAAAATAAAGTTATTCATGCATTTTGAGTAAGGTAAAGGGAACATAAGTTGGTCATTTTCGTACTATTTGAGGATCACACCATACGTTTCCACATTCCTTTTGTGTAAGATGAACGACGAGGAACTTAGTGAACTGTATAGCAACTTATCGCTGAGTTCAAACTACTAAGACGTAGAGTAGAGAAGGGTTAAAATATTGTTGCTTACGTACGGGTTCCTTATGGATTGAATGCACAGAAGACGTTAAAAAGTTAAAATTTATTCTTTCCACAAGAAATAAATGAAAATGGTGAAGTATTTTTTCAGAGATATTCGTACAATATCACAATAACTCAACAGTTAAACAGAATTCACTTCAAAACAGGTAAAGTTAATCCAATCTCACAGCGAATTCACTACAGTTGTAGAGACATTAGGTTAATTACAAGCAGGAGAGATGAAAAATATGCACTGCCTTCGCCGGGGATCGAACCACGGACCTCTGAAATACCGGCTCAGTGTGCTGACCATTACACCACGAAGGCACGCTGAGAATGTGGGAGATATACCTTATACAGTCACAGCATTAAGTAAACAAACAGTTCGCTTAAAACAGGCTACACTACAACTGAGATGAGGTGTTTCAATTTGGCTTTTATAAGCTTTTTAATTATCACTAGAACAATCTCGATTTTTCCAGATTTTTCTGGATGGCAACAGTCATTACGAGATATTTATTTTTTAAATTTTAAATGCACGCGCTTTTTTATTTTTGTTTTTCCGACGTAGCTTTCTCTTCAAAAATCGTTTGCGTTGCACAGGAAAATAAAGCTATTTTAACTTCAATTTTAAATAAATAGCCAAATAAATATAAAATCCGTAACAATATCCTTTTATTCACACACTTAAGACTAATAGTTGGCCCTTTTTCGGGCTTACAAAAAGCCTCTACTCGAGCTTGAACTCAGAATAAGAAATAAGAAACTAAACTCCAGTTAACTAAAGGAGATTCAGCCGAAGCTAAACATAATTATCTAATGTAGTTGTTCCTTCAATTAAGCTAGTCGACGAATATCAACACGCACATAAAATATGGCCGAGCGTAAAAGCTTCAAGAGTGACTTAGCTCGAAGGCAAACACGCGCTACTAAGGATTCCTAGCGCTCTCTATCGTAGTTAGTTGAACTTTCCTTAAGTACTTCTTCTAACTCATTTGCATTCAACGCTATTCTAAAAACCTATTCTGATAGGGAGTTATAAGTGGAAACAAGATTTGATAGGAAAGGCTTCGAAAATAAAATAACTGTTATAAAATTAAAATAAACCTTAGAATCCTTTATCTTTCTTTGTTCTGACATAAAATAAATCCCGATGCCTTCTATGTAGAATTTTATGTTCCTGCACAAGGCATCACGTACACGTAAGATCCTTTCTTATGTAAGATTTTACTGAAGTATGTGCCACTTCCAGACCTTTCATAAAATAAATTTTAGTATCATATTCTCTTTTGTACTGTATATTTTTATAAATATTCTTGTATTGCATTGGTATTAATAGAACGCGACGTGTTATTCTATAAAAAAGAGACTTCAGTGACTTCAAAATAGAATAATAAAGAATAAATAGAGACTTCCGAATAGACCTTGCAGTGGCAGAAAACAGACATTTACTTGAACAGTTTCAGCATCACCATTATACAGACGTCCGAGCAACTAATCAGGTTTCAACTTCTACACATTATTTGTCTGTCTTTAGCAGAGCCGTGCCAAGATATTTTTTCACCTGAGGCAATAAGGTAAATACGCGCCCCATATATATATATTTATATATATATGTTACGGTGAAACACCGAAATCTGGAGAATGTCGACTTTCACCGGTGAATGTCAACATTCACATAGTCGCTTGGTGTATGTCCGAAATATTTTCCAAATTACTCTTATTTCTGACTTACACCGGTGAATATCGACATTCACCATGTACTAATGGTGAATGTTGAATAAATGAGAATATTATATTTTCTTCTCCGTAATTCAGTCGCAAAAAAACACACGAGTACTTAAAACACACAATACATTCAAAATGAGAAAGGAAAATAATAGAAGTTAAAAAAACTTACTTAATTATACAGTACGTAGTAAATCAGAAAACAAAATAATAGTAATAAAAAACTTACTAAATTATACGATTCAAATCTGATTAACGGCAACAACTTAAACTATTATGAGACTTTGAATTGCCCAAGAGGCCCTTGCTTTTACAACTGCATTTATGGGAAACGGCCAGTCGCCTCTCTTTTCGACCTACACCGGAGCATATCTGTGATTGTCGACATACACCGGTGAGGGTCCGAATGTACAAGAATGTAATGTTATATTCGATCTTTCACCGACGTATTTGGTGAATGTTGACATTCTCCGGTGAAAGTCGACATTCTCCAGTATCGGTCTTTCACGGTAACATATATATATATATCAAAATGGCTATTTGTATTAAATTAAAGTAACTGTATTAAATCAAAATATCATAATTCTTACAGCCCTAATTGTACCATAATTCTTAGTATTTTTCAATCGTAGCTTTATAAATTCAGAAAAATAATATAGCCAATTATTTATGACTTTCAGATCAAAATGTTAAAAAATCCTTTTTTTTATAAATAAGAAATAACACTGAAATACCCATTGTTTTAATTTCCAGGTTTTCTTGCAATTCTTCCTATTGTTTTATTAATTTAAGTTTGCCTTAATAATAATTGACAAATTTAAAACCATAATTAAAGTCATTTTTGAGTTCGTATAGCCAGTTTGGCCTCCCTTCTAGTGATTCACCTGAGGCAAGTGCCTCACTTGCCTCGCCCTTGCCCCGGCTGTGTTCTTTAGCCACATTTCTGTTACAGATATCTATGAATATGTAATACAGTTTACAACAACATTTTACATAACATCAGCATACAATTTCTTCGTTACCACATATTGGAAATTTATCGGAAATGAAACTCAGCTTATACAAATTAAATTATCATAGACACATTGAGTATAAAATGCGCAATGATCCATACCGCCAAACTACTCTTGAAAAGCATGAGAAAACTATTTCCTCCGCCTTCTCCTCAAAGGATGAATTTGTTAAAAACCTAAAGCAAACGATGTCAACAGTCATTTCATCCCAAACTTCTAGACATCTTTCAATGCCATTCTATGTTCCTGTAAATTTTCATTTCCTGGATGTTTTCATCTGAAACGATACTACAAAAAGACGTCTTTAAGAGCCTTAAGATGGTCCTTTCAGAATTACCTCAAAATCTGACAAACTATTTCCCTGAACGTGAAACATGGTCACGTTACAATCATTATTGATCGTCTCAGACTTGCTTTCCTTTCCAAGCGGAAAGAGCGGTGGAAAAAGTTAGTAACATCTACAGTAATTGTAAGAGATGAGGAGTTAAAAGCTGATTGCGTACTTGAATTATGTGACGGAAAAAGCACGTCCAGGTAGTGATGACAAGATAATGCAAATGATCTTGCATAGTGAGTATACCATTGGGGAATATGTGTATCTGAATGTAATTAATTTGTGTATTACACACGTTTTAATAAAAATTTGTCAGTTTTAGCTAGATTATGTTGCAGTGTTTGAATTCAGAGTGAAATTATCATATCATATTTAATTACAATAAAACACCAAAAACTTAACTAATAGACCCACAGATACTCAGTAAAAGTTGTAGAGTCATTAGGATATTTTGAAGCAGGAAACATGTGCAATGTGCAAAATGTGCAATGCCCTCGCCGGGACTCGACCTGCACCTCTCGAATACGCTCTGAGTGTGGTACCGTTACACCAAGAAGGTACGCAGAAAGAAGAGAGAAAATACCTTCTAAACGGATATTAATTATTAACACATGATTATTTTCATATAGATATTTTGTGTTTCAATTTTTTCTTTGTTGAAATGGGCGTGGCCTGTCATAACCATGTGACCAACTTGTTTGGTTAAGCGTTTCGGGCTGCGCCCACTTTTCTTCTATTACTCTATTACGGAAAGCAATAAGGAAAATTAATCTAAGTATATATAAGGAATGGAATAAAAAAATGGAGAGATTCAGAGCGTAGAAAGGACTACTTAGAAAACATACAGGTCTCGAAAAAATGAAAAACCATAACCGATAAAGACCTTTGTCAGATCCTTGTCACGATAGATTCCAGGCTTACCTAAACAGATTTAGAATTCAAGAAAACGCAAAGTGTTTACTAATCTGAAAAATGGGAAACAGCAGGCACTATGTGGAAGATTGTAAATTAACAAAAGACCTTACGAATAGCAAGATGGACTTCAAAGACTTGGTTTATACCGGAAATGAAGCAAAAAACATAGCAAAAAAAATCATGCAAAGAATTAATAAAAACCTGGTTGCAACTGGAATAAACCAATAACAAAAAACACCTAATATGACTGCTGCTGGAGACTTTTTTTATTCATGTTGCGTTGCCGTATATGTTTTTCCTCCGTGATTGGTCTAAACAAGCCATAAGGCGAGTTTGAGCTTGCCAAGGAGGGTGGACCGCGCTATACCTACTTACCCACCTACCTTATAAAGTATTTAAATAACTGATACTTGTTTTTCATGCAAGTCTGTTGTTGTTTTTACCAGAACCACTTGCCTGGAAAACGTGAGCACAGGCCCACGAAATTCATCCTGACAAGGAGACAAATGTGCCTGTCGCTGGCACGAACCTGGAGCGCCGTATAAGTGACAGCCCGACTTTTGTTCCTTTGCTCAATTCCCCCTCCAAATTTGAGTGAAAGCACCCGCTGGGGGACGGGTCTGTTGGTCTTCCACCACTTTTCCCCTACTAACAACCTCTTAAGAGGACTTTCGGCTCGCTGCATATTTAGAATACCTCCATGCAGCACAGGTACTATGCATTTACGAACATCATACATTTACACATCCATGACACTATACATTTACAGAACCATGGCTTTTCCAGCATTCAAACCGGACCCTTCGGTGCGACAGTCAGAATCACTAAACAGATACTCATGTTTCTCAAGAAATGCATATTAACACACCGCATACCTCAGTTTATGTTACACTTTCGTTACATGCAACTCAACCCGGACAGATTTCTTTTAAGTACTTTGTTTAGCCATAAATTTTCGAACATTTAAAATTAGTTCCTTGAGATAATCATATAAGGTATTTTTCCCACCTTCTTGGCATACCTACGTGGAGCAGTGGTCAGCACGCTTGACGCGTATTCAAGAGGTCCGTGGTTCGAGTCTCAGCGAGGGCATTGTTTATTTTTCATCTCTCCTGCTTCAAAAAAAAAAAAAACCTAATGATTCTACAATCTAACCAAAAAAATTCTATTTAATGTATAAATAATTCTTATTGCACAAAGCTGGATTATTAATTGTTTTAGTTAAGATTGATATCGCAGAACTTTTTCTAATTTTCTGCTTATCATCGCATTAATCTAAAACGCTACTAATTCCAATAATCGACATCAAGTACCTTACAGCTTTTTTCCTATTTTAAAAAAAATTAAAGTGATTTAATGTTTCGATATTTTTTGCTTCTTTCAGAGGATTAGTGATAGGAGCTGGAACATTAAGTAGGTTGAATAAGATAATGTTGGCAGAATAAAAAAACAAAAAATGCTTGAAGTCAATTTTTATTTTCCTCTATTATTCTATTTAAATTCTTCTTTCTGCCATTTTAAGAAAATAAATGTATTTATAAGCTAAGAGTGGGTGGTAAATCACAATGTGCAAATTAAGACTACGACATACAAACACATGCAGTTTATCTTCAAGATAATATTATTCAAAACAGCGATTTTATTTTAATCTTCAAAAGATAAAAAAAAATTATTACAAAAAAGCCGAAGAAAAAAATCTGAAAGGTTTCAAATTCTAAATTACGTCCAAAGGGGCATTTTTAAGCTTCTGTGTGTTACCTTTATTTGTTACATATCATGTTCTTCGCACTTAAACCATAAAACTGAGCTCCATAGCAATATCGCAAAATAATTTTTAAATGAGTATTATCTTTAGAATTTCCGATACACAGTTCCCCGTGTTTCAGATAAAAAGTTTTTCCCCCCCCTAGAGTGTTGTTTATTGCTTGCTTTTAAATCGCTTGAGTTTGTTCATCAAAAATTCGCTAAAGTTTTACAAAATATGAAGTAGATAATAAAACAAATTTCAAATTCGGACTTCCAGATGCGCCTATTCGGGTGGAAACGTACGTTATTGAAAACTTGATGGCTCTCGGTACCGTTGTTTTATCACATTTCGAGAAATATTTATGCAGATTCTTCGTTATTTAATTTCTTTAAATATAATACAGGACTGCAATATTTTGTGGCAACAGTCTGAAAAGTGATTCAGACTTTTAATGTTTCCAACGCAAAATCGCAAAACGAAAACAAGAGTCCTTCAGGGACAAAGCCCCTTTGGACTAAGAATTTCTGATAGACAGTCTCGCAAGTTGGGGATAAAAATATTTTATTCCCTACAATGCTGTCACTGCTCGCTTTGATATCGTCGAGTTTTTTAATCAAATATTCGTTGAAGTTTTATAAAACAGATAATAAAAAAATTCTAAATTCGGGCTTCCAGGGGCTCACATTTAAGTGAAGGTCATTCAAAATTTGATTACAATTGTACAATGATTTGTACTTTACAATGATTCTTTATTATTTAATTTCTTTAACTATAATACAGGGCGATAATATCTAGTGGCAATAATTTGAAAAGTGGTTCAGACTTCTGTAGTGATTCAACGCAAAATCGCATTTTGAGACTAAGAAACCATAATGTTATTGCCATTTGGGCTAATAATAACCTATCAGTAGATTTATACTTTTTTTATTTTATTGAAATAATTTGCCAATAGGAGCCTAATACCTAATGAAGAAAAGGGCGTGGGGAGGCCCACCAGTGGGCGGGCAATAAGATCGCTATACATAACCGGGTTCCAATTCCTATGGACGGGCTGGCTACATGAGAGGATTCACTATTCTCCCAAACGTAAAGTGAATACGAGCCAGTTTTCCTTCAAATGTCAACCACAAAGGTATCCCTCTCAGGCAGATAGTTATCAATGCTTAGTCATAATCTAAGTAATTCTCACCTTCCTGCGTTGGGTAAACAACAGCCAATTGCTTGGAGGTGTTTTCTCGTTTTCTCCATGTATAATCTAAATAAGGTGTAATTCCTCTTGAAATGTCCTCTACGTCTTGTATTTAGACTTGTGCCTTAGCTAGATATTATCCGAAGTTCTTATTTACTAATACAATACAGATTCATTAGAGCAAAATCCGTGTTGGTAAAGAACATTTAATTACAGATTAGTTAAAAAGACAATCATTATTTAAAAAATTAGTTCATTGTACCAGAACTTTACTGTTATTTCAGAAAATAAATTTCATATTCCATAACTGAAACTCTTAAAATCGTGTGTATAACCATGTAGAGCCATTAGGTTATTTCAAAGCAGGAGACATGAAAAATGAGCAACGCCTTCGCCAGAAATCGAACCACGGACCACTCGTCGAGCGTGCTGACCACTACACCACGAAGGCATGCGAAGAAGGCGGGAGAAATACCTTATAACCATAAAAAATCAAACCATATTTTACATAGCTAAAAAATAAATTGTTAGTGGATCTAATAGCTTTTTACATATAAGCAATACCCGATTAACTGAAAATAATGTGCAAGGTCAGTTCAAAATCATGATTATTTTGAAGAAGCTGAAAAACAACGAGAAGATAAATAACTCATATTTTAATTAAAAAAAACTTATGTGAACACCACGTGACTTCCTTGTACGGACTATTACGTAAAATTATACACAATTTTTGCTACACTTCTTGTAAACCTTTTTCCTCGAATTATTCTAACTTAATTATGGATTCCTCGAAGAAGTCGAAAATGACATAAAAAATTGCAGGTTTTGAATATAAGCCTCCCGGTCAATTTCTGTCATACGGGAGACAAACTTCTTGTAATTTTTTTTTTCATAACGAGTATAAAACTTTCACGGATGTAAGTACAGGAACCGTGAAATCACATTGAAAGCTAGATTGCTTTATTTGCACGAAATTATCATTATTTTAATTTGACACTGCCAAAATATGAATATTTTCGTCATTTAAAACACTTCTGTAATTAGAAATGCAAGACCACGATCAGTGTTTTGGCAAATAAAGGCCAGGTAAGGACTTTCACGCCTTTTAAAGGGGTGGGTGTATATATAGCTATGTATAAGTTTGGCACTGCCGATTGTAAAAAAACGAAAAAGACACAACTAGATGTTATAGCATTCGCATATGCAAAATTTCGAGGTTTTACGGGTAATCAGTTTTGAATTGAATAATAATAATAATAAATAAATGATTATTAGCCCAAAAAGCGTTAGCCCAAAAGGGCTATTAATTTCATTTTGGCATTTTGCGTTGAAAACTTTAAATGTCGGTTCACTTTTCAAACTGTTGCCACCAAATATTATAGACCTGTATTATATTTAAAGATATTCACTAAAGAAGAATCTCCATAATGTATGCATGCTACTCGTATTGTGGTAAAACGACGGTATCTAGAGCCGTCCAATTGTGAATAACGTACGTTTACACCCCAATATGGGCATCTGGAAGCCCAAATTTGGAATTTGGAATTTGTTTTATTATCTGTTTCCTTTTTTGTAAACTTTTAACTAATTTTTGATTAACAAACTCAACGATTTTAAGGCGAGCAATGGCAACACTGTAAGAAAGAAAGCATTTTAATTTCCAGCGCGTGAGACTGTGTATCAGAAATTCTAAAAATATGCTTATTTTAAAATTATTTTGCGATGTTTCTCTTGAACTGAATTTTAAGGTTTAACTGCGAAGAACATAATCTTTAATAAATAAAGGAAACCGACAAATCATTAAAAAAAGGCCCTTTGGGCGTAATTTTAATTTTTAAAAAATTTTTATTGTTTATTTTGAAATTTTTGTCATTTTTATTCTACCAACGATTTAATTTTGGATTTATTATTATTATTATTATTATTATTGATGCATTAATTTTACTAGATATATGCCTAAAAATATGCATATATACGTATGAAAAGACGTCACGAAAAACTTAAATAAATTAAAATAAATTTAATTAAAATAATACAACTCTTTTTTAAATAAATTTTAAATTCATTTTCCATTAAATTTATTTTTGAATCTATTTTCAATTCATTTTAAAAATATAAATTAATATCCATTTTGTGGAAAAAAGTCCGTTATTTTGTTCACATGCACAGGATTCACGCAAAAAAAAATCGCCCAAATTGATTCGAGAATGGTTAAAAGAGGTATTTCCTTTGAAATATGATGCCCGGAAGTTTTCACTGATATAATACTTCCTTTACTCCATACTAAGAAGTAAAATACACTATTTATAATTGACCCATATTTCATACAATCTAATCTCGAGAATAAATTCAATTGATAAAATATATTAAATCTTCTGCGTTCAAGGTTCTCTCTCTAGAACACGTGTGGAGTATCTTCTTTCTTCCTTTTACCCCTTTCGTATCTATGTTTCTTCATCATTTTGGAATGCACACGGCTGTTTGGCTTGTTTTATTACTCTTTTATCTGAATCAACAGTCATTGAAGATTACTGGCTGTATATATGGTTTAATTTTAAAATTGTGCAATTGACTTTTAACGCGTGATCTATTATGTAGATCTATGAAGAAGATTGTGTGTGTTTGTTCGCGATTAACGCAGTCACTAGCTATCGTCACCAAACTTTCTATCATTCTTTTATGGGTCTTGCGAAAGGTCGACGTCCACTTTTTTCCAAAAAAAAGTAGATAAAATCGGAGATATTAATTAAAACACTGAAAATTTACGCTAATTTTCGAACTCATTTTTCCGAGTGGCAACAGTCTTGCACGCTGGAGATAAAAATCTGCTTTATTTCGAGAAATGTTGCCACTCCTCGCTTTGAAATCGCAGAGTTGGTTAATAAAAAATTTCTGAGTTTCACAATGAAATAAAAACACTTTGCCAAACATTCAATGCATTATTCCCGATTCCAAAAATTTGCAGGAAGCCATTTTGACTGTTCCCATCTTCGTACGACTTTAATCAGCCGAGATATTAATTAAAAACTCATAAAACACTAATTTTCGCACTCATTCTTTCCGAGTGGCAACAGTCTCGCTCGTTGAAGATAAAAATACTTTATTTCGAAAAGGGTTGCTACTGTTCTTTTCCAAATCGTAGAGTTTGTTCATAAAAATATGCAAGTTTTACAAAATCTATTTATATATAAAGAAGAATATTTGTTTGTGTGTTTGTTTGTTTGCGTACTGATTTCTGATGAATTATGGTCCATTTTTTTGTCACATTTAATAGAGTAAAATTTAATATAGGTGAAATATTGGATGAAACTAGAGCTTTTACCACCATTTGATTAGACAGACGAATTCATTAAAAACTGCGTGACATTGTTGCTGAAATAATGAGAGAGAATTAGTTTATTTTTCTATTTTTCAAAATTTTTATGTGTGTTCCATACTGCATCAGATTGAAAAATGAACTATGAATCGTATTTTTTGCATCGTTATTATAGGAGGATTACAGGGATATCGTTATCTCTGTTATTAGATCCATTACTCTCAATCTAACTTAACTGGCTTCGGGTACTTCTGCGAGTTGATTTTGAATTAAACTTACAAATTTAAATTTATTTTATTTAATTTTAAAATTAAATTAAAATTTTAATTTATGTAAACAGACTTCATGTTTTCGAATTTATTGTTTTAACCCTTTTCACAAAGTCAGTTTGAGCACTTTTATTCAAAGCTGTTATTCTGGAAGGGTCGAATATCGTATTTATGTTTAAATTATTAATTTAGTTTACTAACGAAATATTATTTAACTTAATTTGTTCCTTTCTGCCTCTTTTCGGCACGATGTTCCCTCCTTGCATAATTTATGTAAATACTGAGTGGCAAGCAGTTTTACTATAATTATGTAATACACTATACATATAATTTTACGAATAGTGTGTGAGAGTTTACTTCCGCTGTCCTGCCGATGGAAGAAAAGACGGCTGACCCCAATACAGCTACTGCTGGGAATATTTTAGACTGAGGTTACTATATCCTGTTTGATAAGAGCGCGTGTTCGAAATTTTAGCACGGTCTTGATGCTTCTGGTCTTTGTCTAGTTACGTTTAAATTACTGAATTTACATCCTTTATGAAGGAAGGCTTTGAGTTTCAAACCAAGTATCAGCCAATCAGATTGGCTGATAAATTTGTGTTTGTATATTTCAATTTAAACACTCACGAGTGCTGAGGTAGACTAAATATAAAGTGTTTTAATTATTTGTCTGTCTTTTATTTTTTTTAGTCAAAAGGGATTTAGTCCCGAAGGACTATTACTTTCGTTTTGCGATTTTGCGTTGATTCACTCTGAATGCCCGATTCACTTTTCAAATTGTTGCCACTAAATGTTATTGCTCTGCATTAAAGTTTAAAAAATTAAAAATCTGCATATATGTATGCATGTTATTATTATTATTTTTAGTCCAAAGGGATTTAGTCCCGAAGGACTATTACTTTCGTTTTGCGATTTTGCGTCGATTCACTCTGAATGCCCGATTCACTTTTCAAATTGTCGCCACTAAATGTTATCGCTCTGCATTAAAGTTTAAAAAATTTAAAAATCTGCATATATGTATGCATGTTATTATTATTATTTTTAGTCCAAAGGGTCAGAAAAACATTTTTATCTCCAGCGCGTGAGAGCGTGTACCGAAATTTCTAAAGATATGCACAATTTAAAATTATTTTGCGATATTGCTGTTGAACTGAATTTTATGGTTTAAGTGCGAAGAACATGGTATTTAACAAATAAAGGTAACACACAGAATGGGACGTAATTTAAAATCTGAAACATTTCAGATTTTTTTTTATTTATACAATTAGCTATTCTGGTGGGGATTGCACAGAACAAGCGTAATATTTTAATTTTGTGTGGCAGTACATATCGGTAAATTATTTAGAAACCACAGCAGGTGTTACAATTCTAATCGCATCTGTAAATTTTAAATATTGTTACAAATGTTGTACCCTGCGAAAAAAAAAACTGAAAGGTTTCAGATTTTACGTTACGTCCAAAGGGGCGTTTTATAACGTTTTCGATGTTACCTTTATTTATTAAATATCATGTTCTTCGCACTTAAAGCATAAAACTCAGTTCAACAGCAATATCGCAAAATAATTTTAAAATGAGTATATCTTTAGAAGTTCCGATACACAGTTTCGCGCGCTTTAGGTAAAAAGGTTTTTTTCCCCCATGGAGTGTTGCCATTGCTCGCTTTTAATCGTTTGAGTTTGTTCATCAAAAATTAGTTAAAATTTTACAAAATATGAAAGAGATAATAAAACAAATTCCAAATTCGAGCTTCCAGATTCACACATTCGGATGGAAACTCGCATTATTGAAAACTGGATGGCTCTAGATACCGTTGTAATATCACATTTAGAGAAATATACATTTATGCAGATTCTTCATTGTTTAATTTCTTTAAATAAAATACAGGGCGATAATATTTGGTGGCAATAATTTCAAAAGTTATTCAGATTTTTATCGTTTCCAACGCAAAATTGTAAAACGAAAACAATAGTCATTCAGGGCCCAAGCCCCTTTGGACTAAAAAAAAAGGGGGGGACATTTCTGTATCTCCAGTTCTACTGGGCCGACTGACGAAAGTCAAGTCGCGTTTTTCGCGCCTACAAAGCGCGATTTAGGATATATATTAGATTTATACATACTATTATTTAAACATAGTATTTTTACACAAAATCGGACTTTTTCTTAAATAACATATCAGTTTTATTTCCATATTTCGAGTCTACAACTCAAATTATGCTTCGATATTAAATTTTGTAATTTTTGGTGAGAAATTTATGGAGAAATTAAAAAATTTATTTTGGCTAATTTTTTTTCAGTTTGTGCCAAGAATAATTCAGCGGGCGAACTTCTCAATTTATAGCACCCTATTTTCCTTTCCTTCTTTTCATTGACGCAGGAGAGGAAAAAAGGGTCCATGGTTCATTCTTTCAAATAATTTTAACAAAGTGCGTAAAACCACATTTTCGTTATTACGTTTTAACGTTTCCAACGCAAAATTGTAAAACGAAAACAATAGTCCTTCAAGGCTCAAGCCCCTTTGGACTAAAAAAAATGGGGGGACATTTTTGTTTGGACTAAAAAAAAGGGGGGACATTTCTGTATCACTTACATTAAATACGCCAAATTTTAAAACGCGCCAAAATGTAAATTCATGTATATCTTAGGAAATTTTGAATAAAAAATTATAATTTTTTTGCAGACATGCTTAGAAATGCATCTAGTTTAGGATGGTGTTAAAATATTTATAGGTTACTAGTCGCTGCGCGGCCAGCCTTCGTCTGGCTTTTAAGTGTACCGGAAAAATGGCTAAAGAGAACACCAAACATTAAATTTGAAAACTGCACAGAATTTAATTCTGCAGAACAATTTTATCGTAAAAGAAACAAACAACAACGGAAAAAAAATTCAGTTAAAAATACATTACATATAAAAAGCATACAACGAAATAAGCAATATCCTTTAATACAAATATTAATTATCCTAATAAATAAATTA
>KK113296.1:37766-59559 GCA_000611955.2 Stegodyphus mimosarum | reverse complement strand
ATAGACACTGCAGGAAAAACAGCAATTATAGACATAAATTCACGGAGCGCAGTGAAACACGTTGTCACTCGTCAACGGCGGGGCGGTACTTATGTTAGTCGGACTGCAAATAACGATGTTACAAAGTTGCTAATTAATTAACTTAATTAAGCGTTTCTGTGGTAATCAATTAGAACTTTAATATATACGGCCTACCTTGGCTGCTATGTTTAATCTGTTCTTCATCTGTGGGTAATCCAAGGTGAAATCCGCAATTGCACGTACACACGATCACAACACTAAGGTAAAAAATTAAAGCAATGCATTACTATGGCATTCTACCTTCCGACTATAACCTTCTTTAAATTAATCCTTTTTCAGGGTATAATTCTCTTCTAGTGCCAGTGCTTGAGGCGACTTGAGACAACGAATCCATCGTATATTTGTGGCCCTTGCATTTTTGACGATGTAATTGTTGTGATATCTTGATGTTGTGTTACCTAAGGTAACACAACATGAATACTTACCTGGATTGTGTTTTAAAGGAGAAGCTATTGATTAATGCCTTTTATTACAATGGATAGATCAGGTTAAGAAATAGCTGTTCCATATGCTAAAAACACAAGCAGGGAATTAGAATTACACTTGCATCACAATGGCAATCTAAACTGAAGTTGTGAGCCTTCTTCATGATCATAAAGATTAATTTACTTTCCATTTCGTTTGGAGTTAAAACCGAAGTGATCCAGAAAATGATTAGAAACCCCTACAATGTCAAAAATAGTAGATCTTCCTGCAAAAATTCAGCAGATTGTAGAGTTACAAGATGATTGTAATTGCTAAGTTTGAGTTTGTTATAACGCGGGAAGAACTCTAGTGTAAAAAGATAGTATTTTACCCTAAAGTTTCAAATTTTGCCTTGCGATGTCTGCTTGTTTTTTAATTCGTCTAATTTGTATTAACAAGCATTTTTCAGTCCACTTTTGCCTAAAAATAAATAAAGGTATTGTTTAACACATCTACAGAAACTGTTAGCTTTAAGAAAATATAGATCCAACGACTTCGTTGCTAACAAAAAAAGGAAAGCGTAAAAATTACATTAAAAAAACGTACTGTTACATATTCAATGCTTTGGATTATTTTTAATGAAGATGATATCAAATTATATTTGTAATAATTAAATAAAAAATATGAAGCAAGTAATTACTACTGTAAATAAAGATAATAATTTACATATAGGAGGTGCTTAGCAATTGACGTAATTTTTATGTCAGATTGTAGAGGTGTTAGATTTGTCAAAGCAGGAAGCGTGATAAATGGGCAGGATTCGGACTCAAGACCTCCGGATTGAGAGCCGGATGGGCTTCCAATTGCCCATCGAAGACACGCCGTAAACAGGGAAGAAATATTTTACAAGATTAGATTAAGTTAACTGAATACCTCAAAGCATACGAAATTTTTGTCTTTATGTTCACGTTTTCCTCTTGGTAAAGAATCAATACTCCGGAGTCCTTCAACAATTCGCAGGAAGTACCCACAATCCACTTTCCCAAATGCTCCCACTCTAAAAATATATTGCATAATTATAAAATCTGAGATTTAGACACAGCTAAAATTCCGAAAACTGTTCTTTCCGAATAGCATCTAGGACCAGTCAAAGGTTATATAATACTCTAAATTGTATAACCTTTGACTGGTCCGAAGATCCATTGACTGGTTTGAAGTCGTAATATTACATCTGCTGTATATCTACGCAGAGCTGTTAAACTATAAAGTTCTGAATGCTTACTTTTAAAGAATCATATGGTAAAACATCTCTAATTTCTTCCACAAACCCCAGGATAACTACATCTAGCTCCTCGCACGGGTTAAACGTTTTCAAATGGTTTTCTACGAATTGAAAAGGATATGTCATATGAGATCATAAAATTTCTATTTAAAAAAAGAACAAGATTAAAAACCCTTGGAGTATCAAATAGTTCTTCACTGATTCACTATATGAAAAACAGCAGTCATGGGATAGAAATTACTAAATAGCAAGTCCCGCTCTGTCCAATAAAATCTGCAATCATTAATAAACCGAAATTTTCCAAGAAATTGCATAGGCACACGTACTAGCCACCAAATTTAAAGTTCTAACATCCTTCAGATCCAAAAGCCCAAAACAAGATTATAAACACTTAACAAATTCCAAATCTTCCGGTACATCAAAGAGAACGTCTGTTGTTCCCTGTTTGCCTTTGGGAAGAATAATGAAAAGCTTCTTCCAAGCCTTTACCCCTTCCTTGATTGATTACTTTTCTATCGAGGCGATAGTAAAATGTCCTTCCTATGATCATCAATTCTACTTATCGAGAGAAAGCTAGTAAAAGACAACTGTCAATCAGAAAAATAATCAGTAAAGAATATTTCTCTTGCACTTTTTAATCTGGAGTTTAAAGTACAACCTGTTATTTTTTCGGTTCATTAGTATCAGTTAGGCATAGCTTCAAAATGGAAATGAGCAGTTAAAATAATGCAAACCGTATGGAAAAGAAACTGATGCAAAGTTAATTAAATTTATCCAACAGCCCTTTCAATTCCTGAGCAGTTACGTGCCTTTATTTATAGTCTGTGACTTTAAAATAGGCCTTTTACGATCGTAACTAGCAACCCCTCATTTACGATCGTTACGTATCTCGTCAGTACACTGGTGTGCAAAAATTAAGGACGAGACGGTTTCTTCAATATAACTTTGTACAAAAGCTTTCCAAATCAACACATTTAATACCGTAAGATCCCCAATACGTAAGGACATGAGTAATGTAAGCAACACTTACTAAAAGAGAAATCAGAGGGATAAAATGAAGCTTTATTGAAAAAGTAGCATGGAGCGCAATGCGACTGAAGGCCGAAACATCCCTGTGATGGGTGTCCAGCAAGAAACATCCGGTCTTTAATAGGGAATATGATCTCCCCTGACTGCTAGGCAGGTTTCACATCATTTGTGCATGCTGGATATGTGGTTGTTAATGAGCTGTTGAGACACTGCTGCTCGTTCCTCTTGTAGCACCAATCGCAGTTTCGGAATCGTTACTGGCGATAAGTTACGTGCTGCCACAGGTCTCCCTAGTAAGTTCCGTACATGCTTGACGGGATTTAGATCCAGAGACCTTGCCGACCAATCCATGTGTTCAATATCTTCACTCTCCAACAGCTCTTCGACAGTAACTGTGCGATGAGGTGGAGCGTTGTCGTCCATGAAGAGGAACTGAGGACCCATAGCCCTTGTGAAAAGACGCATGTAAGGAAGAAGAACCTCGTTACAATAGCAGTCCCAGGTGACGAACCTCCTTGGGAGATATGAAGGTCGGTCCGGCTACCAAGCATTATGTCTGCTCGAACGAGAACTCCGCGACCTCCAAAACAGTCCCTTTTGATGATGTTGAAGGGGTTATTGCGTGTTCCCCGCTCTGTCCAGATGTGTATGTGTCTAGAATCGCAACTCAGACTAAATCTGCTCTCATCTGTAAAGAGTACTCGTCCCCATTCATTGTCTCTCCAATTCCGGTGTTCCCGGCACCACAGAGAACGCCTTCTCCGATGGGCAGGCGTTAGAGGTACACACCGTACAGGGCGTCGTGCAAACAGACCACCACCGTGCAGTCTTCTGGCCACGGTAAAACGCGATATCGGTCGTCCAGTCGCCTGTGTCGTGTGTCTAGCGATTTCTCCCGCTGTCTGCCGCCTGTTTCTTCTGGCCTGTAAGGCAATATACCGGTCATCTGCGGGTGTGGTTCCTCGTGGACGACCACTACTAAACCCCCGGATAGCTGTTCCTGTAGTTTGAAATTGTCTCCAAAGTCGTGAAACGATGCTGTGAGCAATTCCGAACTCTGCAGCCACACTTGTCACACTGCGGCCTTCCTCCAACTTCCCAATGATTCGACCTCGGGTAAAAGCATCCAGATGTCGTCTAACAGATTGATTATTCGCCATTTCTCGCCGAGGCAGCAACTCGGTGTGATTTTAACTGCTATATGGCGTGCAATCTCTTTGCCAGAAATACTGATCTTACACCGACAACATGCTTTATACTACTCAGACACTCCCCCATTACGTCTACCTGCATGTCTGCGCATGTGCTACCGTACATCACCTTACTTAATCTCCTGATTGGTCTTTCTGTCCGCTCTGCCTCTTCGTTCAGCTGATATGCTAATTTTTCGACTTCGTCCTTAATTTTTGCACACCAGTGTATATTACGGGATTTTAGCAAACTAGAAAACTCCGTCATTTTTCGAAGCAGACCTTACCGTGGTTACGAGGCAACCCAGAAAGGGAGAATGGTCTTAGAATGTCTATCCTAAAGTAGCAGCTCATAACTACCACCAAGTCGTCATCTGATCCCAAGAACGATGGCTTTTTTAAGCTAAACGCCATTTTATTTTTCAATTCCTCTCTGTCAAATAGTAAATAAAATTCTGAGGATTAAAGTTTTGGCAAAATTTCCAATGAAATTGGAAATGCGCTATAAGAACGGTGCTATTTAAATTTACAAAGACTATAAAGTTTAATGAATTGCTAATGAAGTTAAAGCCAGTGGCAAGAGAAACTAATCGTTTGAGTACGACGAAGCGTTGTCGCGCTTCTCTTGTATTTTGCAAAAATGCGCAGAAGCACGATTGTGCTACTGTGAATTAAGAGCAATTGTATTCGTATCATTTGTGATTTTTATTAATATTATCTAGTTGTTTTTTTCACTAAGAAAAGAATCAATGTCTTAGGCATGATGCTCTACTATATTACCTCACGCTAGCTGGTCACCATTTGAAAATTTAGGTACCAAAAAGTCACTAGATTTAGGCTCTTGGGAGATAGCCACATCCTGTGTGTAATGGATAGCAATGGCATATCTTTTGATAGGCAAAGAAGTCAGAAGTGAGAATTAGCAAAAGATGAAGCGAAGTAGGTCTAGAGAGTGCCGTAAGTCTCACCATTTGAGATGAATGATCGTTTTTATATGTCGTATTTCAGAATTCTTTTGTGTTTACAACGTGTTGTAAAGACAAAAATAAAAAGTAATAAGTAAAAATTTTTTTAGAAAAATTGCGTTGCCGAAATTTTCGACAGTGTGAGGTATGCAGTAAAAAAATGCTAATGGAATTAAAGGATCGAATTTAACTTGCCCAATAGGTAAAATAGAAATTCCTGGAATTTGTCCAACAAAATATTCTTCCAATAAGTGAAAATAAAAAATATTTTTCGTGTTAAAAATTACTTTTCATATAATAATTAGAATTCATTAGAACCGTTTCGATTATTCTGACAAAAAAAAATTTTTTTTTAATCTCAAATATTTCAGATTTTAAATTACATCCAAAGGGGCGCTTTTTCAAAGTTTTGTGTGTTACCTTTATTTATTAAATATCATGTTCTGTGAATTTAAACCATAAAATTCCGTTCAACAGCAATATCGCAAAATAATTTAAAAATGAGCGTATCTTTAGAATTTCCTATATACAGTTCTGCGCGCTGGAAATAAAAAGTTTTTTTTTTCTTTTCCCCATAGAGTGTTGCCATTGCTCGCTATTAAATCGTTGAGTTTGTTAATCAAAAATTCGTTAAAGTTTTACGAAATATGAAATAGATAATAACACATTGAGTGCAAAGAGCGAAAGCAAAGAGAAAAATAGAGCGTTTCCTTAGATGAAAACAAAAAAACATATTGTTGCGAAAAATTCGGCGGTTGCGCCTGTATGTAAGCTTTCCGGCATAGCACTAGGGTTGCCATAAAATAGTGTATGGTAGGGTAGCCAGATTGGCGACTTTATCGCCCATTTGGCGACCAAATTGGCGATATCCCGTGGTCCAATCGGGAAGCTTCTAGAATAACTTCCTGTCGAGATATTTCTCGAAACGTGTGGAACTTAAAGAAAAGCTATATAAGCCCTTGCGTTTCTGAGAGCAGGCTGATTGTGAAGGAGTGTGAGAATTGTGAGAGTAGCTGCTTACTGTGAGTACTAAGCTACGCGAGAGTTTTGTGAACGGAAAGCGATCGAGATAGTGCTTTGCCGTGAAGCTATCTTTACAGTATAGCTTGACAGTGGGTTGGATTGGTGATTGTTCCACGGTGTTTTATTATAAGTTTAGTGTTGCCGTGAAGCTACCTTTACAGTTACAGCCTGAAGCTGTGTTGCTGATTGTTTCAGCGTATTTATTGTAGATTTTCGACGCTTTTAAAGGTAATTTTGGAACTGTGCTGTAAATAGTGATTCTTGTAAATAAATTGTGCTTTTTACTGTTCTGCATCGTGTTTTCATCGGATACTCTTAAATCCAAGAACCCGTATAACGCAACAATATATAGTGAACTTTTAGGTAAAGATACAGGATAGAAAATATTTGCAGTTTCGTCATATTCTAAAGCTATACTTAAGTTCTTTTATTCAGTTTTACATCTGAAACTCTCCAGACTTTCAAAAAGAAATAAAAGTGTTTGGTAATATAGTTAACGAAATTTATCTTGAACGTACATCAGTTTATTTTAAATTAAAAAAAGTAGAAACGTCTTAAGAATAAAATATAGAAGAGTGAAAATTAGCGAATCAAAATCCTAGATTACATATCCATTCAACTGTTTCGTATTGCGTCAACGTTATATCGAACTTTACTAAATGAAAAATTTTCCATTATTTGGTAATAATACTTAGAAAAGAAAGGAAAATAATAATGCCTTCTTCTCGAACTGCCTTTCCTATAAAAACGCTGAGCTGTATTTGCATTTTAGTGTTGCTGAGTTTCTTACCAAGATGAAATTTTATCTAACGGTAAGTTTCCTTTGAAAAACTGCTTATTTTTAAAGAGCTTTCATTCAAAATATTCGCATATCATCAAAACGTGAATTCTAGCAAAATATATGCTTTGATTATTTTATGCAGTGTTAAACTTGAATCACTTATCTTCTACATTGTGGTGAGAATTCGTTTTTATCTCATTTAGGACCTGATTTACCATGTGTTTGAATATTACTTTACAGTTTAGTTTGGAAGCCAAAAGTAGTGTTTGCAAGCCAGAAACTAAGCAAAATGTTTATACAGGGTGTATCTGAAATGCTTCAGCAAACTTACAGGGATGACAGTACTCATCAAGACAAACAAAAAATGCAACGGAACATGCGGTCGCAAACGAAGTTTAAAGGGTGAAAATCGAGAAAATGCGTCTGGAGATGGACAAACTGAGACAAGAAAAAAGCACTCCAGAAAATTATTTATTACACAGAATATGTACAACACAGCTCGTGATGTCCAGAGAAAACAAAAATTTTACAACAATTGTTCAAAGTGTCGACCGCGGTCATTATCACACAAAGTAACATCGACGGTGGAACGACTGGAGGATACGCTCGAAGATTACGGGAGTTTCCTGGATTTCTGCTGCACTAGTCACATACTCGCTACTACTTCTTCTGGCGTCTTATAAATGAGGGATTTCATCTGTCCCCAGAATCTGTTTTTTCATCTCCTTTTCTCTGGACATCACGAGCTGTGTTCTGTGCAATAAAAAAGTTTCTGGAGTGTTTTGCATAGATAGATGGAACATGATGCAAAAGTCAAACTAAAATGCGTATTCCTGTTTTACAGCTTTTGGAGTTACAAACTAAAATAATTACATCTCCTGTTCCACTGAATCATGCAAGACCAAACTAAGAGTGGTTTCTAATTTAGTTTAATACATGAAGAAGTAGTACTATATACTCAAGGAAACTAATTAAAAGTGTTGGAGAAATCTAAGAATCTCTCCGAATTTAAATTTTTTTAATCAGCGCAAGTTTGAATTCGACATACCAAAAAGAATGGCTCTGACTAAATTGTTGCATTAAAATAAAATTGAAAAGTTTCTTAAATTTTGTTTCAGAAGTATGCATTTTTTCGGTATAAAGTAATGCAGATTTCCCTGGCTCATTTGCATGAGAACTGATATTTTCTGGGCTTCTCTGCCCTCTGCCACATCATCTTGTTAATCACTTGCTAGCGTTTAAATATTGTTACGAAATGTCCAGCTGCGGTAAGATAGCCTATATATATATACAGTTATACACATTAAGTATATAAATATACATATATATGTATATGCATATATATTCATAATGAAAGTAATTAAAAGTAAATTAATAAGAGGGGATATGTCTTCTAAAGTAAACGTCTCGTTCAGATTAATTGTGTTCTCAGTAAAAAAAATTTTTAATCTTAAAGATTATTTGCTTTTTAACAGGATTCTTTTGGTTTAGTGACTAATATCTTTATTTTGATTGAGTATCAATTTGAATCTATCAAATAATTTGATGCTTACTTAGAAGTAAGATGAAACACTCTCTCTTATTTTAGTTACTGTTAACTGATGGTAGATTGGTTTATCCCCTTGATAAGTCGATTAATCTGCTATCAATAACAATAACTGGTTTTTCAATACTTAGAAAGTTTACTTTTGATTTTGGCACGTTTGCTTTTTAGTTTTTTCTTAGCTGTGTTTAAAGCAAGGAGGACTGAAAATTCTATGGATTTTTTTTAAATTCTGAAAAATACATTTTCAATTTTTTAAGTTGAATTTCCGTTGCTTGGAGATGTATTATGGAGACTTTTCTTTTTATAATTTATAGTAAATGTATATGCATTTATATACTTTTGGTGGAGTGCATTGCAACCAAAAAGGCAGATGCACAACTACATGCTATAGCAGTCCCTATATAAAATTTCAACATTGTTTTTGAGTTATGCGAGTTACATACGTACGTACTTAGGCAATGACAAAATATCCTTTGAATCTATTTTAAATCCATTTTACAATCAGTTTTGGGACAAACAGTCCTTTATTCTGCGTATATGTACAGATGTCACGCAAGAACGTTCTTCAAATGGATTCCCGAATAGTCAAAATGGATGTTTTCTTTGAAATATGCTGCGCAAAATATTTCGCGATTGTAATACTTCCTTTACTTTGATGAACGATGTAAGTACAACGTTTTAAAAATTTTTTAAAAATGAACGATAAAAGAGAGAAGAATATAAAATTGCTAATCAAATCCTAGATTGTCTATCCTTTCAACTGTTTTGTATTGCGTCAACGTTATATCGGGCTCTATTAAATGAAAAATTTTCCATTGTTTGGTGATAATACTTAAAAGAAAATGCCTTCTTTTCGAAACATCTATAACTGTTTTCCTATAAAAATGCTGAGCTATATTTGCATTTTAGATTTGCTGAGTTTCTTACCAAGATGAAGTTAAATCTACCGGTAATTTTCTTTTCAAAGACTACTTGTTTTTAAAGAACTTTCATTCAAAATGTCCGCATTCCTTCAAAACGTCAATTCTAGCAAAATATATGTTTTGACTGTTTTATACAATGTTAAACCTGAATCACTTATCTTTAACACTGTAGTGAGAATTCGTTTTTATCTCATTTAGAACCTGAGTTTCAAGTATTTGAAATTTAATTTACAGTTTAGCTTGGAAACCGAAAGTAGTGTTTGCGAGCCAAAAACTAAACAAAATGTTTGTATATATGATTACTGCCTTAATTTCCAACATCAAATAAGATTTTGTTACTCAGAAAATACATGTAAATAAAAATTTAACTTTAGAAAACCTTAAATAACATCTGAAGATCTGTTTTTCTATTTAACTAGTCGAATTAACATTTCTTCTCAGCTCCGTGTTTTTTTGATTTGTGACACTTTTCTTTGGTTTATTTCCCTAATGTTATCAAGTGCTTTTGTTTTAAAGATTGTTTGTTGTAAAATCGTCTGTTTCAAAACTAACTGTAGAAAGCATCAGAAGAGAATGGAAATGCTAGAGAAGGTTTTTGGAAATCTTTTTACTAAATTTTCTGGTAAGAAAAAAGCATGATGCATTGAAATTCATACTGCCATGTTTTTCGGTGTCTGAGAAACTTCGGGCCTTAAGTTCATTAGAATGGGCTGCTAATCGAATTTACACCATGTTGACGCTAGTCAGTTGAAATATGCAACACTGGTATTTCTTCTTTGAGTGTCGGATTATTAAATGTGTTTTATTTCTTAAAATTTTCAATTATGTTAAAGTGGTTCAAATCCAAATCAATGAGCTGGCTGTAAGAGCGTTTTCACGGTTTCCCTCACGGGGAAACTAATTTCCCTTAGAAAATCTCAACGAAACATCCCTCCCATTGAACATACAACCATCCAGCGCTCTGCCATAATCAAATAAACCAAACCGAACTAATTATGTTTAGTAAAGCTCCACTTTACGTTTGCGCTGGTCCAGTAAGACTTGTATGCACTAAATTAGATAAAAATATAGCAATGAAAGTCTTTTCACCAAAGTATTCTCTACTTCCTGTAATTGCAATAGAGTGATTACAAATTAAAACGCGTGGCAATATTCACAACATGAGCAAAATTTTTTTGACGTATTTGTTGGATTTCTAGGCTTAATTTTTTATGCTAATCGTAAATACATTCCACATGTGTTGCTTCGAGCGAAAATCATGTTCGCTTCTTTCAGATTATATAAACTTTCTTTGAAATCACTAAAATCTTAATGAATATGGCATCAAGTATCTCTAAACTCACTTTAGACCACTGCCAATTAACTTTCTAACGGATAGTAAATTCCTAGACAGCGGCAAGAAACTCTTAATTTTTTATTCATTTTACTCATTATAATTCCTTTTGGTACTTGACTACACAGTTTACTTCCTCCCTACCAACATTGTATTACCATTAACTATTTTTATTCTTTCAGTTGTGAAGTTGATAACAAAACACATGAATAGGTTTTTATCATACGTGAACTGTGGCTCCAGAATCAATATATCGATAATGAAGGAAGTTATTTACGCGTATAAAACCAATGAGGACTAGACTTATCGCCTTTCATTAATGTCATTTCATCATTTCATTCACAGACACATTGGTTAAGTCGGTTTGGATTACTTTTCCATTTGGTATGCTTCTTGCAACTCTTCCTTAACTTTCTAATCGCGGGTTAGCATTTGGTAAAAAAAACTTGCCTCCTTATGTAAAAAAATTACGTATATTTTTCGTTTCCATTTAGATGATCAGACATTTCCTCTTCATTGTTCCATTACAAGTTGCAGATTAACCTTTTCGAAAGTACAGCATTTCGGTGATAAGGTTTGGCATATGTCGACATTCAGTTGCCGTCGCTGAATTTGGAAGTTCAATTACTATGGCATCTATAAAATCTCCTTAAACAGTAGTACCTGGATCAGTTTCTTTTCTAACTTCCATACAGTTACAGTTCAGCTTTTCGATCTAGAAGCAGTCGAAACTAATCCAGGTATTCTATTCTTTGCATAATTCAGAAGGAAACGAAAGCAGACACATTTCTTAAATTTTAATCCAAGAAATGGATTTTTATCATGATGCAGTACTCGCAAGACTTCTGCTGGAACCTGGGATCGTAAATGTTATAGAATTTTTATGCTCTTTCACTGTGTTCTCATGATATAAGTGGTTAGAACACCCAGTTGGCAACTCAAAGATCTACGGTTCGAATACCGACAAGGGCAGAGCTGATTTTTTTTCTGCTCCAAAATACTTAATAGTCTCTTGCTATGTCGCCCAGACTAATATGTGGTGCAGCGCGACTCATCTGTACATGGATGAGTTCGCGTGGGTCTTCTTTTTCTTCACACTCGCTCTTTAAATGGAGTAAAATATCGAGAACTGTCGCATTCCCTAGCTCTATAAATAAAACATTATGAAGCATTGCTTTAGAAAAGCCCTATACCTGATGGGAGGACTGTAAAAGGTTTTTCAAATGCAGGTGAAAAAAAACTCCAATAAGAAATATCTCTGATTCTCGTATGAATGCGAACATGACATATCCCTCTCGTGGTGCCAAAGAATTTATCTGGCTCTGCAGTTGGCTATTAAGTATTGGTTGGCCATGCACATCTTAAATCTCATTGCAGCTCATTCAGTGATCTTAGAGGTAGATCATCAGTCTCTCTTCCTAGATAGACCTGTAATTGTTCAATTCTTTGAGGTCTTGTGATTTGAAAGCTTAATCCATTCACTGAACTCCATGGTCTCCGAGGTTTCTGTTTACGGCAGCTGCTCTATGAAGTCTGGCATAGCGATAATTTAAACGAAAGTTTCACTTATTATAGTAACAAAAGGTCTCAAATGAAATCCGCCTCGATATCAGACGGCATTCAAAAATCCTCCAATAAACTCATGGAAGTCAGTGCGGGCATAGGAACTAATTCTTATTTTCATTAGGAACTATCCTCTGTTGATGTCCATTTTCAAGAATGTTGACCGAACTGTATACTTTCCTTTCCATTTTCCAGACACTTATATCATAGACTCACATTTCAGGTAGTATCTGGATTCATCTGTGGGCATTATGTACTCCATTATAGTTTGTTCCATACGACATCTATCTCAGCAGTTGGCGAGCGTTAGAGTCGCTGAATACTAGTATTTCAATCCGGTGTTTGAATTACGGCAAACGTACTGGCTTTAGAAACGTGCTATCCTTTACAAAGTCCTCCATGAAAGCATCGCTTATGGTAGGCGGATAGTCATCGAGTTTTTTGCCATAATCAGAATAAGAGAAACTAAATAAACTAATTCATGCAACATTTTCTCTTCTGAAACACAGGTTCTATTTCGAGTGAACAATTGTAAAGTATCATTAATAATCCTTACGTTTAGGTAAATTTGTCCTTTTTGGTATTTAAGGGAATCATTGGTGGTATACTGCAGAAAGGTTTTCTGTACTTTATTAGTGAAGAATCCGATGAATTACCAGACAGGGAGAGACTCACAAGTTCCCGTTCTTTCGTCAAGAATGCCTGCAGAAAAGCTCAGATCATACGGAAACCTTTTAAACAAAATCTGGATTTGGAGAACATTGCTTTGAAAAATAATAAAATATTTAATTTTTTATTGTTGATATTAATTTTTAAAAGTAAAATCGAGATGAAGACATCTGTCTAACATTTGTCTGAAAGCATCGAGATCAAAACATTTGTCGGTAAGCATTTTCATCAGTTATCAAGGCATACAGTTTTCATACCACCGCATTTTATAACAACACAGAAATTGAGTTGTATATGCTTTCTGCGCTTAAATTAATTAGTTTCTTAATTGGTAGTTAGTTGATTAATTGATAACTTCCTTTTGTAAGCCCCGTGCTATACATTTGTAGAAGAGTAAAGGATTCAAATAATAATAATAATAATTGGATTATTTCTGCTTTCTTTTACAGGCTCTTATCATAGGGATGTTGATGACTGCAAATGCAGTTTCTGGGTGGATCATTCCCTTACTTTATCCCGGAATTACAGGTGACGCAAACGTACGTCTGCATACCCTGGGATATCCATATGCACAAGCCGCAGCAGACGCAAACGCACGTTTGGCAACTTATAGAAATAGATATTACCGCAGTACTTAGTCCGTGAGAGAAAACATGTTCATGACCATCGGACACAGAAATATCAAAAGTTTATATTGCTGATTGAATCCACTGAATTGTTAATGATATTAACTGAATAAAACTGAATTCTTAACAATATTTCTAAGGCTAGATCTGAAATTCTATTCCTATTACTGTATTAATTTTTGTTCTTTGTTTTCCATACACAAAGAAGCAATATGCGATCATCATTTACATTTAACTATCTTTCTTAAATATGTCAAAAATATTTTTAAAAGATTTAAAAATCAATATTTTACAGTTTAGATCTCAGTCAACATTACAGAAACAAGAAATCGGATTAAAAAAATAAATAAATAATTATAAAAAGAAAAGGAAAACAAAAATCTGAAGGTTTCAGATTTTAAATTACGTCCAAATGAGCGTTTTTTTTTTAACATTTTGTGTGTTACCTTTACGTACTTAAACCATAAAATTCAGTTAAACAGCAATATCGCAAAATAATTTTAAATGAGCATGTCTTTAGAATTTCTGATACAGAGTCTCGTGCGCTGGAGATGAAAATTTTTTTTTTTTTTCCTTTTCGTACAGTGTTGCTATTGCTCGCTTTGAAATCGTTGCGTTTGTTAATAAAAAATTCGTTGAAGTGTTACAAAATATGAAATCGATAATAAAACAAATTTTAAATTCAAAATTAGGGCTTCCACATGCCCATATTCCATGGAAGATTACGTTATTCAAATTTTGATGGTTTTAGGTATCGTCGTTTTATTACAATGCGAGAAATATACACAGTCCAGTCACATTAATGTGACCACCACGTACTTTCCATGTCAGAGTTAAATAACCAATCACAGAAGGCAGGTGGCAGCACAGTGCAGTTGAGCGTATATAAAGGGTGTGTGAGGGCTTCGGAAAACATTTCAATCGTTGGCGTAATGCAGAAACGAAGCGATTTATCCGACTTCCAAAAGGGCATGATCATTGGCTTTCGGGCCAAGGGTGGAAGCATTTCCGAAACGGCTGAGTTTGTGAACTGTTCGCGTGCCGCCGTGGTAAAAGTGTACCGTGCATGGCAAAATGGGACTGTCCAAAATCAGCGACGTGGCAAATGTGGTGCACCACGGGCCATAGATGACAGAGGCGAACGACGGTTGCGGAGATGCGTTCGGGCAGATAGACGGGCTACCGTTGAGCAACTGACCACCAAAATGAACCAAGGGGCTACCAAAAGTGTCTCCCAAAGTACTATTCAGCGAACATTGCTGCGTCTGGGCCTCCGAAGCAGACGCCTGGTTCGTGCACCTATGCTGACTGCTGTTCATCGACGGCGAAGGCTAGAATTTGCACGCCAGTACAGCAGCTGGACGTCCACTGAGTGGCGACAGGTTGCGTTTTCGGATGAATCGCGTTTTATGCTCCATCGGACAGATGGACGTTGGCGTATAAGGCGTGAAACCTCTGAAAGGAACCACCCTGCAACCATTGCCGGAACGGTCCAAGCTGGAGGCGGGAGCATTATGGTCTGGGGAATGTTTTCCTGGCATTCTCTAGGTTCACTGATCATTGTGGAAGGCACAATGGATCAATACAAGTACGCATCTGTCCTTGCGGACCATGTTCACCCCTACATGCGCATTGTTTTTCCTCAGGATGATGGCATCTTCCAGCAGGACAATGCGAGGTGCCATACAGCTGCCAGTGTACGTGCGTGGTTCGAAGAGCACCAGGATGAGTTTACCGTCCTCCCCTGGCCAGCAAACTCACCTGACTTAAACCCAATCGAGCATCTGTGGGACCATCTCGATCGAGTTGTTCGCGCCATGGATCCTCAACCGCGTAATCTAGCGCAGCTGGCCACGGCATTAGAGTCGGCATGGCTCAACATCCCAGAGAACACCTTCAGGGACCTATGTGACTCTCTTCCTGCACGTCTCGCAGCAGTCCGCTCTGCGAAAGGTGGTTATTCTGGCTTTTGACAGATGGTCACATTAATGTGACTGGACTGTGTACATGCATTTATGCGGATTCTTCATTATCAAATTTCTTTAAATATAATGCAGGGCTGTAATATTATATTTGGTGGCAACAATTTGAAAAGTGATTCGCCGTTTGTAGTTTTTTACGCAAAATGCCAAAACGAAATTAATAGTCCTTCAGGGAAAATTGCCCCTTTGGACTTAAAAAAAAAAGAGAGTATTTTTTATATCTCCTTTTGATCTCTTCTGAAATGCCTTATCGATTTTTTCCATATTTCGATTGTACGTCTCAAACTATGCGAAGATTTTAAGTTTCGTACGAATCGCCTGGGTAGATCTTAAAAAAATAGATCTTTAAGGTTATTGACCACTTTAATATTCTTCCCTTCTAGCTTAATACATGGTTTTCTTTTAGGTTTGGTTTTGGAATTATCAATGCCATTGATTTTCCAATTGAAATTGTTAGTTTGAGCTGGTTGAATAATTTGGCAAATAGTGCACAAACTTCAGTGCCATGTTTTTTAAGTTCATCGTGGGTGACCATTGCACCAGGAGCACTGTCTCATCAGCACACGCTATGACTGTTGTGTGTGAAGGTCATTCAGTATTTAATACTGCATTAAATGTAATATTCCATAATAGGAGTTCTGGGCAGGAACCCTGCGGATAGTCACGAATTCGTTGACCTGTTGTGATACCATTGTTACTAGATGTTAATAGATGACGGTTACGTCTTTTTGAGTCTGCTCTTTTTAAAGAATAATTGATTCTAGAATTTAATTCAAGTTTTACACTGAATGACACTCTTTATTCCCATTTTTGTTTTAAAAGAGTCAGAATTTACTTAAATTTCATTTGAATTACTAAAGTGATCTTTTTCTTTTTCAAAATTAAAATTTTAGTAGAAGTATTAAAAAGTTTTTCTTTTGGTTTCAAAATTCTATCTTTTGTTCCCAATTTTTGCCTTTTAAGTAATTACCTTCTCGCCACAGTGTTTCTCCAGTGAAGCCAGAAACGGCAAGCCTAAACCTCACTACTGTAAAGATCTTATTCATAGTTCCGATTTTGCTTGAAAGTGCTCCACTTTTTTAATTACTTCTTGTGAGTTTTAATTCAGTCGCTTCACTAAAGTTTCACTTCGTTTTAAATTCTTTGGATTATGTGGTCTTTGTTTAAAAGTAAAATTTTGATTTGAATTTTTCACTGAATTATTTTATTATTTCACTTATATTTTCAAGTCTTTGAATAGAATTCTCTTTATTTAAGGTACGCGATTCTAATCAGAATTTACTTTGCTTTTTTCCTTGTTTTGGGGAGGGCCAGAATTTTTGGGCCAACTATTATAATTGAAATACATTGAAATGGTTCATAGATTAAATCTGGGCACAGAAAAGTAAGGATTTCTGCGGAGGAGAGATTTCACTTAATTTCAGTGTTCCTCCTCCTGACGAAGTGGCATTGAAGTTGATTGAATGCCTCTTCTATTATATTAGTTTTTCTTCAAATTTCATTGATGTTTTGAAATGGGGTATTGCTTGTTTGAAAAGTTTTGGTTTTAAGTTCTGGTTCTGGTTATAAGATTATACCAACGAATTGTACACCGAAGAATTTGTAAACTTTTGTCTGTAGTATTTACTAATTATTTATTTTACCTAAGAATAAAATCAATAATTTTTATATCTTAAAATAATATTTTTGGAATAATATTTTTGTATATTATGTATATTATTAAGTATGCGAACCTTTTAATTTGCTTTGAAAGAATAACTGTGCTTGCCCCCCCCAGTGATATTCTAGATTGTGCTGTCAGTTACAAAACGGTTTGGGATCCCTGTTATTGCCTATATATACCTCATAAATATGTTCCATTTCCCGGTCTTTTTCCAGCCAATTTTTTATTCTTCGAACTCAACCTCTTGTAACCTCTTTTTTATTCTTTATTTTAACTCAATCTCCTTTACCCTCTTTTTACTTTAACTCGAAACTGTAGCGGATATATTCTGTCGTATTCATGTCTTTAAAAAAATCTGATGTGTACACCACATGACTTCCTTGTACGGAAAATTAAATTATGCGCATTTTTTTTTTCATTTCATTTAAACGTATTGGATTGAATTAAATGTACTTCATCGATAGCACATAAACCATAGTAGAATAAATGCACTCTTTAAAATTCAGTATATTTGTTTACCACAGCGAAATTCTGGTGCGAGCTTCACTAAACAGCGTTATGTCTCGTTCATTTTATAACTCATCAGAAAGCACAAAACTGGAGAATTGCCTAATCGTTGCCACATGTTCCATTCAAACACTATAATAAATGTAAAACGATGTGCAAAGGAAATTAAATTAAAAAAAAAAGTTTTTCGTAGACGATTCAGTAGTTCTCATTCAATTAATTCAGTTTTCACTTCGCGACAAGGCAAAAATACATTAAAAACTCAAAACATCTGTATTCAAAATTACGAAGTAAATCTTAAACACTTATTTCCTTGAATAAATTCCAGAACGAATTAAGAATGATTTAATTCGCCATAATAAAAGAAAGCATTAGCTTTGTTGTTGAGAAGCTTAGTCTCTCTAGATTGGGAACAAATCCACTGATCTCTTAAGTTTCAAATGTAAACAAATATGACCCCCATGAGGAAAATGATTAGGCTTAAGCGCACTTAAACGACTTTTAAACTGCTGATAATTCTACAAATCTTGCATGCAGATTACTAAAAACATAAAAACTTTAACCGGGAGATACGAACAACATAATTCAATTATTTTTAAAGCAAAAAATGTACAGTTTGCCAACATATAAGAATAAAGAAACTGAGATCACTAAGCCGAGTATCAGAGTGGATATATACATATATTTATATACATTTGGTGCGACCGATTGCAACCAAAATAAGAGGTGAACATCTACATGCTATAGCAGTCCTATATAATACAAAATTTCACCGTTCTGAGGCTACTCGTTTTTGAGTTATGCGAGATACATACATACATACATACGTACGCCAAGGCGCCACAGAAAAATCTCTTCAGAATCCATTTTAAATCAGTTTCTAATTTTTTAGGAGGAAGAGAGTTCTTTATTCTGTTTTTACGTACGAATGTCACTCATGAACATCGTTAAATTGCATTCGATAGCGGTCAAAATAGATATTTTCGCTGAAATATGATACCCGAAATTTTTCACGATTACAATACTTCCTTTTTATTTGTACAAGGAAGTAAAAATTCTTGAACACGTTTACTCGGTTGCGATAATTAACTTCAGTGTACCGGAGTCAACTATTTTGACGAAAGATTTCCTTTTGCATTCAACATCTAGTATATTCTTACCTGTATTTTCCTTAGTTAGTTTACACAATTGAAGTGAAGAAAATAATCTTTCAATTTAACTAAAACTTCAAAACCTGCAAAATGACTTGAAATGCGTTACAGCTTCAAGATAAACAGTGTTATCTATATTTGCATATGTTACTTTTGCAACTGTAAATAAAATAAAATAGTAGTAATAAAATAATACTAAATTCTGTAAATAAAAAACAAGCTTATGAATTTTAAATTACTCAGGCAGAACATTTACACGAGATAGAATTACTAAACTTCATACTGATTTATTTAACCATAAATACCAGATGCAAGCAGTACGCTTGTTTATAGTGCAGACGATAACATGAAATATCACAAAAACAAGCAATATTTTGAAATAAGTAAGTTTTTCTTTTAAAATAGAACATGAGAAACTTGATATTATTCTTAAATTTACCTTGATAAGGAATTCAGGAAGTCTAAAATGGTAGGAATGTCTCGAAGCTTTCATAGAAAATTCTAAATATTCGCAAGAAGTTTTCCCTCCTCCTTGTTAATATTATCAGGCAAAGGAAAATTCATCATTCTCTACCATCCATTTTACTATGATGCAATGAAAAGCAGTTGAAAGGATGCGTAATTCATGGTTCTGATTGAGTATTTTATAATTGTTTTAATTACAGTGTCTCACAAAAGTGATGGGACACTTGTGCTTTACAAATGGAAACTGTGGTAAAATAAATTAAAAAAACATGTAAAAAATTTTTGTGGGTGTGTTTCATACTTAAATTTAGTAACAATTATTACATAACATACATTTTCTCAAAATATTAAAATATTAATTTAATAAAAATACAAATGTTTAGAACGGAGCAAAAAATGGCTCACATAAGTGATGGGACACTTACTTTTCTATCAAATATTTATCCAAAAATTTTACTTTTTAAAAGGTTTTAATATTTTGTTGGATTTCCTTTTACTTTTAAAACATGATTTAATCTTCTTGGGATGGATTCGACTAATTTTTTTGTGATTTCTGGAGTGATTTTACCCCATTTTTCTTGAAGCACCGATTTTAATTGTTGTTTTGAAGAAATGGTGTGTTTGCGAATTCTTGATTCCAATTCTTGCCAAATATACTGTATGGGATTCAAGTCTGGAGATTGTGGTGGTGTTTTTATTATTTCAGGACAATTATACAGCAGCCAGAGTCTAACGTTCAAAGCAGTGTGCTTGGGGTCATTGTCCTGGTAGAATTTAAAATCGCTATGAAGGTTCAATTTTCGTGCTGAAGATTTCAAATTTTGATTTAATATGCCAATATACTTGTACTGATCCATTATACTGTCAATAAAAACAAGATTACCAACTCCAGCGGACGGCATACACCCCCATACCATAACTCCTCCTCCACCATGTTTTACTGTTGGCACCAAGTTCTGTTTGCGAAATTTTTCCTTGGGTTTTCTCCACACCAAGATTCTACCGTCAAAAATTAAATTTACTCTCATCAGCAAATATAACTTCATTCCAGTAATCAGAATTCTTATTTATGTTGGATTTTGCGAAAGCCAGTCTGAGTTTTCTATTCTTTTCACTTACGAAGAATTTTTTCCTGGCTGCTCTACCGTGATATCCAGTAGATCGAGTTACTCTTCTAATAGTCTCAGGATTACCAATTACTCCATATAATGCTTGTAAATCAGCAGCAACTTTAGGAGCACTCATTCTTGGATTTTTTTTAATATTTCGAACGATAATTCGCTTTATTCCATTGGATAGCTTTGATGGTTGGCAGGTCTTCTTTTATACTGAATCATATGATTCTTTTTATATGGTTTAATGATACTGAAAACTGTTGAATGACTCAAGTTAACTGTTTCAGCAGTTTCTCTAATAGGGTTTCCACGTTCAATATGCAAATTAATAACTAATTTTCGAATTTCAGGCAAAGTTTCTTTTCGTTTAGCATTCATGGCTGCACAGAGCTAAAAAACACAAAAATTCGAAAACAAACTGGAAAGAAATAATGCAGACGATTTTATAAATTATTGCCAATTGCTTTTGAGTAAAAATAAAAAGCCCAAAAAATATTTTTAGACGATTTTTGTTGCATAGTCTAATGGTGTCCCATCACTTATGTGAGACATTTTTTGCTCCTTTCTAAACAATTGTATTTTTATTAAATTGATATTTTAATATTTTGAGAAAATGTATGTTATGTAATAATTGTTACTAAATTTAAGTATGAAACACACCCGGAAAACATTTTTTCATGTTTTTTTAATTTATTTCATTACGGTTTCCTTTTGTAAAGCACAAGTGTCCCACCACTTTTATGAGACACTGTATGTAGTACATAATTCGCATTGGCGTTCGAAGTTTTGGTTTGAAGTAAACTGACACGTGTTCGTGAGATATTTCTGTGAAGGGTATTCCAAACATTTTTATATTTGTTAGTTATCTTGAGAAGTTTCATGACTCCGTGACTCAAAATTGAAACTTTTACATCTTTGTATGAAGTAAAGGAAGCATTGCAATCACGAAAAATTTCGGGTATCATACTATTTTAACGCTGATATCCATTTTGACCGCTTTCGAATGCAATTTAACGATGTTACGTGACATCTGTACGTAAGGACAAAATAAAGGACTCTTTTTTTTCCCAAAATGGATTATAAAATAGATTTAAAATGGATTCCGACGAGAATTTTCGTGACGTGTGAAAGTATGTATGTACGTACGTACGTATGTATCTCCTCGTATAATTCAGAAACGAGTAGCCATATATATACACATATATTAAATATATTTATATTAAATATATATATCCCTTTGTTACTCGGCTCGGTGAGCTCAGTTTTCTTTCTTCTTATATGTTGGTTAATTGTACTTTTTTGCTTTAAAAATGATTGAATTATGTTATTCGAATGTTCCGGTTAAGGTTTTTATGCCTTTAATTGATTTGCATAAATTGTTGGAGAATTATGACTAATTTAAATGTTGTTCAAATGCAGTTAACTCTATTAGCAGCCATATTTGTTTACACTTGAAACTTAACAGAATAGTAAATTAAGTCAGTTTCTGCCCTT
>KK113296.1:0-37744 GCA_000611955.2 Stegodyphus mimosarum | reverse complement strand
TTTTGCTGAGTGGAACCAAAAGTAAACTTTCCGTTTTGTGCACTGAAAAATTGTAAAATTGTTTTAACTGTATTTATTGTTTTATGTTTTTCTATATTTTTCAATTTTTAATGAAGGGAGTTTTGAGGTGTTAGGTATTCTTGCCTTGTCGCCAAATGAGAACTGAATTAATTAATTAATATATCTATAATGAAATTCAAGGAAATAAATTTAAATGAAATGCAGCAAGCAAATGCGCGTAATTTAATACGCCGTAAAGAAAAATATGTGGTATACGCATCAGATTTTTTTTTTTTTCGATTTTAATCGGAAAATCTGACGAAATACTGAAATTTGACGAAACCTGAAAAAAATCATCCTGAAGCAAAGTCTGATGAAATTCGAATAATTGTTATTTCGTCAGCTTTTATTGTGGAAAGAAATGTATTGTTCGTTTATTTCCCTTCTTTCCTTGATAAAATATTTAATTTTTCCTATCTTATAAAATTTTAAATACCTTCATTTTTAATATCCTATGAAGGGCGGGGGAAGAGAATTCATTTTCAGAATATAAGTGTAAATTAAATAAGTAAATTTCCTACTTAAATCATAAGATTTGTTTTAATTCCTACGTTACTTTTTTTTTTTGTTGTTGTTGTTAAAGCTTTGCTATACTTCTCCAAAAAATTTCCCCTTTCACTGTTTCGTCGTTTTCATCAGGAAAGGAAGATTAACCCCTTAATGCATCAATAAAAATTCAGAAAGTAGTTGCTTTATTTTAATTCGAAACTACAGCGGGTAATATTCTGTTGCATTCATAAATTCTTGAACGTTGTAGGAATTATCCCCGTAACCAAGTGCAACTTGTAGCAAATCTTTGAATAGACATGTAGGTGACTGACTGCCATGAAATTAAGAAAGATGTAAAAGACCCTCTTATTCAGACTGAAAATAATTTAACAAAAGGCACTTATTATGCTTACAAACCGGCCAACATTTCTGGCGTAACCCAAAAGATAAGGAATTCAAGTTTTAAAGTAAGTTAAATCTTAAGTTAGCCCAGGGCTACACAGAAATAAATAACGTGCAAATCGGCTTAAGCTTATACCTGCGTGACAAGCACTATTGCGAAGAACAATGCAACGCCGAAGATGCATTACCATAGCAGAGCTGCAACTAGTACTGCAGTAGAACTGCATTATAGCAGGCGGAACGCGTTCTGATTAAAGAATCTAAAACTTCCCCTTAAATACTATCTCTTTCTTCCTTATTTGAACACGCGCGTACTAAAAATTAACATTCTGACAGCAAGTTGAAAAAGGAGAATGATAGTAAAACTACTTAAGATAAAATAGCTGGTGAGATAAAAGTAAATAAATCCTTGCAATCCTTACTGGAGTACGCGGAAATAATTTACTTCTGAGTACCCAAGTTAACTTCGGCGAGTGCATTAAACTCTTTGAGGGGCAGGAAAAGACAATTAACTTTTTCAGCACAACTCTTGTTTTATTTACTATATCAGCTGTTACAATGAAATTATTTGCGACAATTACACCTATTTTGTCCAAGATGCGTGAAAAAAATGACCAGTTCTTGTGGTTATTATCAGTAACCACCGCCCACAGAACACATCTCTACAAATCAGTCTCTATGGTACTGATGGAAACAGTTTTTCAAGCAGAGTGCAGCTTTGCATGAGCTGCGTTCCCACATTTTTCTTATAGGCTTTTCCTTGGTGCTGCAGAATGCACATTGTCGTGATGATGGCTGTGCGAAAGATCGTTGCATATGAACGAGCAGTGGCGGCTCTTAATAAACACTGTGGAACTGCAGCACCCCCTGTTTTCACTTATTATTATTTTTTATATTTAATATAATGAGCCCTTTTTTCTTTAGTTCTTTCTTTATACTTCTACAATATATAATCCTTAAATTTAATGTCAGTAGCCATCCTCCAGTTTATGAAAAAGGTACGAAAGTTTTTGTATGAAACTGCGCTTCACAAGGTTGTTCTGCGCAAGCGCGCACAGAAATCAGCACTCGAGCCAGGGAGATAAAACAGCACTGTCGCTCTTGCAGTGCCGAAATTCTGGAAACGTGATTATTTCTTACTCCGCGCGTGTGGTATTTGGCTGTTCTGCGCATGCGCTCTTAGGAAGCAGCGTACGAGGCTGAGAGGGAGAGAGCACTGTCGCTTTTGCAGTGCCGAATCTGGAGTGTCGTTGGGAGCTGGTTCTTTTTTTTTACTCCGCGTGTGCTGTGTTTAAAAATCATACACCATATTCTTGGTTAGATTATTTTTCAGCTATTCTATTTGATTCATTTTTTTTCGGTTCTTTTATTTTACAGAAAACTTTAACCATGTCCTTGCATCCTCAAGTAATAAATTCTGTGACTGTAAGTGAACTTCAAGAGCTTTCGTTTTCATGCGCTTGCAATGCTTTCAATATAGAAAAATTTCCTCAGTTGTCATCTAGAGATCGAGGAGAAAATTATTGATCTCTTCGCGCAAATTAAAACAAGAAGAATGGATTTCATTTTTAAATGAATAGGTAAAGCTTGAACTGTAACAATTTAAGTTAAAGTAATTAAGAAATGTTTAATTTTTCTTTTGTAAAATTTCATGGAAGTTTCAAAATAAATTTTCTTTTTATACATGTTTGCTTCCCTTTACACAGGTTTAAAACAAAGGTTAAATTTTTTTGGAACAGCACCCCCACTAATTTTAGCTACGAGCCGCCACTGTGAACGAGGCTCATGCATTGCGTCCTAAATATAAATTTAAGAGGCATTGGCTTATGTCAATGATGCGCCGACAGATGACGATTTTCTTATTGCCTGCTACTCCGATGATACGACCTATCCTGACAAAATATCTAAATCCTAATCACGCAAGAAATAAATTACAACACTTCATTAATTATATCGCCAGATGGTTCCCCGCTTTGAAAATTAAAATAATTGAACAAAAGAGCGGAGTCATTTATTTCAGAAGAAATAGAACAAGAATTCCCATTGATGATATTTCGACGAATGGCGAATTGTCCCACGTGATACGAAACCTAAATATCTTAGAGTTACTTTGGATGAACATTTAAATTTCAAACTGCATATCGATAACATCAAAGCTTTTGAAGCCTCAATTGCGATTTATCCTATTATCGGAAGAAAATCCAAACTTCCAATTAATACTAAGCTTATTTTATACCTTCAATCTATAAGACCAATTAGCCCCCACACCGCTTCTGTCTGGGCAGCCACTGCTACAGAAACAAGCTTCAAATTTTACAAAATAAAGCACTCAGAATGATATGTAATTCCCCATGGTTTTTACATAATTCGGTCAAGCATAATAATCTCAAAATCAAGCTCATTGATCAAGAAATTCTTGTGCACCCTGAAAAATTCTACAAGAATTGTGAAGCACATCCCGGTGATATCCTTAAGAAATTGGGTAACTATGTATACTCTACCGATCAACCCTTTAAACGTCCTCGTACCACTCACCATAACACAAAATGGTAACTACTTTAGATATAGTGTATATAGTCCTCATTTTTTCAATATACCTGTGTATCCAAGATTGTATTACTAATTTTTTCGTATTTTTACTAATCTAATTTTGTATCATGTAATTATCTTAGCCGCACAGTAAAACGCCGAACTGCTGTACTCGGAATCGAGGGCTCGAATCCTATCTTTGCACTCTATGTTTTCGCATACTGAACTGCTCCATTTAAAATGATAGAACTACAAAAGTGAACTATTAAAAATTATTCTACTCACACCTACAGCTGTTTTTTCGTTCCATGGACTTTATTTTTATTTTTGGATGCCTAAGGAATTAGAGGAGAATATAAGTCAAGGCCTTTTATAACTTCACTACGAAGGATAATCTACGACAGTGATTCTCAACCTTTTTTTTGTGGCGGCACACTTTTAACGATTTCAAAATTTGGCGGCACACAAAGAAAAAGATAAATTGTATACTTACCTATAATACAATGTGTAAAATAGTTTATGATAATAATTCTGAATGTAAAATAAAATAATATCTACTACAAAAACAGCAGTACATTTATTAAGGAATTTATTACAAGTTAATAATAAGAATACTTTCAATGAGAAATTTGAGATTGACATTTTTTGATAATTTCATTTATACTGGGTCGTAAAAATTACAATGCTACTTTCGTATCGTCTTCTACATTTAACAGTCTCGATCTTTTATTCGCTTTTATGTTGGTTAATACTGAAAATCCGAATTCGCACAAATAAGATGTTGAAAATTGTAATAATATTTTTAAAGCTTTTTTGGCCATCATGGAATAATCGCATCTAATGTTAATCCAAAATGAATTAATTGATTCTTCCGAATATTTTAAAATTAAATCTCGATTGTTAGAAAGCCAATTTAGAACTTCTTCATTCAAAGTTAATTCAAATACAGAAGTATTCGTTATCACAAATGGATTACGAACCCAATCAAAATTTTTTATACCTAATTTTGGGAAATAATGAATAATTCTCTCCTATAACGTTGTAAAATGGTTAATAACAATTTTATGAATAGTTTTAGTAAAATCTTTTTGAACTGACTCAAACTTTTCCCAAATTGCTTCCTGAGCTTTATCCTTCCATAAAGTTATTTGTTTTTGGAATCTCACCAGTTTATTTGTTGAGTTTAATATATTTTCTTTCGGAACCTTGCATGCCTGAATTTGTGTTATTAAAAATAACAGAAATGTCTGATAAATAAGCTAATCTCCCATCTGCAATCAGAACTTCTCAATTTAAATTATATACTGAACATGCGCGAAAATGCTCCGAATTACGCTCTCCTCCAGAGCACTAAAATCGTCTTAGATACCACAATTGGCGCGCTTATTAATGTCTTAAAAACCGAATTTTGACAATTCTCATGTACCGTATACTAAGATTACTTTTTACTATATACATTTCTAAAATTTGGCAGCACACAAAAGTGATGGGCACAGTGGTTAAGAATCACTAATCTACATCTTAATATAGAATGATTGTAAGCCGCCGATAGAGGGCGCACGATTGTAATCCAGAAATAGAGTGGTTAGAGAATGCAAGCGATGTAACCAGGATTCCTTAAACTAAATGTACATATTTAGCGTCGTAATGAACAAATTTATGACATGCTAGAGTCATCCTGTAGACAATAGGTAAATACACACCTATTGACAATCTTTTAACACCTCAGAAGTGCGATGTGATGTGGCTTTAGATGCCCATCGAACGATTCGCGTGCTATGAGGGTAGAAGAAGTGGCAAGCTTCGATTTTAAAAACCCGAATGCATGCAAACTGTAGAATAATTATACTGAAATACCTTTGGAAATTCTAAGAGTGTAGATTTCAAAGTATAGAATTATATTATTAGTTAATATCATGGATGAGAACACTAATAAAGCTTTAGTTAAGAAAGCGAAAACCAAACGCAAAACTTTGAGAAGATTAATAACACAAATAATTAACAAAATATCCGAACTATTGGAACAATCTATTGTAGATATAAAATCATTAGAATGTGAGATGAATCTGCAAGAAAAAGCAGATCATATATTTAAGTTAGATCTAGAAATTAAGGATTTAATTCCTGAACAAAAGAACATACAAAGGCGCGCAGATTTTAATAGTACAGATGCCTACTTTCAAAGCATGCTAATTTATAAATTCACGTACATCACTCGAAATTTTGGATAAAAACTCTAATTTTTTGTAGGTATGCATAGAAGTACAACTACTTTAAGAAGGTGACGAACATTTTACGTGTTAGAATTCATGATTTCTTTCGAAAAATTATTTAAAAAGAAATCACAAAAGAATTGTGAATTTTATTTGGATTGAACCCAAATTCGAATTCTGAAAAAAGGAACCAAGTTAGTATTAAAAAAAGGATATTAATAAATATGTGCTAAATTCAATTAACACAGAAGAGTTAAAATTTTGAGATCTAATTTTTTAAGATCTACCCATACCATTTGTACGAAACTTAAAATGTTCGCATAGTTTGAGACGTAGAATCGAAATATGGAAAAAATTGTTATGTCATTTCAGAAGAAGTGAAAGAGATATAAAAATGTACTCTTTATTATTTTTTTTTTAGTCTGTAAGGTTTATCCTAATTTTATAACAAATATTTTATGTACCTTTCCTGTCTCTCCTAGCTTCAGCTTACAATTTCCTACCAGAATGTATTTTCAGAAACGCAGTTAATGCAAATAAGTCAACCTAGTATTAAGTCGATGTTTCACTCACTTCTTTAGAGAGCCCGAGTTCCTGACAAGTGCGCGTTTGCCTTTGGTTACGTCTCCCTCTAAGCTATTGCCACGCTCGACCGTACTTTAGGCCTTTGATTAGCTTCGCCGACTTAATTGAGATTTAGGGGACAACTGCTTAGAATATTGATAGCTGTAGCTATACCTTTAGTATTAATTAAGTTTAAATTCTTATTAATTTAATTTCAAGCCCAAGTGGAGGCTTTTCTGTACGCTCCGAGACAGGAGCTGACTGTGTTCATATTTATTTTGAGAAATAAAGGGTAGTTAACCCTTCTTGAGTCTTACGTCTCTGTTCATACAAGCGATCATTCGCTTATCAGTGTAAGGGGTTCCTGGCATTGAACTGAGCAATCAAAGGGTGGAACCCCACAAGTCCAAAGGGGCAATTTGCCCTGAAGGACTATTAATTTCGCTTTGGTATCTTGCGTTGAAAACTATAAACGGCGAATCACTTTTCAAATTGTTCCCACCAAATATTAGAGCCCTGTATTATATTTAAAGAAATTAAACAATGAAGAATCTGCATGAATGTATGTATATTTCTCACAGTGTAATAAAACGACGATACCTAGAACCACTAGCATTTGAATAACGTAATGTTCCATAGAATATGGGCATGTGGAAGCCCTAATTTGGAATTTGAAATTTGTTTTATTATCGATTTCATATTTGTAACACTTCAACGAATTTTTGATTAATAAACTCAACGATTTCAAAGCGAGCAATGGCAACACTGTAAGGGAAAAAAATTGCTTCCAGTGCACGAGACTCTGTACCAGAAATTTTAAAGACATGCTCATTTTAAAATTATTTGTGATATTGATGTTGAACTGAATTTAATGGTTTGAGTGCGTAGAACATGATATTTCATAAATAAAGGTAACGCACAAAACGTTAAAAATACGCCCCTTTGGACGTAATTTAAAACTGTTACCTTTCAGATTTTTGTTTTCCTTTTCTTTTTATTATTATTTATTTGTTTGACTCGGGGTTCTTGTTTCTGTCAAGTTGACTTAGATTTAAACTGTAACATAAAATACTGATTCTAACTCTTTTAAAAATATTTTTGAAGTATTTAAGAAAGATACATGTAGATGTAGTTAAATGTAAATGATGATTCTTTGTGTATGGAAAACAAAGAAGAAAAATTAATACAGTAATAGGAATAGAATTTCAGATCTAGCCTTAGAAATATTGTTAAGAATTCAGTTTTATTCAGTTAATATCATTAACAATTCAGTGGATTCAATAGCAATATAAATAGCAGATTCAAAAACAATATAAACTTTTGTTATTTCCGTATCCGATGGTCATGAACATGTTTTTTCTCACGGACGTAAGTACTGCGTTATTGTGCGTACTGCGTTTCATACGTTGCCCCACGTGAGTTTGCGTCTGGTTCCGCTTGTGCATTTGGAAATCCCAGAGTATGCAGACCTGCATTTGCGTCTCCGTCACCTGTAATTCCAGGAAACAGTAAGGGAATGATCCACCCAGAAACCGCATTTGCAGTCATCAACATCCCTATGATAAGAACCTGTAAAAGAAAGCAGAAATAATCCAATTATTATTATTATTATTTGAATCCTTTACTCTTCTACAAATGTATAGCACGGGGCTTACAAAAGGAAGTTATCAATTAATCAACTAACTACCAATTAAGAAACTAATCAATTTAAGCGCAGAAAGGATATACAACTCAATTTCTGTGTTATAAAATGCAGTGGTGTGAAAACTGTATGCTTTGATAACTGATGAAAATGCTTACAGATAAATGTTTTGATCTCGATGCTTACAGACAAATGTTAGACAGATGTTTCATCTCGATTTTACTTTTAAAAATTAATATTAGCAATAAAAAATTAAATATTTCATTATTTTTCGAAGCAAAGTTCTCCAAATCCAGATTTCGTTTAAAAGGTTTCCATATAAACTGAGCTTTTCTGCAGGCATTCTTGACGAAAGACCGGGAACTTGTGGGTCTCTCCCTGTCCTGTAATTCATCGGATTCTTCACTAATAAGGTACGTAGTATAAGGTACTTTCTGCAATAATAATACTAATAAGCAATACTAATAAGGTACTTTCTGCAGTATACCGCCAATGATTTCCTTAAATACCAAAAAGGAAAAATTTACCTAAACGTAAGGATTATTAATGATGCTTTACAATTGTTCACTCGAAATAGAACCTGTGTTTCACAAGAGAATATATTGCACGGATTAATTCATTTAGTTTTGCTTATTCTGATTATGGCAAAACATTCGATGACTTTTTGCCTACCATAAGGGATGCTTTCATGGACGACTTTCTAAAGGATAGCCCGTTTCTAAAGCCAGCCCGTTCGCCGTAATTCAAACGCCTGATCGAAATACCAGTGTTCAGCTACTCCAACGCTCGCCAACTGCTGAGATAGATGTCACATGGAACAAACTATGATGGAGTAAATAATGCCCACAGATAAATCCAGATACTACCTGAAATATGAGTCTATCATATAAGTGTCTGGAAAATGGAAAGGAAAGTATACAATTCGGTCTACATTCTTAAAAATGGACATCAACAGAGGATAGTTCCTACTGAAAATAAGAATCAGTGCCTATACCTGCACTGACTTCCACGAGTTTATTGGTGGATTTTTGAATGCCCTCTGATATCGAGGCGGATTTCATTTGAGACCTCTGCTACTATAATAAGTGAAACTTTCGTTTAAATTATCGCTATGCCAAACTTCATAGAGCAGCTGCCGTAAACAGAGACCTCGGAGACCATGGAGTTCAGTGAATAGATCAAGCTTTCAAATCACAAGACCTCAAAGAATTGAACAATTACAGGGCTATCTAGGAAGAGAGACTGTTGATCTACCTCTAAGATCACTGAATGAGCTGCAATGAAATTTAAGATGTGTATGGGTCTCATAGCCAAGTGAAGAGCCTGATAAATTCTTTGGCACCACGAGAGGGATATGTCATGTTCGCATTCATATGAGAATCAAAGATATTTCTTATTGGAGTTTTTTTTCACCTGCATTTAAAAAACCTTTTACAGGCTTCCCATCAGGTACAGGGCTTTTCTAGAGCAATGCTTCATAATGTTTTATTTATAGAGCTAGGGAATGCGACAGTTCTCGATATTTTACTCCATTTAAAGAGCGAGTGTGAAGAAAAAGAAGACCCACGCGAACTCATCCATGTACAGATGAGTCGCGCTGCACCACATATTAGTCTGGGCGACATAGCAAGAGACTATTAAGTATTTTGGAGCAGAAAAAAAATCAGCTCTGCCCTTGTCGGTATTCGAACCGTAGATCTTTGAGTTGCCAACTGGGTGTTCTAACCACTTATATCATGAGAACACAGTGAAAGAGCATAAAAATTCTATAACATTTACGATCCCAGGTTCCAGCAGAAGTCTTGCGAGTACTGCATCATGATAAAAATCCATTTCTTGGATTAAAATTTAAGAAATGTGTCTGCTTTCGTTTCCTTCTGAATTATGCAAAGAATAGAATACCTGGATTAGTTTCGACTGCTTCTAGATCGAAAAGCTGAACTGTAACTGTATGGAAGTTAGAAAAGAAACTGATCCAGGTACTACTGTTTAAGGAGATTTTATAGATGTCATAGTAATTGAACTTCCAAATTCAGCGACGGCAACTGAATGTCGACATATGCCAAACCTTATCACCGAAATGCTGTACTTTCGAAAAGGTTAATCTGCAACTTGTAGTGGAAGAATGAAGAGCAAATGTCTGATCATCTAAATGAAAACGGAAAATATACGTAATTTTTTTATATAAGGAGGCAAGTTTTTTTTTACCAAATGTTAACCCGTGATTAGAAAGTTAAGGAAGAGTTGCAAGAAGCATACCAAATGGAAAAGTAATCCAAACCGACTTAACCAATGTGTCTATGAATGAAATGATGAAATGACATTAATGAAAGGCGATAAGTCTAGTCCTCATTGGTTTTATACGCGTAAATAATTTCCTTCATTATCGATATATTGATTCTGGAGCCACAGTTCACATATGATAAAAACTTATTCATGTGTTTTGTTAGCAACTTCACAACTGAAAGAATAAAAATAGTTAATGGTAATACAGTGTTAGTAAGGGAGAAGTAAACTGTGTAGTCAAGTACCAAAATGAATTATAATGAATAAAATGAATAAAAAATTAAGAGTTTCTTGCCGCTGTCTAGGATTTTAGTATCCGTTAGAAAGTTAATTGGCAGTGGTCTAAAGTGAGTTTAGAGATACTTGATGCCATATTCATTAAGATTTTAGTGATTTCAAAGAAAGTTTATATAATCTGAAAGAAGCGAACATGATTTTCGCTCGAAGCAACACATGTGGAATGTATTTACGATTAGCATAAAAAATTAAGCGATAGAAATCCAACAAATACTTCAAGAAAATTTTGCTTATGTGGTGAATATTGCCACGCGTTTTAATTTGAGAGCACTCTATTGCAACTACAGGACGTAGAGAATAGTTTGGTGAAAAGACTTTCATTGCTATATTTTTTATCTAACTTAGTGCATATAAGTGTTACTGGACCAGCGCAAACGTAAAGTGGAGCTTGACTGAACATAATTAGTTCGGTTTGGTTTATTTGATTATGGCAGAGCGCTGGATGGTTTTATGTTCAATGGGAGGTATCGTTGAGATTTTCTAAGGGAAATTGGTTTCCACATGAGGAAAATCGTGAAAACGCTCTTACAGCCAGTGCATTGGTTGGGATTTGAACCACCTTAACATAATTGAAAATTTTAATAAACAAAACACATTTAATATTCTGAAGTTCAAAGAAGAAACTCCAGTGTTGTATATTTCAACTGACAAGCGTCATCATGGTGTAAATTCGATTAGAAGTCCATTCTGATGATCTTCAAGCCTGAAGTTAATCATGCGCTAAAGAACATGGAAGGATGAGTTTCATTACATTCATGGTTTTTGCTTATAGAAAACTTAGTAAAACGTTTTCCAAAAACCCGGCATTTCCATTTCCTTCTGATCCTTTCTACCGTGAGTTTTCAAAAAGACGATTTACATCACGTAATCTTTAATACAAGAGCATTTCATAACATTAGAGAAATAAACCACAGAAAAGTATCGTAAATCAAAAGCACGAAGCTGAGAAAAAATTTTAATCAAGTTAGTTAAATAAATAAAAGAAAACTTCAGGTATAATTTAAGGTTTCCTAAAGTTTCGTAATTTAAGGTTTCCTAAAGTTTCGTAATTTAAGGTTTCCTAAAGTTTCGTAATTTAAGGTTTCCTAAAGTTATTTACAGGTATTTTCTGAGTAACAAAATCTCACTTGATATTGGAAATTAAGGCAGTAATCATATATATAAATATTTTGTTTAGTTTCTGGTTCGCAAACACTACTTTCCGTTTCCAAACTAAACTGTAAATTAATTTTCAAATACTTGAAACTCAGGTTCTAAATGAGATAAAAACGAATTCTCACTACATTGTAAAAGATAGTGATTCAGGTTTAACACACTAAAAAAATCGAAACCGATATTTTACTAAAATTGACGTTTTAAAGATGTACGGACATTTCGAATGAAAGCTTTTAGAACAAGAAATTTTTCAAAAGAAACTTACCACTAGATTTAACTTCATCTTGGTAAGAAGCAAATGTGAAATGCAAATATAGCTCAGCGTTTTTATAGGAAAACAGTTCTAGATGTTTCAAAGAGAAGGCATTTTTTTCTAAATATTATTACCAAACAATGGAAAATTTTTCATTTAGTAGAGCCCGATATAAAGTTGACGCAATAAGGAAACAGTTGAATGTATACGCAATCTAGGATTTGATTACCAATTATATATTCTTCTCTCTTTTGTCTTTCTTCTTTTTTTAAATTATTAAAACGTTGTACTTACATCGTTCTGCAAAGTAAAAGAAATATTACAATCTCGAAATATTTCGCGCATCATATTTCAAAGAAAACATCCATTTTGACTATTCTGGAATCCATTTGAAGGACGTTCTTGCGTGACATCTGCACATACGGGCAGAATAAAGGACTTTTTGTCCCAAAACTGATTGTAAAATGGATTTAAAATAGATTCAGAGGAGATTTTGTCATTACATAAAGTATGTATGTAACTCGCATAACTCAAAAAACGATTAACTTTCTCTGAGCGTTGATATTTCGTATAGGGACTGCTATAGCATGTAGTTGTGCCTTTTTGGTTGCAATCCGTTAAGACAAAAGTATAATGTGTATATATACATATATAAGTATAATGTGTGTGTATATATATATATATACATAGATACGAGTATACTCACTCTGTTACGCGGCTAGGGGAGCTCAGTTCTTTATTCTAATATGTTAGTAAATTGTGCATTTTTTGCTTTAAAAGCCATTTAATTATGTGTTTTTATGTTCTAGTTAAGGTCTATGTGCCTTTAGTTAATCTGCATGCAATAGTTGTAGAAGTATCAACAATTTTAAAGTTGGTTTAGTACTAAACCTTACGAAGTCTCCATTTGTTTACATTTGAAACTCCTCGTAAAACAATGAATTAAGTCAGTTTCTGCATCAGCTTCAGTGTCTTTTTGGTTAGTGGGACCAAATGTAAACTTTGAATTTTGTACACCAACAATCTATTTTCCTGCCCGCTGCCGAATAGTTTAGTTTTGCGTATAAACTCGAATTTTAATAGGAAACAAAATTTAAACTGCTTTTAACTCTATTTGGTTTTACATTTTCCTGTATTTTACAATTTTTAATGAAGATATTTTTAGTTCCTGTGCAAACTTGTTTTACCGAGAAATGATAAGTGAATTGATTGAATGAGAAATATATCTTTAATGAAGTTCCAGGAAATAAGTTTAAATGAAATGCAGCGAAAAGTGTGTATAATTTAATAGGCGGTACAAGGAAGTCATGTGGTGTCTATATCAGATATCTTTAATCTAAAATAAATTAATATACAACACCTCGCACAAAAAAGGCAGAACAAGTCATTATCTTCGTTCTACTGGGACGATTGAGGAAATTTAACGTCCGTTTTTCATGTCCTGAAAGCGCAACTTACCACATACATTAGCTTTATACAGAGGCTGTTCGCACATTTTTTAGATGATTTTGGTAAGCGGTAATAAAAACTCGTTTGCTGCAAAGGAAGTAATTGCAATTGTACTATATTTTTTAAAGTCAAAATTATCGTCTGTGGCTTGAAAGTTTTGTTTTTATTCAAAATGGCGAATTTAACAAAGCAGTGGTTAAGGCTACATTTACGCTCTTTCCGAAGAGAAATATGCATACTCCGTTATCCAAAAACGATGGGAGAGTCATGGTTTTGTGATATCTAAACTGCTGATAGGTAATATCATCAACAAGAAAGGAAAAAATCGTCAAATTGGAGCCTCAAGTGGGACAAAAATTCCAAACAAGTATCCAAGAAAAAAACGGACATCTTCGACTATTGCAAAGGTACGTTGTTTAATGTTAAAAGAAAATCCCTGTAGTCAAAGGACAGTTTCAAAATCATTAAAATGCTCGATGTCCACTATAAACAAAATGATAAACGTTGATTTAAATCTTAAGAAAGCGAAAAAGCTCAATGTGCATCGTCTTCTTCCAAAGCATATCGCTCGACGCAGGACAAGCTGCAGAATTCTATATGAGAAACACTTATCCAAAGAAAAATGGAAAACAATTGTCACAATAGATGAAGCATGGATGTATTTAAAAGAGTGTAACAAAAAAATAGCCATTTATTATCATAAAAGAGGAGAAAAAAATTTAAGTACATGGTTCAAAGAATCGAAAGAAAGTTTTTCTAAGGGATTCATGATTGTTGCTGTTTTTTCTTATAATGGCAAGTTAAAAATAAAGAGAGTGCAAAAAAATGTCAAGATTAACTCCAAATACTATCAGGAACATATTTTATCGCCAATTTTTCTGAATGAAATACCGTCGCTTTACCCACAGTGCCATCCATCTGTGACACTCCGTCAGGACAGAGCTATCAGTCACACATCAAAATCCACTGTAAATTTCCTAAAAGAAATGGAACAAAAAACTGCTATCAAGGCCATACTCTTAAATGATATCCCTACTAAATCTCCTGCTGTGTCACCTATGGATTTTTGTGCTTTCGGGCTTTTAAAAACTGCATTATCCAAACGTTGTTCCCAAACCCTACGGGACTCTGGAAAGCTGTTCGGGAGGAATGGGATAGAATACCTCTTCTGATGCTTCAAAAGGCATTATTATCCTGGAAATTGCGGTGTCGAAAGATAGTTCAGAATAAGGGATGTCAAATAGAACATTTAAAACACCAGAATTTTATGTAATTTAGTTTTGTGAATACAATATACATGTCTAAAAAATGTGAGAACAGCCTCTGTATATAGCAATGTTCTAACATGGATATTGTGTCATAAAATCAGACCTTTTATGAAGTAGCACATCAATTGTTTTCTATAATAAGATTTTACAACTCAAATTATGCCAAAATAAAGTTTTGCCCAATAAAGGTTTGTAAAAATCGCAGTAATTTTTTAAAAATTAGTCCTCAGAGTTTTAGCTCTTCAGTGCTAATGTAATTTGTTATTATTAATATTTCTTTTTTTTTATTAAACTCGTTTGTCTTCTTCCTTTACAGTTAGAAGTTTAGGTTCAGTCCAAAAAATACGCATTATTTTCAGATTTGTTTTTAAAATTTGCATTTTTAAGTAATTTTTATAAATTCTGCGAAAGATATTTTGGGATTTTTTCTATCACCTTAAAATAGATATATTTTTAGGCGTAGTGCAGAAAGATAATTTTTTATTCAAAATTTCCAAAAATATAAGTCATTTTATATATTGGCGCATTTTGAAATGTGGCATATTTGTTATAAGCCATAATTACGCGAAATATGGTTTACGTACATTGTTAAAATTATTTGAAAGAATGAAGGATACACCCTTTATTCTTCTCGCGCACAATGAAAGGGAAAAGAAAATTGATTACAATAAATTAGGATTTTCGCCAAGGGAATTATTCTTGGCGCAAATTGGAAAAAGTGCGCAAGATAAATTTTCAAATTTCTTGGTAAGTTTTTCACCAGACTTTGCAGAACTTAGTATTTAAGCATAATTTGAGTCGTAGAATCGAAATATGCAAAAGAACAAGTATTTCATTTCAGAAAAATTCTGAATTTGTGTCAAAATACCTACTTAGAACAATTGCTAGATATAAATCTGATGTATATCTTAAGTCTCGCTTTCGAGAGATGAAAAATGCAAACTGATGGGCCCAGTATGATGTGGGCCCAGTATGATATGGGCCAGTAGTCAATGGGCCCAGTATGATGTGTGATATGGAAATGTCTTATTTCTTCTTTTTGATTCGGTGTATTTGTTTCTATTGTGCTGACATAGATCTAAACTATAACCTAAAATATTGATTAGTGTATAAGGTATTTCTCCCGCCTTCTTCGCATGCCTTCGTGGTGTAGTGGTCAACACACTCAACGCGTAATCGAAAGGTCCGTGGTTCGATTGCCGGCGAAGGCGTTGCTCATTTTTCATCTCTCCTGCATCGAAATAACCTAATGTTTCTACAGTGCCGCTCGAACTAAAAAGGTGGTGGATGATGATTCTCCACCACTAGGATTTGGCGATTGGGTTGCCTCCTCAGTCACCCTTTAAAGGGGGGGAGTATATAAAATATTTCTCTCGCCTTCTTCGCATACCTTCGTGGTGTAGTGGTCAGCGCATCCGACGTGTAAACGTGTAATCGAGAGGTCTGTTGTTCGATTGTCGGCGAAGGCGTTGCTCCTTTTTTCATTCTTCTGCTTCAAAAAAAAAAAAAAAACCATGTCTTTACAAGCTTTTTAAACTATTTTTATAAGAAGCTATTTAAATGTAAATGATAACCGTATATCACTTTCTTTGTCTGCGGAAAACAAAGAAGAAGTCATTCATAATTTTCATTTACTTTTCGTGTGCTGTAGGTATATTTTCCCACATTGCCTGTGAACGTTGACGATAGATGTAGACTTAGAATCTATTGATACAAATACTCAGAACTAGAATAGCAGAATCAATATCAAACGAACTTGTTAGTCAATGTTTTATTCAAATAGCTCTTCTAAAAATGGAACTATGCTTTATCATAAAAAATGTTCTATTGTTCTATGATTTAGCGAAATTTCAACTTGTTAATTTAAAGCTTAATTTCAAGTTAAATACAGACGCTGTTCACACATTTAAATTGCAGACGATTTGCTTGGGAATTTGTTTTCTAACTGCGACTATACTTTTGAAAGTATAAATTATCGTCTGCTACTTGGCAGTTTGTTTCAGTGCGAAATGGCGCTTTTGAAAAAGAAAATTGATGGAAGGCTATGTTTGTGTTCCTTCCGAAGAAAATTACTAGCATCTAGTTATTAAAAAAAAAAACTCTGTGGAAGCCATAGTATATCGATATTTAAAGCTACGACAGGTAATAGTGAAAAGAAAAAAGCGTCAAAGTTTGAATTCATGTGGAAAAATTGTTCCAAATACATATCCAAGGAAACGAAGGAATGTTTCGAATGTTGCTAAGATAATATCTTTAATGTTAAAAAAGGACAGTTTCAAAATCATTAAAATCTTCAGTTTCAACCATAAGCAAAGGGATTAATGTTGATTTGAATTTTGAAACATCGAAAAACGTAATGTGCATGGTTTTCTTCCACGACATATGGCCGAACGCAGAACGCGCTGCAGAATTCTTTATGAGAAACATGTATCCCAACAAAATTACAAAAATGTTGTCACGATGGATGAAACATACGTGTATTTAAATAACTGAAATTAAAAGAGATCCATTTAATATCATCAAAGACGAGAAAAAATCTTAAAACACGGTTCAAGCAATCTAAAGGAAGTTTCAAAGCAATTTATGACTGTTGTTTGTTTTTCATATAACGGGAAATTGAAAATAAAGGGAGTGGAAAAATGTTAAGATCAACTTCACATATTATCAAAACGTATTTTATACCCAGTTTTCAAAAATGAAATACTTTCTGTTTATCCACTTTGCCATCAATCAGTAGAACTGCATCAAGACAAAACAAGCAGCCGTATATCAAAATCCACTATTAATTTCCTGAAAAAAAAATGGAACAAGAAACGGCTATCAAGACCATAACCTTCACCCATATCCTTACCAAACCTCCCGCGCACTTCTGGACTTTCAAAATGCGGATTGTCCAAATGTCAACCTACAACCCTCCTTGGCCTTTAGAAATTAGTTCAAGAAGAATGAGATAAACTACCTCTTCTAACAGTATAAAAAGCTTAACTGTTTTGGAAATAACGGTGTGGAAAGACAATGGAAAATATGGTTACCAATCAGAGCACTTAAAACACAAAATTTTATTTAAATTATTTTTGTAAATACAATGAAAATCTTCTAAAAATGCGCGAACAGCCTCTGTATAATGTTGATTCTGATATTTCTTTGACTTATATCACTGGATCAACAATAAAACTGACATGAAAGTTTATTTAATTGAGAAGTTTTTACATGTAGCTATTAAGCATATAATTCGGAATTTAAAATAAAAACAACACTGCAAGTGTCCTATTTTCTTAATATAATTTGCATGCTGAACAGTTTCTTTGAGAAGAAGTGACAACTAAGACACTATAGAAGTGTACATTCGCTCTTGCTTACAGAAGAAGTTTAATAGACGGTAGTCAGTCAACAGACAATGAAGCAGTCTTAGAAAAGCAGCAGTGGTCGGTCTCCAGGAACTAGAGCATAGAGTGGCCGTGGGTTGTTTGAAAGGTCAAAACGCATTTTTCTTTTTCATGTTTCTTATAGGTCCTTTCTTTGCATTAAGAACCATGATCAGGAAGTAGTATATTTTTCGTTTCATTTGAAAACTTTCGCTTTCGTTTAACGAGCTTCGTAATTCCTCGTTAACAAAGAAACCACATTTTATCAACGAAAAGCTGAACAAGGTGCTGATTTACAGGGTCTTCAGAATTGATTGATATACGACGAAAGAAGTTTTTAACAAAGCAAAATAAGTGAAAATCTGAGGGCATGAGATCAAGAGAATATGATAGCGTGGCAACATTCTACATACAAGCTCAATAATTTTTATCAGGTGCTCAAACTTCTGTGTGGTCTTGTTCTGAAGCTTTTATCATCGTGCCAGGAAATCAGTTTGAATGTATGCTGTCACAAACTGGACAGTTTCAATGAATTCATCTTCCAGAAACTTTCAGAGCTCATTAGTCGGATAAGAATTGCATTCCATCCCCATAACGTTACGCCATACAGAAGCTTGTTCACCTGAAAAAAATTATTGGAGTTTGAATGAAAATTGTTGTTATATGTATCGTACTTGCCTGATCTTCTGTCGTCAGGTTTTCACTTGATTCGCTCTCTTCAAAATTTTTCCGTGGTATGACACTCAATTCAGAAGAGACCGTAAATCAGCACCTAGTTCAGCTTTTCTGTAATAAAGCTAGTTTTGTGAATGAGTAATTACAAAAAGCTCATTAAAAGACAACAAACAGTTACTGAACAAAACGAGTAAGATACTACTGACTGCTCGTTGTTTTTTATATAAATAAAGGATCTTTGAAGGACATAGATAAAATGCGTCATTACTTTTCAGATACCCCAAAGTCTGAACCAAAGTAGCGAGATTCCTCTATTAAGTTTCATTACGCTTTTCACAATTCTGTTTGTGCTTCAGAAATAAAAGAGCTTTTTGTCTCAAACGATTGCCTTTTTTCAATAACGTTTGTGACAATGACTCTTTAAGATTTGCCAACAGTAAGTTTAGAAATAATTTCTCTCCTACTTTCCTTACTTGTCACGATACTCGCTCGGATCTGTAGCGGTTTATGCAAATTGAATAGCAAACGCTACATTTTAAACGTAAGAAGTTAGTCTTTAATCGGGAGTCTAGTGGAGGTTGAGCTGTGATTCTGCTGTCTTGCTTGCAGTAACTATGAAAGAATTGCGGAGATGCTTGACTACGCTTAACGAATTCTTAAGTGTGTTAGACATATGTTCCGACGGAAGGGATTTAAAGATTTTAGGTAGGATATTATTGCTTCCAGTTTGGAATCTTGGTATCAAGGCAAGTATCCAGTTGTAAAGCCTACGAGAACTCAGCTTTAGTTTTGGAACATTCCCCAGGAATGAATTATATATGTTTTATAAAATCCATCATGAATAGTTTGTTTAAATTTTATAAAGCCCAAAAAGGGTAACATAAAAGTTCTCTTTATGCTTCTTCTGTTTGAGTTGCACTTCATATTAACTGTGTAGTAACAGGGCCATAACTCGCCAACCCTTTAAAGTATTTTCTGGGAATAGGTGTAAAGGGCAATGTTATATTTTCACCATCGCAGTTATAAGATTAATACTCGAAGTTACATCCTTTTAAAATTAATTTTAAGAGATAAGGAACTACGGTTATGAGTTATTATTAAGCCCAAGTTTCCAACGGCAAGATTCAAATGTATCCGTTATGATATCTATTTGGAAATTTTATTTACCGTTTTGAATTTCTTATCCATAGTAGCAGGTATAAGAAATTTTACATTTACTTCTTTAAATCTATTCACATTTAGAATTTTAATGCTGTTTAAGTAAATCAGTGCGGTTTATGTGTAACAATGAATGACGTCTTTATAAAAAATACAGCTACAGAATTCTACGTAAACTAATTAAAAGCTAAGTGGATTATTTATTAGGAACTTTAATAATTATGAACATCAGACTTTCAAGATTGCAACATTTTCCCCTTTGTTCATTTAATTTTTTGAAATATTACAGATTTCTGTGAAATGAATCTCTTTATGCCGCTCCCAAATGCAATCATGCAAATTAGTACAGTAATAAGAATAGAATTTCGAATCTAGCCTTAGAAATGTCATTAATAATTCAGTAATTATTAGCAATTTAGCTTCATTCAGTTAATATCATTAACAATTCAGTGAATTTAGTCAACAATATAAACTTTTATTTCTACGTCCGATGGATTAAGTGCCATGAACATGTTTTCTCTCATGGATGTGAGTGTTGTGATTATGTCTATCTTCCACACGTACTTTTGGCGTCTGCTTCGGCTTGTGCATTGGAATATCACACGTATCTAGGCGTTATTTTGCGTCTGCCTTACCTATAACTCCAGGAAAAAGAACGAGAATAAGCACCCAGAAACTGCATTTGATGTCATCAAGATTCCAAGGATAAGAACCTGTAAAATGAAAGCGCACAAATAATCCAATTAAATTAAACGTAGGAACGACATACAACACAGTTTCTGTGTTGTGATAAAATACAGTTGGGAAACCTGTGTGCCGTATAAACTAATGAAAATGCTTACGGTCTGGAATATTAGACAAAAGTTTTTAATCTTATTTTTACACTTGAATATCAACATAAAAAATTAAATATTTAATTATCTTTTGAAGCAATTTTCTCCAAAGCATTGTTTTCGTTTAAAACGTTTCCATATGAAGTGAGCTTTTCTACAACCATTCTTAATGAAAGAACGTGAACTTCTGGATCTCTCCCTCTCCTGTAATTCATTGGATTCCTCGATAATAAGGTATAGAAGACCTTTTCGCAATATGCTGCAAATGTTTTTCTTAAACGTTGAAAAAAAGGTATTTGGCAAAACGTAAGGATTATTGATGATACTCTACTATTGTTCACTCGAAATAGAACTGTGTTTCACAAGACAATTTGTGACATTGATTAGTTTATTTACTTTGGTTTACTCTTAGTATGGCAAAATACTCGATGGCTATCCATCTAAGAGAAGGATGGCTTCGTGGAGGGATTTCTAAGGGGAAGTGAGTCGTATACACGTTAAATTTGGGGAAAACCACGAAAGTGCTTATAGGTACGCTCCCCGGAATTCAAGCCCCGTACTGAAATACAAGTATTCAGCAACTTTACCGCTCGGCACTGGTGAGCCTCATGGGGCAAACGATAGTGGAGCAAATAATGTTCACAGAAGAATCCAGATACTACTAAACAGCGCATCTATCATATCAGGGTCTAGAAAATGGAAAGGAATGTAGACAACCACTTCAACATTCTTGAAAAGGAACATTATACAGAGGATAGTTCCTACCTAAAGTAAGAATCAGTTCTTATACTCGCACTGACTTCTATGAGTTTTTCGGTGAATTTTTGAATGCCCTCAGATATCGAGGCGGATTTCATTTGAGGCCATTTGCTACTACAATAAGTGAAATATTCGTATAAACTATGATAATGCCAGACTTCACAGAGCAGCTGCCATAAACCGATACTTTGGAGACCATAGAGTTCAGTGAATGGACTAACCTTTTCAATTACAAGACGTGTTTACAATTACAAGACAAGATTTCAATTTCAGACGTACGTGGATCTCATAGTCAACAAGTGCCTGGCAAATTGTTTGGCAGCATAGCACAGATGCATCATGCTAGCATTCATGCGATAATCAGAGGTAGTTTTTATCAGAGTTCAGTTTTTTCTCAGTTGTATTTACAAAATCGTTTTTAATCTTTTCATCAGTAATAGGGCTTTTACATGCTTCATAATTTTTTATTTACGAGAGTTCTCGATATTTTACTCCATTTAAAGAGCGACTGAGAAGGCGGGTTGTAATTAGTCTGGGTAACATAGCGTGAGACTATTAAGTACTTTGGAGCAGAAAACATGAAAAATCAGTTGTGCCTTGTCGGCATTCGAACCCTAGATCTTTCAGTTGCCAAATGGATGTCCTAACCATTTATATCATGAGAAGACAAATGAAAGAGTATAATAATTGCATATAAGTTACAAGCTTAGTTTCCAGCAGAAGTCTTGCGAATCTCGAGATAAAAATCTACTTTTTGAATTGAAACTAATGAAATCTGACTGTTTTCGTTTCCTTCTCATTAGGCAAAGAATACCTAGATTAGTATCGGCTGCTTTTAAATCTAAGTCGGGCGCTCATAGATAAGCTTATCCATCACTGTATGGAAGTTAGGAAAGAAACTAATCCAGGTACTACTGCTTATGTACATGTATAGATATCATAGTAATCTGATTTATGGATGTCATAGTAATTGAACTTCCAAATTCAGCAACAGCAAATGAATATAAAGTGCTGGAAAATCTCTTCATCGAAATGCTGTATTTTTGAAAACTTTAATCAGTAATTTGTGTTGGAACAGTGAACAGCAAATGGCTGATCATCTAATCAGAATGGAAAATATACATAATTTTTTTTTTATCTAAGAAGGAAATTTTTTTATCAAATGTTAGCCTTTGATTAGAAAGTTTATGCCTCTTTACTGGTCTCCTTTATTTTAAGTTTGTTACCGGAAATTTACATTACGATAATAACGACTTTAGAAACTAGCTCAGAAATACTTAACAGAAGAATTATTTACGAATAAATTGCTAGAAGAATTCACTGGGTAAAATTACAGTAATTCTTTTTTGTTAAATATGTAATCCGCTCAAATCGCGTTTCAACGAGTAACATTTCAACATTATTTAAAAAAGAAGCGAAAAATTGCTTCATTTGTGAGATATTAGGACAGTTCATGAACAGTTTCAGAACACATACCAAATAGAAAAGTAATCAAAAACCACTTAATCATTGTGGCTATGAATTAAAATCACATTAATGAAAGGCGATAAGTCTAATCATCATTGCTTTTGTAAGCGTAAATAATTTCCTTCATTACTGGTATACTGATTCTGGTGCTACAATTTACATATTGTTATGATAAAAAACTATTTATATATTTTGATAGCAACTTCACAACTGAAAGACTAACAATAAATAATAGTAATACAGTGTTAGGATAGGGTAAGTAAACTGCGTAGTCAAATGCCAAAATGAGAAATATAAATTGCGATTAAGATATGCCTGTCTGTGTTTAGGAGTCATTATCCGTGAGGAAGTTAATTGACGCTGAATCTAAAGCGGGTTTAATCTAAATCTTTGAATCTGAATTTGAAACTGCATCTAAATCTTTGATGCCATATTCATTAAGATTTTGATCATTTCAAAAAAAGTTTATATAATCTGAAAGAGGTGAACATGATTTTTGCTCAAAACAACACAGGTGGAATGTATTCACAGTTAGCATATAAAATTAGGCCGTAGAAATCCAACAAATATTTTAAGAAAATTTTCTTATGTTGCGAGTATTTCCCTACGTTTTAACTTGTGAATACTCTGTTACAATGTTGTGAACTCTATTACAACTACAGCAATCCTCTATTACAGTAGGGAATTACTATTAATGTACTCTATTAAAGTAGAGAATCCTTTGGTGAAAAGACTTTCATAAGTACATTTTTGACTCAGTTTAGTGCAAACTAGTCTTATTGGACCAGTGCAAACGTAAAGTGGAGCTGGACATATTTTAACATAATTAGTTTGGTTTGGTTTATTTGATTATGGCAGAGCACTCGACGCATGGACCTTACAAGAAATAGACCAACCCAAATGAGTTTTCTCCCTCGTCTGGCGCATTCTTGGCTGTCCCCTTGACCACATCCGGAGGAGCAGGGACGATTACAGAGACTTAACAATGGTTCCCTATTGTAGCGTGTATAATTCTCAAGAAAAAGCTGATTGTAGCGCCTCATTTCACAAATTATATTTTTTACGTATTTTTATTTTGAAACTGAGATTGATTTTTAAAACTTTAGCATATTATCAAGCATAATTAATGTTCCAAATAATTATAAAGCTGATGCATGCTTTCAGGCCTAGATATTTTTTTAGCTTTTCCTATGCTGTAAGAAAATTTGCAACTACTACTTCTAGAAAATAGTATTTTAAATCTGTACTAATAGAATATTTCAAACAAACAATTTTCTCTTACAATTTTTATGCTTTTATTGGTGCAAATAAGTAAAAAATACTAAAATACCTAAAAATGAATTTTTGAAAGTTTTTGTTTAAAATTCTAAATTGTGCTGCTTTTTTTAAAATTATAGGTGAATATTATAGCATAATTTCTATAAAGAAGTTTTATTTCCATCATATTTCATAAAACATCATAGCGATTTTAACACCTTAATAAATTTTATACGTTTATTCTAATGTTAAAATAGTATTTAACTGTAATAATTAATTGTGCTAATGTTTTAAGTGATTATTTTTTAAAATTTATTTCTAGTTCTGCATAAGATTATTTTTATTTACTGTGAATTTAATTTATTAGCCCAAGGGGGGCGGTAGCTCAGAAAGGCTATTAGTTTCGAAACGGCATTTTGCGCTGTTTCCCTATAACTGTCCGTTTCACTTTGAATATTGTAGTCACCAAATATTATCGCCATCTATTATATTTAAAGAAATTAAATAAAATAATGAAGAATCTGGATGAATACATATATGTTTCTCGCAATGTGAAATAACGAAATTAATAATAAATTTTGAATAACGCATTCCTCCACCCGTTTATAGACACATGGACGGCCGAACTTCGAATTTGTTTTAATCCATTTCATATTTTGTAAAACTTTATCGAATTTTCGATTAACAAACTCAACGAGTTCAAAGCGAGCAATGGCAACACTGTACGGAAAATAACATTTTTATCTCCAGCGCGGGAATTCTAAAGATATGTTGTTTTCACATTTTGTGATATTGCTGTTGAATTGAATTTTATGTGGTTTACGTGTGAAGAACATGATATTCAATAAATAAAGGTAAAACACAAAACGTTAAAAAAAGTTCCTTTGGGCGTAATATAAAATCTAAATTAATTAATTATCTAATCTAAATCCAGATTTTACTTTATTTAACTTTATTTTTTTCATTGCACTCAGAAAAGTTTATGCGCCAAATTTTATGAATTATTAAAATAAATAATCATATTATGATCATCTTGTAATGTTAATAATTAATGGTCATATAATGAAATAACTGATGATCTTGTAATGTTATAATAATTTTAGAATTCACTGCCTGAAAATACTCATAAAATTTTTTAAAAAAATATCATATATTTTACCTTATTTGTTTTAAAGCATCATGTACTATCAATCATGTTTAGTTTTACTTTATGCAATAGAGTTTTTACCGTTTTACCAAAGTAAAGATGTTTATACAATAATTATGCATGAAAATAATGCGCAAAATGCGGTAAAAAGTGCTTTAATGAGATATATTAAATCTTATTTGAAAAGACTGTGACTTTCATAATCTCATCAATATACAACGTATCACATTTAATAATTAAAACAGTTATGTGATACAAATGCAATAGGTTTCAATGTTAAAGTAAACAAATCGTCCCTATTCCTTCTTGCGGACATGTGGGAGACGCGCGCTCCGCCCACTGGGTTAGTCTGTCTCTTATAAGGTCCATGACTCGACGGCTATCTATTTGAAGGGAGGGCTGTCTTCGCTGAGATTTTCTAAGGGAAATTGGCTTACACATGGGGAAAACCACGAAAACGCCCTTGCAACCAGCGCGTTGATTGGAATTTGAACCACTTTAATATAACTGAAAACTTTAATAAATAAAACCCATTTCCCATTCCGAAACGCAAAGAAGAAAACAAGTGTTGCATATTTCATCTAACGTGCGTCAATATGGTCGAAATTCGATTAGCAGTCCACTTTAATGAACTTTATGTCTGAAGTTTCTCAGGCGTTGAAGAACATGGCAGTATGCATTTCAATACAGTCATGCTTTTTGCTTATAGAGTATTTAGTAAAAGGATTTCCCAAAACCTGGCATTCCATTTCCTTCTGATACTTTCTACCATTAGTTTTGAAAAAGATAATTTACAATAAATGATTTTTAATATCATAGCATTTTATAAAATTAGAGAAATAAACGAAAGAAAAGTTTCATGAATCAAAATCATAAGGCTTAGAAGAAATTTTAATCAAATTAACCAAAATTAAAATAGATCTTCAGATATAATTTCAGGTTTTCTAAAGTTAAATTTTTATTTACTAATATTTTCTGAGTAGCAAGATGCAATTTGATATCAGAATTAAGGAAGTAATCATACACATAAACATTTTGTTTAGTTTCTGGCTGGCAAACATTACTTTCGGTTTCCAAACTAAACTGTAAAGTAATATTCAAACACTTGGTAACTGAGGTTCGAAATGAGATAAAAAGGAATTCTCGCTACAATATGGAAGATAAGTGATTCAGGTTTAACATTGTATAAAACAATCAAAACATATATTTTGCTAGAATTGACGTTTTGAAGGTATGCGAACAGTTTGAATGAAAGCCCTTTAAAAACAAGTAGTCTTTCAAAACAAAATTACCGCTAGATTAAATTTCATCTTGGTAAGAAACTCAGCAACTCTAAAATGCAAATATAGCTCAACATTTTTAGAGGAAAGCAGTTCCAGATGTTTCGAAAAGAAGGCATTATTATTTTTCTTTCTGAGTGTTCTTGCCAAATAATGGAAAATTTTTCATTTAGTAAAGCCCGATATAACGTTGACGCAAAACGAAACAATTGAATGGATATTCAATATAGGATTTGATTCGCTATTTTTTATTCTTTCTTTTATTTTTAATTTTTCTTAATTCTTAAGACGTGTATACTTTTTTAAATCGAAAATAAACTGATGTACTTTGAAGATGAAGTTGGTTAAGGATGTTACCAAGCACTTTTATTTATTTATTTATTTATTTATTTTGCTATTCTGAAGAACTTCAGATGCAGAATTGAATACAGGATCTTTAGTATGGCTTTAAACAGGATGAAACTGAAAATATTTTCTATCCTGTATCTTTACCTAAAAAATCACTGTATCTGTCTTTTTGTTTTCCCCTAAGGAAAAAGCTGGTTTATTTATTTTTTTTTTTTTTTTTTCGCTCTTTCCACTATAAAATGTACTGACAATACTATAAATTTTCGTTTAATTTTATAAACATTTCCATCTGTAGCTTATATATTTAGAATTCTTGCACTTTTTATAATAGAAATATAACGATAGGAAAAATAGCTAAAATTTTCGGCAATATTTTACATTTGTTGCACGTTTTACGCCCATTTAACCTTTTAAGCGCTGAAGAATGTTCTTGTATGTATGTTAAAAGTGCTGAATAAAATATGTAGTCTTTTTTTTTTCTTTTACTGTTGTTTTTGGAAAGTAGTAGAAACGGTTACATTTAACTCGATTGCCATTTTTTTTACCCTATACCTCACGCTGTCGAAAGTTTCACCCAGGCAATTTTTCTAAAGAAACGTTTTCCTAATTCTTACCTTAGTAAAAAAACCACAACTGAATGATACTAATAAAAACCGCAAATGATTCTGAATTCATGTGAAAATTATAATAATAAACAGTAGCGCAATCACGCCTCTATACATTTTTTGCACAACACAAGATATGCGCGATAACGCTTCGCCGGACTCAAAAGGTTAATTTCTCTGGCCACTTGCTTTAATTTCAATAGCAATTCATTAAACTTTATACTCTTTGTAAATTGAATTAGCACCATTTTTATTGCGCATTTCAAATTTAACTGGACGTTTTGGCATAAATTCAATCGTCAGAATTTTAGTTACTACTTGACAGTGAGGAACTGAAAAATAAAAAGGCGTTTAGCTTAAAAGCCATCGTTCTTGGGATCAGAAGACGGCATGGTCATAGTTATGGTCTTTTACCTTAGGATAAGCCTTTCAAAGCCATTCTCCCTTTCTGGCTTGCCTTGCAACCATGGTAAAGACTGGTCCGAAAATGACCAAGTTTTCGAGTTTGCTCAAATCCCGTAATATCCTTTGTGCAGTGACTGACGAGATACGTTACGATCGTAAATGAAGGGTTGGTCTTTATGATCTTGAAGTGCCTATTTTAAAGTAACAGACTATATGTAAGGGCACTTAACTGTTCAATCACTGAAAGAGCCATCGGATAAATTTAATTAGTTGTGTGTAAGTTTCCTTTTCATACGGTTTCCATTATTTTAACTACGCGTTTCCGTTTGAAGCTCTGCTTAACTGATATTAGAGTCTTTCACTAGCTTTCTCTCAATCAGCAGAATTCACGACCTTAGGGAACACATTTTACTATCGCATCGCTAGAAAAGTAGTCATTCAGCCAAGGAGTAAAGGCTTAAAAGAAGATTTACCTTATCCTTCCGAAAGGCAAATAGGGTACAACAGATGTTCAATTTTGATGTATCGAAAGATGTGGTGTTTTTTGGACGTTTATAATCTTCTTTTGAATTTGGGATAAATTTGGTGTCTCGTAAGAATGATTACGCGATTTTTGGGAAAATTCCGCTTTATTAATGATATAACATTTCAGTGGACATTGGAATTTGCTATTTGGTAATTTTTATCCCATGATTGATATTTTTCATATAGTGAATGAATGAGGAACTATTTGATTTCAGAATCCCAAGTTTCTTAATCTTGTTCTTTTTTTAGATAGAAATTTTATGATCTCATATGACAGATCTTTTTCCCTTCGTAGAGAACCGTTTGATAAACTCTGCACCGTGCAAGGAGCCGAGCGTAATTTCCTTGGGGTTACTGGAAGAAATTATAGGTGTTTCACCATATGATTCTTATCTAGTAAGCATTTATAACTTTACAGTTTAACAGCTGTGCGTATATATACAGTAAATGTAACATTGCGGGTTTTTTTTTAGAATACATAACCTTAGAATGTTCTTGGAATGTCTTCAGAAAGAATAATTTCCGAACTTTCAGCTGTGCCAAGTGTCAGATTGCATAACTTAGCAATATATTCTTAGAATGGCTGTATTTGGGAAACAATATTACGATATATCCTTCAAATTGTTGAATGACCTAAGAGTATAGATTTTTTTAACGAGGAAAAGGGGAACACGGAGACAAAAATTTCGCGTACTTTGAGATATTCAGTTAACTTAATCTAACCTTGTAAGATATTTCTTTTCTGTTTATGGCGTGTTTTCGATGGGCAGTTTGAAGCCAGTCCAGCTGTCAATCTGCAGTTCTTGAGTCCGAATCCTGTTGATGACAATGCGCATTTTTCATGTTTCCTGCTTAGCCAAATCTAGGTAACGAGAATTTGTTACGCCGTGCGAATTGATATAAGGATTTTGTCTAAATGTTTTAACATTTCAAATTTATCCCGAAATGGCATAAGAGCTGATCAAGAGAAGAAAGCAAGTTGAACAAATGTTGCGAAATTTTCGTTGGAATATTTGCAGTTTCTGATTGGCTAAGGCACTGTGTAATGGATGCAAACGAAGCTAAAGACTTTTACGCCTCGTGACTACGACAGTTGTGACGTTTAAGTTTCTAATGGAGCGTTCAAGCAAAGGCTTTGCCAGGCACAAGTAGGATAAAACTAAAGTGACCATACATCCCGAATTTCCCGAGACAGTCTCCAATTTTTAGTCCCTGTCCCGACTTTATATAACTCGTTTTGTTTTGGTTCAGAATTTATAGCATTTGTCCCGAATGTTCCCGAAAAACAGTAGTAGTAGTAGTAGTAACGGAGGGCGTGGGCACCATCTATCTACCATTACGATTAATCGATTCTGCCACTCCGCCTTTCCGAAAAACAGTAGTGTGAGAACTTAAAAGTTTAAATGCATATATTTATTTAAGTAATGCAGATTGCAAACTGAGAATATAGGTTAAGTAGGAGACAGGCACTATACCTGCCGCATAAAACAGGGGTTCCCTAACTAGCATTTACTTTAGAAAATTTGCAGTGCAGAGTTCTATTTCTCATTCCTGTATTTCTCTCCCCAACATAACACGCATCATTTTTTGCTCACAGTTCACAGCTGCAGTTCAGACTTTCACTTACAGACAGCACAGCAATTCTTAATTAATATATTAATTCGTATGTACTGCTTTGAATTTATAACATATAAATATATTATTTAATTATCAAGGGTACATTACATACGTGTTCAACTGTGTATTACATATTATTTTATTGCGTATCATTCCCTTACATATTATTACATGGCATCTAAAAATAATTCTTTCGTCATTTGCTCAATTTTCATAGATATATCCATCTAAAATCATCTTTCTTTTGTCACGTTTACATCGCAAAATTTTTACTCTATCGTCATTTTGATTTTGCATAAGTTAAAAAAATCTGCCTAAACGATGACGGCTAATGAGGTTTCCCGTTTGGCAACGACATGTATTTTTTAATTGTCAACTATACATTACATAGTATGTGCTAAGGATATGCTTTACTGCAGTTTAATTTAATTTATTATTTATTTTTATCATTGATTTTTTTCCCTTGTACAAAGGAAAAACGTATTGTAATCGCAAAAAATTTGGGGTACCATACTTCAACGAAAATATCCATTTTGACCCCTATCGAATGCAATTTAACGATGTTTTTGCGTGACATCTGTACATAAGGACAGAATAAAGGACTCTTTTTCCCCAAAAAAATTATAAAACTGATTAAAAATGAAATCTGAAGAGATTTTTTCGTGGCGTCTGTACGTACGTACATATGTATCTTGCATAACTCAAAAACGAGTAGCTTCCGAACGTTGAAATTTTGTATATAGCACTGCTATAACATGTACATGTGCACCTCCTATTTTCGTTGCAATCGGCCGCACTAAAAGTATATAAATATATGTATATATATATCCACTCTGTTACTCGGCTCAGTGAGCTCAGTTTCTTTATTCTTAAATGTTTGTAAATTGTGCATTTTTTGCTTTAAAAATGATTGAATTAGTGTTCTTATCGTTCGGTTAAGATTTATATGTCTTTAGTTAACCTGCATCCAATAATTGTGGAACTATCAACAATTTAAAAGTTCCTCAAATGCGGCTAAGCCTAATTTTTGTTTACTATAGCGGCCATATTTATTTACACTTGAAACTTAGCACAATAGTGGATTTGTTGCCAATCTAGAGAAACCAAGCTTCGCAACAACAAAGTAACGTCTTCTTTTATTATTGCGAATTAAATTATGCTTAAATCATCCTGGAATTATCATTTAAGTTATTAGCATGGTTTTGCGTACAAAATGTAATTTTAGTTGCAAAAAATGTTATTTTAATTGTTTTAACTGTATTTGGTGTTTTACGTTTTTTTTTTTTGGTATCTTTTAATAAAAATATTTTGTTGAATTTTCAATAAAAATATTTTGTTGAATTTTCAATAAAAATATTTTGAATTTTTATGTATTTTTACCTTACCGCGAAGTGAGAACTTAATTAATTAGTAGCACATGCGCATTAGGTAAGTGTCGCTGAATCGTCTGTGAAAAACTGTTTCTTTTTTATTTTTTCAATTTCTTTTATACATCGTTTTAGATTTATTGTAGTATTTGAATAGAATTTGTGGTAATTCTTCAGATGATATGATTTTTGTGCACTCTGAGTTATAATATGAATGAGATGTAACACTGTTAAGTGAACCTAGCGCCGAAATATCGCTTTGTTAAATAACTATAGTGAACTTTAAAGAGTGCATTTATTTTGTTGTGGTTTATTCGCTATCGACGAAGCAGATTTAATTCAAAATTCGTTAACTGTTAATTTAATATGTTTAAATGAAATGCAGGAAAATTGCGTATAATTTAATATTCCGTACAAGGAAGTTATGTGATGTACACATCGGATTTTTTTAGTAATGGATTCAAAAAAGGGAAAGTGTATAGTTAACGAGAACTTACTGAAGGAATGTGAGTTTATTGAAAAAACTATAAGAGATTCCGATGTATGGTGCAATACATGTTCTCCAAACGTTTCAGTGAACCATGGTGGACGTATAGATATTAAACTTCGTATAAATAGCAATAAACTTAAGATGTCAAACTCTGCTACTGCATCTAGCTGATCATTAAGGAATTTCTTCGAAAAGGAGAAAAATATGTGATTAGGAAGAAGAATTAGCTACACTAGAAGGTACTTTTTCATACTATGTCATTTGCCAAAATCATAGCTTTAGATGTATGGACTGTACATCCAAACTGCTTCAAGTGACATTTGAGCCTAAATTTACATATGCGCGAACCAAGGCCGAAACAGCATTACCAAATGTGTTCATGCCCTACGTTTTAGGAGTTTTGCACAATGATTTGGGAAAATGTTCATTTGTATCAGTCTTAACTGATGCGTCCCACCACAAGGAAATAAAACGTTTTCCAATACTTGTTAGATTTACAGATTGGAGTTACGGAGTTGGAGTAAAAATTTTAGAATTTAAATCCTTACCAGAATTGAATTCAATGTGAAACACTGAATATTTTCAGCAACTCTTTAACTACCTGTCTTCAAGAAAATAATTTTAAAAAAAAATTTATTAGTCTTTGTGCAGATAATACGAATTTTAACTTTGGAGGAGCTGATGGAAGTGGAGAAAATAATGTTTTTGTTAAACTGAAACGAACCTTAACTATGGTTTAATTGGAGTCGGATGTGCATCGCATATTATCCATAAAAGAAATAGAACATCAGCTAATGTTTTGTCAGTTGATATAGAAATGATAAGCATTATGGGCATTATGGCATTCTGCTGCTTCGTAGAAACCGATTTTTCAATGACACTAAAGTATTCACAAACAAGATGGTCAGCATTACCTTCCGGTCATTGAAGGAGTACTTCAATTTTTTTTACTATTGAAGGCTTATTTTTAATCTCAAGAAAAGTGTCTCATGCTTATTTTAAAAATCTTTGAAAATCCAGTGACAAAAGTTTGGCTACATTTTATTAACTCAGGCTTCAGTACTTTATAAAGTGACAACTGAAAATAAACTGCGTCTGTATTTGATGTAATTGCCTCACCGAATGCTCTGAAAGCTTCAATATTGAGAAATATGGAGGATAACTTTACTCCAATAAAGGTTACAAAAAACTGTATAAGAACTTGAAGAGAATGGAGACGTGTCACAGTACGAAGTCATTGAATTTCGAGAAGTATTGTTTTATTTTATCAGAAAGCTCTTACTTTGGAGATGGACAAAAATGTATTTCAGGAGATGGAAACGTACAGTTGGATCATATTAAATGAAATCTCTTCTTAGAGTCAAGCTGAAACAGTCCTTTTGTTAATTAATAAAATAATACCAAATCATAAATTATTGGAAATTGATACATAGGAGGAATATGTTTACCTTAAACATTATATCGCAGAAGAAAAAATATTGGAATGGTTAGAAAATAAGATGTGCCTAGTTCAGAGATGAATGGAAATAACTGCATATTTTAATAAGAACCAGATTCTTTGTTCAGAGGTTTTAAAATTGCAGTTTTCCTTTTGTCTTCCTGGTACTAATGCTGCAACTGAGCGAGTATTTAGCATTAGAAACAGTTTCTGGACTGGCATTATCAACAGTTTCTGGACAGGCATTATCAACAGTTTCTGGACTTAAAGTTACAGTTTAAAGTGGACACTTTTAAGGGTATGTTAATCACCAAAATAAATTTTGATGAAAATTGCACGGGCTTTTATAAGAAGGTCAAAAAAGAAAAAGTTATTCTAAGAAATATTCCTGCTTCATAAAAATATAAGGCTACCTAATCAGAATAATTTAGAAGGGTTACAAATTTATTATTTTGTTTAAAAGTGAATGTTGCGTTTTGATTTATTCCTTACTTATTAAAAAAATATTATATATCGCTGTTAAAAAGTAAAAAAAAATTATTTACTTTGATTTATATATAATGTTGACCTACATACCATCTCCACCGCAATAACAATAATAAGATAATTTATTTGTAAAAAAAAACTTTAAAAAATTATATACATATAGCAACCCGAATTTCGAGCTTCGAAATCCGGCCACCCTAATAAACCGAAAGTCTGGTAGATAGACAACCAGGAATGTCACGGAAACTGATATAAAAATTTTGTCTAAATGAATTTAATGCGTACCCGATATAAGAACCAATGAAACACAGCGAAACAAACGCAAAGTAGCATTCAATCAATGATTTCATTGAATCAGCTGCACATCACGCATGCGCAACTTTATCCTCCCAGCTGGCTATTTAGACCTTGTTCCGCAAGTGTGAACCGAGGTAATGACTTTTACATATCAGGACTATGACAATAATGACAGGTAGACCAACGTGTGAAGAGTCAATAATTGGAGAGTAAAGCAATAATAGGCGAGTAATTTCTTTAAAATAGAGCGATAACATTTGGTGGCAACAATTAGAAAAGTAATTCGGGTAAAAAAAAATTTCGAGAGTAATAGCACCTCTGGTGCTAACAAACAAAACATTATGTTAATGTTATAAGGCATGTGACCATGTCGGACCTCCACACGAGCTTTAGACCAAAGGTTCTCAACCATGCAGAAATTCAAACCTAGTTTCCTGATAGCATGCGTTTATCCTTTCATTTACCTATTATGTATTCATTTTTAATTTATGATTTGAAAACTATAATAAACTTGAATAAAAATACTACTTTTATTAAAGTATTTATAAAAATACTACTTTATTCAAGTTTCGGTATTTATCAACATTTTCTCTACTTTTCCTTGTTTAATTTAGAAAACACATTTAAAAAATAATAAAGATTTAAATAAATATGTATGTATTTTTCGAATTTTGAAAAGGACCAATGGTAAAAGAAATGCCTGTGATAAAAGAAAAGGTCCAGCACCACTGCTTTAGTGCAATTACCTATGCATTCAATAAGGATGTTGTAACTCCTTAAGGGAACACATAGCCGTAAACTGAATATTTTACTTCGTACTAAGATATTTTTAACTAACTTAGAAGCCTTACATAAGTTATTCACAAAAACATTTTCTCTGGATTATAGAGCATCTCCTTGCCATGAATACATACAAATAAAAACTGAATTCTAAAGCCGATAACAATGAATACCGATATACAATGAAAGTGATCAACTATCGCAGATGCTTTCTCCTTTAGCGCAGCGTTAAAATGTCTAAAACTGGCTGGGGAGGTAAACGGGCAGACATTAAGTCCTAGATTAAATATTGTTGCGAAATGTCCAGCTGCGGTAAAATAGCATCTCCGCAAAGCGTGTTTAGGGTTGCCTGAAAGTGGCAGGGAAATGCAAGGTTGGCAGATTTGGGACGAAATCGCCCGAATGGCGGCAAAATTGGCGACATGCCATAGACTGAATGAGAACATTCTAGAACGAATTCTTACCGGTTTTTCCGAGAATGTTCTCGAAGGCAGGTCAAAAGCTATATACTATATATATATCTATATATATATAGATATATATATATAATAACAAAACAATTTTTAAAAAACAAAGCGCAATCATGCCTAGTATTTTCGCGCGTTAAGCTGCAGAAAAATTATCAGCAAAGACATGAAGTAAGAAATTTAGAGCTAATTTTTCCCAAAGACCAAAAATTAAAATTAATAAATAATAACTTCCAAATAATCTTATAAATGAAATTAAGAAATGTTAAAACCAAAACTTTTCAAACAAGCAATACCCAATTCAAAACATTAAGGAAATTTGAAGGAAAACGGATATATACCCTGTCTGTACGCGTAGTAGTAGTATGTTGAGTTCAACAGTAGTGTCTTGAGTTTAGAGATTAGCTCAACAGCGATGGACCGTGTCGGGAGCTGTATTTTAGAGCTTTCCCGTGAAGCTGCCTTCAACTTTATAACTTGATAGCCTGAAGGCTGTGTTACTAATTGTTTCAGAGTGTTTGTCATGGTTTTTCGACGGCTGTAACACGGCATTTAGAACTGTCCTGTGTAATATTGACGAATAAATTGTGTTTTGAATCTTCATCAAGTGTTGTCATCAATCACTCCAAATACACTAACCCGTAGAACGCAACAATATGTTAGTATTTAGCTCTATCAAATAAAACTGGAATTAAATGAATTTAGGACTTTCAAAATAAAAATCAAGAGCTGAAGTAGTTTAGATTAGGTAAACAATGTAAATAAAAAAATAAATCACTACTCAGGAGCCTGCAACATTTTTTAAATTTAATTAATTTAGATCATTCTTAGTAATTAAAGACTTTGCTGTTGTTAATATATTATTATTATATTATTATTATAAGTATTATAAATAAAAATATGTGAGAGAGGGAACCTTAGGCTAAAATTAAAAGCTTAAAAAAGAAAAACATGCAGTAGGCTAAATGCTGAAAAATTGAAAGTAAATTGATGTAACAACATGAAAGATTTCAAGGGGATCATCAGGAGATAAAAATTTTGAAATCTCTTCTATCTAAAAATCCGAGCAAGTGTCACAGTTACCTCTGTCAAAAAGTTACTCTAGAATTATATTTTAAATAAAAGTGCTCTTTGAAATCAAAAACATTACACCTACTCTTGTCGGAATTCTCAAAATAAAACACACTTATTAAAGCCTAAAGGTAAAAATTTTAATCTTAAATATTAACTAAGGCAATTAAGGTAAAATAACACGCCGAACAAATATTAATTTAGAGTCAAACAACAAAAATTAGCATTATATTTGCAAATTTTCACAGGACTAGTTTCGATAGTTTTTACCAAACCAGCATCTTCAGATGCCAAAGCGCAATGAACGAGATAATCTATTCATTAAACGAAATTCGAAAGAAACGAAACGAAATATTATTCATTAAAAGAAACAAAAAAAAGAACTTTTTCCTGTCATCCTAACTCCACACCGGAAACCAGATCACTCTTTCATAATCAACACAAATGTAAACAAACATCTCTTCATCACTGGTCGGAATGCGCAGAAATCATAAAAGTATTTCTGCGCATCTAGTCAGACATTTAGCATTCCTACTCTGTATGACGTCGGACGGGTAGACACAGACTTATTAGGAATTTAAAACCAATTATTAAGAATTTAAAACATTTCCAATTCCATTTCCATTTCCAAACAACAATTTCCATTTCCATTTCAAAACAACTATTTCCACTTTCATTTCCATTTCCAATTCCAATTATTAGGAATTTAAAACAAAAATAATATTCAAATATATTTATAGTTCTTTATTTTGTATAAAGTTTTAGGTATCTGTCAAAGAAGACGAGCGATTATTCATTAAAAGAAATAAATTTTTCTTGTCATTGTACTTACAGACGGAAAATTGAATCACCTTCCTAAAATCAGACAGACAGACAAAGAAGACAGATGTCTTGTTTTGCACACGCTAAGTCTTTCTGCACCGATGGGCGAAAAATCAAACTAGGGTGCGAAGGACCGCAGTGGCTAATCGCACCGACGGTGCGAATAGCTTCTAGAGGCTATTCCCACCACCTACGTTAACGCATGCGCACAATCAGTCCAGGTGCAAGCATTTTATGCCGATTTGGAGTAAGGCAGGTGCATGTGCACAGATTTTTTTATTCAATATTCTTACAAGCTTCAATCATCTTACAAGTTTCTCCTTATCTTCCTTATATGCCATTTCTTTGTTAATTAAATTTTAGTTATTGTTGCTGAAACTGTTATTGGTTTGAACCGACGGCAGATAAAAAAAAACTCAAATTGTGCATGTGCGAGATGATACATTTAAAAACAAAACGGATAAATAAAAACTTGAGA
>KK113295.1:6847-17784 GCA_000611955.2 Stegodyphus mimosarum | reverse complement strand
AATAGCACCTCCCTAAGACAACCACGTCCATAGAAAATTTTTTGTAGCAGCTGTGTCTGGCTGTCTTACAGAGGGTTCATCATATTTTGTGATTTAAAATTAATTAACTTATTGTGATACTGATGCAATTTAAAGTTACTAATATGCGTATTCAGCTGTTTTTCTTTGTTAGTTCAAACAACCAATGTTACTGATCAGAAAGCAATATCTTATAATTGTTACTTGTATTATTAAAAATTTTAAAATGGTTTTTGGAAATTTTCCTCCTTACACAATGCTTTGCAGTTTTGTAAAAAAGCTATTACAAATTGACTTTCTCACTATGGGCAAGTATTGAATTTTGTTTTCAGAATGATTTCCAGTAAATTTGTTTAGTGTTAAAAATCATTTCTATTGTATATGTATATCTTTTTACAGTTTTTAAAATACTTCAGAAATTCCTTTTCTCATGCCATGAGGTGTGTGTAAAATAAGCTTATTTCCTTGCATTATTATTAAGCTATTCAGAAGAAGCCTTTTTTTAACAATGGATCACTGAAAGTTACACTGTATCCTTCATTTAATTAGAAAATAATTCTGGATAATAAAATAAATGTATTATGAAAGTATATTACTAAAATGATATTTTAAAAAATATAAATTAATTAATGTATTAGAAATCTCTGTAATTTAAAGCAACCCTTTGCTCTTCACCTACATATTCATTTCCGATACCCATCATAATAACTTGTCTTTTAACTAATCATTATTCAGCAAAACTTTTCTATTTGAAAATTCCGTTATCAGATACAAACTCTACCAGCTGCAAAATGCAGAGCTCTCTTTATACAGGATCCCTCTGGCTATTACTGGAAGGCTAGAGGATGTACAAGCAGTAAATAGGCTTCCTTATTCTCTATTTTTCATTTAGTGTGTGTGTATTTGATAAGTGTGTACATATATATATATATACTTTTGTCTACCATTGAAAATAAAAATATGTGCATTACAAATCTGAGTTATTAAGTACATTAAGGCTGTTTATATCCTTTATTCGAAAACAGATATTCAAATTAAATATATTAGGCAATTTGTGTTTATCTACATTTGTTTCATTTTGACTCGAATTGAAATGAAATTACGATTGATTAGTAAATTCATAACTTCATTGATTAAAATGAATTATTTTGTTAAAGCTTCATTTAAGAAAAATAACTTGCCTTGTGAAATTAAATTTTGTCTATTCAAACATTCTTCATCAAAATATCTTTTTGTTAAAAATTGCTACATTAGTACAAGTATTAACTACTTAAGTACACATAGAATGCTTAGGTTTTAAAAGAAATTTTTTAAAATATAAATGTAATTTTGCTTATGAAAAGGTAAACTATGATGCTTTTATTAGACGCACATTTGAGCCATAATTGCTATTGAATATTTGTCAAATACTTAATAAACCTGCGAAGTCCTATTACTTTAAGAAATAATTTAATAGTAAACTGTGGCTTTCCTCTAGCGCGATAAAAATTTTATGGCGAGACAGGGAGTATAAGAAATATTTAGATTACCATACCAGTCTGTCTCTAGTTTGAAAATAAAATTTCTGGCATTTATTTCGCTCTCATTGGCAGCTCAAAAATACGAATGAAAAATATTTCATTTATTATGTTGAATAAATAAATATCAGATGCAAAACTAAATAACTATCTAGGATATACACACAAATTAAATAAAATTCTTTCTTTCTTATTTACACAAAATTGGCTTTGATTAATTATTCCGTTATGGCAAAATAAGTTTTACTTTTTAGGTTTAAAAAATGACCAAGTTTAAAAAGTGTGTCGTACGAAAACACAAATGCATTACAAAAATATGCAAGTTTCTGCAGCGTTTACTTTGACATTTTCCCTAAGAAAGTCCTCCATGACGGCATTCTTCCTTTTAGAGATTTAGCTCTCATGAGCTAATGTCATAAAATCATCAGTTTCTGTTACAGTTATTTCTTTATTAAGGTACTAGAAATCTAATAGCAATAATACAACAATAATTTTTCCCATCTGGATAAAATCCGGAGTAGGCAAAAATTAAAAATTTCTATCTTTTAAATTGATAACATCGTACTTGTTTAACCACCTCTAACACACCCTGCAAATATTCTGCAATTATCCAATCGAAATTATTCATACTTTTTTTTTTGTTGTTAATTTTAAAAAGTTAGCCTTAACTTAACAGTAAATTCTTTTAAGAATCTCTAAACTTTATACACGGTCATGTCACAAGCGTGACACTATAACTGTTCTATAAACTATGAATATTTATTTTTTTTAATTTCGTATGACGGCACGAAATTCCAAAATTCATAGTTTATAGAAAAGTTATAGTTTCTTTTATCAATCATTCGTTTATCATATTATTATAAACTGTTTTTCATGTGAGCAGAATTTATTTCATGTTTAATGTTACATAGTTTTAAATGACATGGCATGCAACATTATTTTTGAAAGTAAAAAAGTCATTTCTGAAAAAATTAAATAATCAGATCACATATCGATGTACTGAATATGTTCAAATTTCCTCTGACTCACGTCTCATGAAACGCCGTGTCAACGCAAAGTAGCTCATCGATTGTGCAATTAACTGATTTTTTAACTACCTGCATTTTGTGCTGAGCAATTTTTGTTGTGAAATTTTACTTCATGGGCAGAGAGCTGCACCGCTAGCAAGGCTATACTTAATGAGGTGCCATATGTGCCAAAAAATTAATTTAAATAAGCGTTTTCCGTGGGGCTAACATTACATCGAAAGGCTTCTCTTATGATTCGAAAATATTTTTGCCTGACGATTAATTTAACGCTCTAAAATGGCCCCCTCTCGATTAGACTTCCTTGTGAGGGGCACAACTTACACATACGCAAGGAACAACCCAGGTTTCTAAAGTAGTCATTGAATGTAAGGTTTATCTTTTAATTTCAGGCCCCATCATGGTTGCGTGGTTAAGACCGCTGAATACTAGGCACGCGCCCGGTTTTGATCCCAGGCGAACAGGCATGGTTGGGTTTTGTGGTTTTCCCATGGGTAACGTGAATACGAGCCAGTTTCCCTTAGAAAATCATCCTTCTTCTTAAGGCGGTTTGTTGACAAATCTCAGCCTATTCTTTCAACATAAGCAAATTTAGCGGTCTATTATCACATAAACGAAATGCAGTGAAGTACTGCAAAAGTCTTCTGATACATAGAATACATCCTTAAAATTCTGCTGAGTTAAAAAAATGGCATACTTTATCATATTATTAATAAATATTTGCCGAATATCACTTTTGTTCTTTCTATTAGTATCAATATTGAAAAATAGAGGGCGCCACAATTCCGTTTGGGCAGATAGTCAATTTTCATTTTGGAGGTAGCATTTAATTCTTCTGCGTTAAAGTGGTTAATTTTTTACCTCAGGAAACGAAATAACATTTACAGATTCCCCATGACGCAATTCCTTCATCGAAATGTTATTTCTACAGCACAAAACGTGCATATAAATCGATTATGTTTAAAAAGGCTGCAAACCTAAAGATTTCAATTACGTCATTGCATCTAACTTGGCGAATTTTTTCTCGCCTTTGTGTCGTCTGCTGAGTTGAACTGGTTTGAGATGTAGATATCCCCCTGTCTCAAGCAATTTAGGAGGACAAAACGTTGAAAGCTTTCAATAGCCAATCAATCTAACAAATCGTTGAAGTTTTCACTAGCCATCTGTAGAGTCTGGAAACCATAAAGAGTCTGTGCATTCAACGAAAAATATCTCAGGCACAATGTTTCGCACTCCGCTAAATGTAATTCAAATGATTAATTATTTAACTAATAATACTAATAAATTTTCAGCTAAGGGTTACGCGAGAACGTGGAAAGCTGATTTAATATTTTTTCAGAGAGCGTTAGGGATATCTTTAAAACTACCTCAGTTACCAATTTTGAACCATTCTACGTAAAATCCTGAATGCTGCACTGATATTTACTTGGGGTAATTTATAGAACTTAATCATAGAAAAAGAATGCGTTCAAATTAATACTTACATTTTTTGAATAATTTCATTATATATTAGGTCAGCACTTCATTGAATGTGTTGAAATTAAGCATAACTAAAACGAATTTAAAATAGTCTTCAAATACTATTAGGGATAGTGTTATTTTATATAAGAATTCGTTAAAGCAAATTTTGCCTCTTCAATAATTCTTGCTATATGACATTTGAATATTTCAATATTATTTCGTGCATCACATAGTATAAGTTATTTCATCGCGCGAAGGATGGCATAATAGAAAATTAAGGAACATCTCGAGAGATAAATCGTGAATATTTCGCAGCCGAGGATTGTCACTTATATTTTCTTTCAAAGAACCTGTTACATAACGACGCATTAAGTTATATTTATTTGGAAAAAACTTTGCCAGTGTTAACGAAACCGTTACAGGCTATTCTTGATTTAAGATAATTGCATAATTTAATACATATTGATTTCAGATGATAATATAATTTAATACGTTATACGTGTTGTAAATATAATAAATCACTTTCCTTAAGCAGCTCAAATAAAGCTTTAATCAACTAAAACAGCACATAAAACAATTGTTACATTGTAAGAACAATATTTAAAACTAACAATGACTGTTGCCATTCAATGTAATATAATTTTAGTGCTGCCAACAATATTAAATATTATACCACATTCACCCCTCCCAAAGATTATTAATAAGTTACATAGTCTGCCAGATAAGAAGGCTGACGTCTCTGCCTTTTCGGACGCAAGGATTTACTCTCATGCAAGTTATCATTTGAAGTATTTTCAAAATCCTCTTGTCTGCTAGGGCATGATAAATCACTGCCTTGGGGATCCTCTTCTGTCGATGTTCTTACAGTTTTCGATACGGATTCAGAAGCTTCAGTGGCCAGACCTTCCCTCTGTTGAGCAAAAGAATCTGAAAGTTGTTGATTTTCATCCAACCCGATATCATGGGCATGTATGAGAGTATCTCCTCTGGGTGCTAAATATCGTATTGAAACGTTGGTTTCACGACCATCTGGAAGTTTAACGCAAGCGTAATCTGGGTTAGCCTCAATGAGCTCCACTTCCTGCACAATAGGCTCATATTTATTAGCTCGTGTATGGTTCTTCATTAATACTGTTCCAGGTTGTGTTAACCACGTAGGTAAAGAACGTCCATTATATGATCTTCTAGCATGGATAAACATCCGTTCATGTGGTGTGGCATTTGTTGCTGTACATAAGAGTGACCGAATCGAATGCAAAACAGGTTGCAGAACGCTTTCCCAATGTTCGATAGCCATGTTCTTTGATTTTAATGCCAGCTGGATGGTTTTCCATATGATTCCATTATACCTCTCTACTTGGCCATTCCCTTGAGGATTATATGCAGTTGTGCGACTTGTTGCTATACCAAGCGAAGTTAAGAAGCATTTTAATTCACGAGACATAAATGAAGATCCTCTGTCAGAATGTATGTAGGCTGGCATCCCAAAAATTGAGAAAATATTTTTCAGGTGAGCAATAACAGTAGCAGATGACATATCGGGGCAAGGTATTGCAAAAGGAAATCTTGAAAACTCGTCCACAATAGTAAGAAGGAAACGGTTTCTGGAAGCCGTTGGCAAAGGACCTTTGAAATCTAGATTTAGTCTTTCAAAAGGTGAAGTTGCTTTAATTAAGTGTCCTTCAGATCTACAGAAACGAGGTTTTACTTCACTGCAGCATACACATGAATTAACAGTTCTTCTAATTTCTTCTAGTGAGAAAGGCAAATTTTTAGATCTTATCCAGTGATACATTCGAGTAATTCCGGGATGACAAAGTTCATCATGTAGTGCCTTTAGATCTATTTGTGGTTTTATAGCTGCATTTATTCTTGATAAAGTGTCTGCAATTTCATTTTTATTCCCAGGGCGATATATAATATCAAATTTGAAACAAGCAAGCTCTAATCGCCAACGCATAATTTTCTCATTTTTAATTTTACTGGAGTGCTGTTGATCAAACATAAATGCCACGGATCTTTGATCAGTAAAAACTTCGAAGTGTCTTCCAATTAAATAGTGTCTCCAGTTTCGTAAAGATTCAACAATAGCATATGCTTCTTTTTCAATAGAAGAATGTTTTCGTTCGGAAGAGTTTAGTGTTCTAGAGAAAAAAGCTATAGGACGACCAGCTTGACTCAGGGTTGCTCCTATTGCAAATTCAGAAGCGTCAGTTTCAACTCTGAATGGTATATTATCCTCAATTGCAGCTAAAGAAGCATTGGATATATCTCTCTTAAGGGAACTGAAGGCTTTCTCTGCATCTTTACTAAGGGGAAAAGGTCCTCTAATCAAAAGAGGGCGAATCTTTTCAGAAAAATTGGGAATCCAACGGCAATAATGAGCAAACATTCCCAGTGCTCTTTGTAGAGATCCTACATCTTTAGGAATCGGTAAATCCATTAGTGGTTTCAGTCTATCAGGATCAGGTTTTATTATATTATTAGCTATAGAATAGCCCAACAATTTTACAGATTTCGTGAAAAATGTGCATTTTTCCTCATTCAGGGTTAGGTTATACTTCTTAGCAGCAGCCATAAACCTCTCCAAGTTATTATTATGCTCAGCTTCATTCTTGCCGCATATAGTTACATCATCAAGGTAGGGAAAGGTTCCTGTTAATTCTTCACTTGAAATTATTTCATCAATTGTTCTTTGGAAAGAAGCAACTCCATTTGTTACACCAAATGGAACACGTAGAAATTGATAGAGTTTACCATCAGCTTCAAACGCTGTGTAGTGTTTCTCTGATTCTTTGATAGGAACCTGATGATAAGCACTTCTGAGATCAATTGTACTAAATATTTTATATTTTGATACTTTTGAAATCAGCTCTTCAATTTTGGGAAGAGGGTAAGCATCAAGCATAGTAAATTTGTTTATTGTCTGCGAATAATCTATTACCATTCTGGGTCTATGATGTTCTCCTTTCACAACAAAAGCTTGCGCACGCCAAGGAGAATTACTTGGTTCAATTACACCTTCTTTAAGTAATTTACATACTTCTGTAGCTATGAATGTTCTATCTTCTTCAGTTTGGCGTCTTGACTTTGTAACAATAGGTCTACAATCAGGCGTTAAATTAGAGAACAATGACACAGGGGCTACCAGAGCAGTTGCTAATGAACAAATTCTAAGAGGTGGTCTGTCACCTTTAAATTCTATCTCAACAGAAGAATGATCTTTTAATAAATCATGTCCGATAAGAAAGTCTGCACAGAGGTTTTTCATAATTAATACCTCTACATCAGTGTATACATGGGTTTGCAATTTGATATTAACTAAAGAACAGCCTGTAATATCTGAGCTTAGAGAAGAGTTAGCCATGGTTATTCTACCAAAATATGGTTTTACTTTAATTCGACATCTTTTTACATAACGCTGATTTATAAAACTTAGTGAGCTACCGGTATCAATTAGAGCATTCAGCTGAATTCCATTTACTAGGACTTTAGTTATTGACCTTTCAAGACAGTGAGGAAGCATTGAAGCTGATGCTAGTGTATAAACTGCTGCTGAGGAATTAGTAGTATTGCGTACAAGTTTGGATTTGCATACCTTTTGGTAATGGCCCTTTTTACCACATCTTCGACATATTGCATCCTTAGCTGGGCAAATACTTCGTAAATGAAGGTCTCTCCCACAAAAGAAACATTTTCTGGATCGAATAGGAGCAACTACTTCCAATTGTTCACTATCTTCATTTTTGTTCTCACACTGTTCAACGGCAGCTACCGGTGCTGAGGAAGATATTAAATATGAGGCAGAATGATGTTCAGCAAGTTCTAAGGCTCTAGCTTGATCATAAGCTTTTTCTAACGAAATACTGGCATTTTCTAATAACCGTTCTCGAATGCGTGGATTCTTCAAACCTCGGATGAACGCATCTCTAATATACTCATGTTTATTTTCTTCTGCAGTAACGGACTTAAATTCACAATCCTTGCTCAACTGTTTTAATATTTGTAAATATTCATTTACAGACTCACCCGTTTGTTGAAATCTGGATGCTAAACAGTGCCGGGCAAATATTTCATTCCTTTTAGTAATGTACAATGAATCCAGAACATTTATTGCATTATCATAGGATTGTGAATCATTGATATATTGATAAACACTTGCAGATACGAAATTGCATAACAACTGTAGTTTTCTTTCTTCAGTTGCCTCTTTCACTTGTGTGAGAAAATTTGAAAAAGTTCTTTTCCAATGTTTCCATTTAGATTCTGCTCCAACACAGACAGGGTCAACATCAAATCTTTCTGGTTTCAAAAGGTTTTCCATTTTGCATAGAAAATAAAGTATAAATTAGTTTTAGTTGATTAAATTGTTGTAAATATAATAAATCACTTTCCTTAAGCAGCTCAAATAAAGCTTTAATCAACTAAAACAGCACATAAAACAATTGTTACATTGTAAGAACAATATTTAAAACTAACAATGACTGTTGCCATTCAATGTAATATAATTTTAGTGCTGCCAACAATATTAAATATTATACCACAATACGCCACATAGATTTTCTTTTATTTGGTATCTGTTATTATCACTGGTTTGGTTATTTATTTAATTACAGCAAAGCATACAAGGGCTATCTGCGTAAATGGATGGATGCCCTCGTGGACTTTCTAAGTGAAACTGGCTTATACTATGCTATACATGGGGGAAAATCACGAAATCACCCATGCAACCAGACCATTCGTTGCTATTCGAACCCCGGTCGAACTACCAGTGATCAGTTATAACAGATCGCGCACCGGCACCTCGGTCGTCAGTAAGCTAATCTGCTATCACGTAAGTTTGTATTCAAAAATGGATTGTTCAAGATGCCGGAAAATATTTAAACGTTGGAAACCATCTCGAAACTTCAATAGAAATCAGAAAAATTCGTGATTTTTTTTTATTTATTATGTTGTAAAATTACGAAAAGTCCTTAAAATTTGCGAAAATTCGCTCAGTAATAAAGCGAGTCTTGCGGAAGAATTCAAAGAACGGGTAATAACTTTACTTTGCAGATATTTTGTATGTTTTATTAGCTCTTTGATCGTAAATCATCAAATGCTAATTAATGCTAAAGCAGATGAAAGGTTTTTATCTAGATAAACATTTATTTCAATGATCATTTCGACTTGTCGTTTTACGTATTAGACTTAAATTCGTGTGAACAGTAGTTTTATATATTATCATCAATTTTTCAAGATATTGTAGCATTTTACGGCTTCATGGATTTGGAGTAATTGATGATGTCATGATAAAGGCTGAAAAACATATATAAAATATATATTGGCATAATAAAAAAAAGCTAACAGGAGCAATCTGTAATCCCAATAAAACCCTGGTATATTTAATTGAAACAGTTTCTTGTTCTGTTTGTAGCTTTGCTTTGGACTGGATTATTTTGGTTACGGCAAAGCATACGAAAGCTGTTTGCTTGAAGAAAGGAATGCCTTCTTGGGAGGCTTTCTAAATGAAAATGGCTCGTACCCACATTACGCATGGGGAAAATCACAAAAACTCCCATGCAGGAACTTCTTTGAGGATTTGAACAATGGTCGATCTAGTAATTTTCAGCTAGTTTACCGTTTGACAGGAAATGGGTCTAAAACATTGTTTAAATTATTAAACCATTGACTATCAGACCATTGATATGCGACGAGCTCTCCAATACTTTTAACAAAATAATAAAAATTATTATTTAGTGCAGAACACTCGCCAAGATAGGCATCAGTCACGCCTTTGCTGAAGTCATACATCACGTATTCAGGGGAATTATTCAGTTACGATCGAAATAAATAGGTGGTAAGACAACCATATCCGGTCAAAAGTCCAAAGTGGGCCACAGCGCAGGCCCGGAACACTGTAAGTACTACGAAGCACACTCCAGGACACCAGCAGCGATCGCCGGTTTCGATACGATAATGAAGCAAGTTCATTCCTAGGATTCTATTCCAGAAGACGTTTATGAAATTGCAAATCTCAGCAGTTATGTCGCCGCCTATGTTCCGTTAGTGGACTTGGCGAGTTTGTTATGACTAAGTAAAGAGCTTAAGTCAAAGTAATGAGAGATGCAAAGAACAACTAATGTCGGCAGTATAAAATTTTCTATGAAAGTTTAATCTGTGCAATTCGTTACACAAAGTGTAATTAGTTCCTTAAAGCTACTTTTAATAATAAATTTTCATGTTAGGAGATATAATATACACTATTGTGAAAGATAATGTCTTTTGAGAATAAATGAATGCTATTAATTTTTCTTTGTCTTTTTTTAGCTGGATTATTTATAGCACAAAATTCTTTTAATATTCACTGATGTATTCCGAAATTGAAAGTTGAAAATCAAAAGTTTAAAAAATAAATTTCTGAATTTTTTATCAAGTAGCTAACTTGGTGCCCATTCTATTTGTTCACCTGAGGCAACTGCCTCACCTGCCAACTATCGTCCCGGCCCTGCGTACTGCGCCGTTGGAATTTATGGAATGCGTACTGTAAAAAAAAAGAAAAGAAAGAAAGAAAAAGATAAAATAGTTTGAAATAAAATTATTAGAGTAATTCTAAATGTATTCATATCGATTTTTAAATAGAAACCATCCACAGCTATACAATAAAATGCAACAATGATTTCTTCAAAGTTACTGCTAAGATAGCATATGATGAAATACGCAACTAATCTATTACGCTTCCAAGAGACTTACACTTTCAGCTTCATACATATTTTTTAAGGTAAGAAATGAAGAGGTACATACATTATTTGTAGACAAGTCAAAATTTGGAAAATACATAGCTTGTTCAGGGTTTTTCTGGTTTAACCAGTTGTTTCGAACACTTTTAATAATATGAACAGGATCAACTGCATAAAACAATGGACGAGTTGCATCA
>KK113294.1:317880-330589 GCA_000611955.2 Stegodyphus mimosarum | reverse complement strand
ATAAATTATGAAACAAAAATGTGGTAAATTAAGACTTCCTTTTACTAGCAAAAATAAATATATTATGCACGTTGCACAATGTAGTCGCACTATTTTAAATAATTTTAGAAGGTAAAATTTAAATAATGTTCATTATTTTTAAAAAGAAACTTAAAATTATTAAAGTTTTGAAATTTAACTGCTATATAATGACTATTTTCCTAATACTTAACAAATTCTTAATATTAAAATAAATGCCAGAAACATGATATAAGAAAGAAAATACGTGATCGAAAGTAAACATATTTGTTATATTTGGATGTAAGAAAAGGGGATAAAATAAGGTCATTCATGTAAAAAAAAAATCATAATTTTATGCAGTTCTTACACAGTGTATTGTATCGACATTACCAAGTATTAAAGACATACATTACTACTTCTTACATGTCCGCATAAGCAAACGCCTACAAAGAATTTATAACTAAACGCATTTGAAGCAAAGTCTGTTGGCATACAAAAAATGTCGCCAAAGCAGAATACTAGACTAATTAAAATTATATCATATTACTAAAATTTTAACATTTTTTTCAGAACGCAGTTATTAAAAACATACATATATATTAAGATACTTTTATTTAAATGTTATTTCAAGTACGCATATATTATATAAAATTAGAAAATCTATTTTTATTATTAAACGGCAAGTAGAGTGGCTAAAACACCTATATTTTATAAAAAATAGGTTATAAAACTTTAGTAAAAGCTTATCTGTGAAATGTTACTCCTCCACCTTTCACGTGTCTGGAATTACATCCATATGCGGAGCACGAAAGTACCATTTTTTAAGTCCGAAACAATGCACGTATTCGCAAATACTTGCTTCTCACAAATTCTCCATAGAGCTGTAATGGTAAGGAAGATTCGCGGGAAATACGATTTGGGAAATGTTCCATATGTCGCGTGGGTCGCATTCCTGTTCCCCTTCAGGGTTGCTGTTTCTCTCTCTAGTATATTACAGCTCTATGGGGAAAATAGGTAAGTAAAAATAATTCATAAGAATCGAGCAGAATGTAAAAAGTGGTTGTTCATTGTTCTTCATTAATTGTTGTTCAAGGCCATTTCCCAAAGAAATAATGCTTAATAAAGAGTATGTAGGTAAATCTACGTTTTAATTAGAAAATTACCAAATAACGAGAAATTAATCAGTTAAATAAGATCATGCTTGTAATTTAAAGCTGTACTGCAGAGAGCCTGCTAAATCATGAAATGTGATAAGAGTACATAGCTGGTAATCCCACCAAAGCATATTTTGTAGGTAACAGCCCTTTCCTATTGCATTACCCATGCTTTCTTTCATTGTTGTTTGCAATTTGCACATTACGGCATGCTCATCATTGTCTTTGCATGTATAATTTATTATGCATTCATTTATTATTATTTTGTACGATTTCCACATTAAAGCGAAGCTATTAAAAAGAGGTCAATAAATGTTTGCAATTACTTCCTGATCTTTTTGGTAAATTTTTTTATGCCAAGAATGGGGCTGAGAAGCAGTCATTCCAAACAACACTGTAAACATATGTTGTCAAACAGTAGAAGTACTCATCTCTTGTCTGTTTGCTATGTTTTATTTTCAACATGAGATGACTGCAGCACATACCATTCTATGATAAAATTTATGTAGTCCTGGTACTGATCCTCATGATTCTGGTACCCACAACGCACATAAAAACTGCTCAAAGTATAATCAGAAATTTCTTCTGCTACGTAATCTGGCCGCACATGCTCTCGATAGAGTTGGTATGAGCGTTAGTATGCTTGAAACCTTGATCACCAGGCAATCATACGCTTTCCAACAGTTAGAGATAATAGTGGTTCCGGACTAGCTTTTCCAAGATCATCTCCAACAAAGTCTCTTTTGTGGAATCCTATACAATGAAAAAAAAAAAAAAAGGACATTGGCACATAACAAAAAAAATGGTTGTCAGAACATTGCAGAAGCAGTCAATTTTAAGTTACCAGAAAGCCAGTGCTAGTGCCAATATTTGACACTAATTCAAGAGGCACTCTTCTCTACACTTAGTCTCTGCAAAACCAAGAGGTCTTCACAAAGAAAATCTAGCAGATCATATATTTGAATACTCCTTCCTTTATGAAATTAAACATAATGCCTAAGATCCATTCCAAGAATTTTGAAATGCACGTTTTTCCCTGATAGGGTAATATTCTTAACAGTACAATTTTTAGGGGAGGAGTCCACACAAATCTAATCAAAAGAAAATTAATTAAATATTACTATAAATGTGTAAGTGTTTTTTATTTTTATAATATTAAAATATTAATTTGGTATCAATTTCAATAACTAACATTTATTTTCATGCTAATTTTTGCTAACATAGGCTTAAAATCTTCGTTTTCTTCTGCTAACTTATATGTACTAAATGTTATGTTTAACTGCTTATTTTTGCTTACATGTACTCCCCCCCCTTGCTAATCTAAATTTGTATATATTAAACATATTTAACAAGCTGAGTTTTATTTATATATGCTTATTAATATACTTCTAGCTTTTGATTCATGTTCACTAAGTATCATGTTTAACCAGCTTAATTTGAGTTACATACATTTCATAATGCATTTTCTGCTTAATGCTTCACAAAGTATCACGAGGCATCGTAAGTAAAAAAAGCAAAATGCTAAATAATAAAATCAACTTTCAGTAATGCAATGAAATCAAACAGAGAGAGAAAAACACAAACAAAAAAGATATATATAAACAAATTATTTGCAATGTTTAAAATAAAAGTCATCAAAAGCTGGGTAGTCCGAATGTGAAGATACAAAATCGTGAAGATACAAAATCATAACATTTCGGGGACCAATGAATACCAATTAATTTTAATCTGTATTTCAATAGATGTCTTGCATTATCAAGCAGTGGACAATCAAAAAGCAGGTGGAAAACACTTTGCTGAACGCCAAGATTGCAATTACACAAATTTGAAGATATCAGCTTAAACCATTCGAGATAAACGTTGAACTTACCATGTCCAGACAAAAATTGCATAACCTTAAAATTGAGCAATAAATCCTTACTTTTCAGTCTTTAAAAAACAGTCGGGAAGAATTTTTTTGTAACAGCTCCCTTGTCAGATGATATGCAATCACAATTCCATTGTTCAATCATTTTAGCTTTGAATGTCTTTTTAAAGTACGATTTTGGAATATTTACATCAACATTAATATCATTTTTAGTTGCATTCTTAACAAGCCAATCAGCTCTCTCATTTCCATAATTACCTGAGCGACCAGGGACAAGTGTAAAAAACATTGAAATACCGTTTTTCTGGAGATCTCCGAGAGATTGCTGTATATTAACAGTAATATCATTACAGGATGATGTATTTTTAAGGCACTCGAAGAGAGTGAATCTGTGCAGATTAAGTAGCTGGAAACATGTCCATCCTGGCTAAGTATCCACTTAATTGCAAAATTAATGCAGAGAAGCTCAGAAATAAAAACAGTACATTCATTCCTAATACCAAATTGGTGGTAATCAATTTCAACACCATCCTTAAACATAACATAAGCAAAACTAACTTTATCATCAATCCTACTACCATCCGTATAGCAAACAATTGAGAATGAATTTTCATCAATGTTCGTACTATCTAGAATCTGTATTGGTTGTCTTACAGAAGGATGAGACAGAACAGACAAGGGCTATAAATGATCAAAATGAAAACTGGAGAAATTTGCAAGACTATTCTTGTAATCTCTAGAGGTCCAAATAAACAAATTCAACAGTGGAAATCCACCAAGAGAGAAAACAGCATTTTAACTAATAGTTCGGTAACCCCTTATAAGTAATCGCAGTAAGATTCGTCTTTGAACTCGAAGTAGAAGATTTAGAGTTAATTTTCTTTTTTAGGGACAATCCCTCAAGCTCTACATCCATATGAAATAAAGGGCACAATACCTTGTTTATAAATAATTGCGCTAACGTTCGATTTGACACCAAAACTCTCAACATTTATTAGAAATGCAGGAAATATACTTTTTCAGTTTAATTTGCTGTTCAACAAAGCACGTAAATATTTAATTTCATTCACCTTCTCAAGGAGATTATCATTTAAAAGCAATTGATACCCTTCATATGTAGTATTTTCCTATCAATGAACATAGTCTTGGATTTTGCATGGTTAAAGTTTAGCTTAAAATTCATTGACCACTCATAAATGAATTCTAAAACATCTAGATGAAAAGCTTTATGTATTTCCTTTCTTTGAACACAAATCAACAAATCATCTGCAAAAGCAATAACTTCACAACTGAAGACATCAGCAAGTTTCTGTAAAAGATCATTCATAATAATAATCCAAAGTTTGGGACCGGAAACAGAGCCTTGTGGGCATCCTCTCTGAGGTCAACGAACTCTTGAGCTTCCACTCAGAAAATGCTTGACCGTCCTGTCTTCCAGCAAATCAGAAACGACATTTAACACATTATGAGGTATTTTCATCATTTTTTTCAGTAAATTAAGAATAGCAGGCCACTATGCATTATTGAATGCTCCTTCAATATCAAGAAAAATTAAAATAATATACAAACCTCTCCTCTTGCCCCTGTGTACAATGTTGCTAAGACGCAGAAGTGCATCCTCAGTATACCTTTGAGCAGTGAAACCATATTGGGCGACACTAAGAACATTTTCTCTATGTAAATGCCGAATTCTGTTTGTAATTAGTTTTCAAAACATTTGCCCAAAGAAGATTGAAGACAAATTCACCTAAGATTATTTACATGTGGAATACTGAAAGTTTCTTTCTTGGGTATCACAATAACAAGGGCATTCTTCCAAGTTCGCGGAAAAGCACCAAGACTCAAACATACATTAAATAATCTATGAAAAACTGCAGGAAAAAGACGATGAAAGTATCTTCTAGTTCCATTGGGAATAGAGTCGGGGCCAGGAGCTTTGCCAAGCTTTAAGTTACGAATTACACCATCAATCTCAGCCTGAGAAAAAGGAGGATCACTCTGACACGTATATTCACTGCAAGCAGATGAGCGCCACTGAATGTGAAAGTCATTATGAAACCTCACACAATTAGGAGGAAATGCTTTATCAAGAATAGCGTCGATAGTTTCCTCTAAGGAAGACGTAAAGTTACCGATTGAAAGCTGAAGGCCCGAGATCTAAATCTTAAAACCGTAAATGTAAATTTTTTTCCACGCATTCTGATTATTGATATCCAAAAGAAACTTCTTCCAAAACTAATTTGGCCTCAAGAAGCATTTCATTGTATTTTTTCCTTAAATCAATTTATTTCCGCATACAAGTCCTGTATATCATTGCTAGAAGTCCTCTTTAACCTCTGCCTAGCAGCGTTAACTCTCTTTCTCATAATGGAAATCGCCAATGACCAACAAAGTACTTTTCGCATACCAGTTCTTCTAATAGGCATAGATTTAATACAAGCCCGAAAAATAACTGAAGTTATAAAATCAATAATCACATCAAGTGAGTCAGTGTTGAGCAAGAATCCAAACTATTTATGATCAAAGTAATATACTGTGAACAACATTTTTCAAAATATCTCCAGTTTGCTTTTTTATATTAAACAAAATTCTACTAACAGCAATAAAAGAAGCAGCAGAAACAGACAAGTCGAATTCAATCATTGCATGGTCTGACAATGATTCACAGTGCGACAAACCCCAGTGGCCCACATTTGCCAGCAAATCAGCTCCCATAATTGTGACATCTATATAGCTTGATACCTGTTCCGAACAAAAGGTAGAACCGCAGTCCTCATTAATCACAATATGTTATAGGAGCTGATAAAATCTCCAAGTTTGTTTCCTGAAACATCACTGTAAGGACTAAACCACAATTCAGACGTACTATTGGAATCCTTACCCCAAATAAGCTTTGTAAGATCCTTAGCTTGGAAGACCCGACTTATTTTCTGTAAATCATACTCAGTACACTAATATTGTGTTTAATGAGCTATCTTTATTTAATATGGTATTATTCTCATTTAAATATAAATTTAACATTTATATTCTTAATATCATATTAATAATCCTGTGCAGTGCGGACTGAATAATTTTAATGAAAAAAGCTAAAATTTATCAGGAAAATAGAATTTTTATGGCCGATGATTTATATTCTAATATTTTAAGGGAAGTAAAGCTGTGAGGTGCAACACAGTAAAACAGGTAACTTGATTGTAACTAAATGAGCACTTTATTGTACATATATTTCTAAATTCAAAAATTAACATTGCATTACCATCTTTCTGAAACCATACATCTTCAGAACTTATTTCTAGAATTTTTTTTTTACTTATTACATGCTCCACCCTTTGGTACTACATGGAAAGGGAGAGATGCCCCGTGAAGGTCTGTTTAAGGGAAATTGGCTTGTATCCATATTACATATGTGAAACACCCATGCATTCAGCCCGTTCGCCAAGACTCAGAAGTCCGTACCGAACTACCAGTGTTCAGCAGCATTTACTGCTTGACTTATGGCAGGCCTAGAAAATTGTTTGTGGAGTTCCAGTATTTGGCATGTGCTTTGTTTTCATAAAAATCAAAGGTTAATAATTTTCATATTCCCAGAATGTGCATTTGTTTCTTTTAGTGTAAAATATTGCCACATGAATATATTTCGGCAATGCTATAGATTGCCTTTTATGGTAACAGAGCACATAGTCGTCATGAATAGTTTTCAGGGGGAAGTAATAAAAAAATACCAAATGGTGTTTTTTTATTCTGGAATTTTGTTTTTGATTACAAAATGCATGCTGCCTCGATGGCATAGTGGTTAGTGGTGCTGACTGCCGCAACGAAAGCCGCGGGTTTGAATCTTGACATGAATGTCTGTAAATGTATATTGTCTGTGCGGCGGGGGAGTACTCAAAATATACAAGCCAAAAAGTTTTCTCGGGTGATTTGGTGGTAGGGAAATCTTCGACCCGTAACCGGAGGTGCTCGCTCTCCTTTAAATTGGAAGCAGAACTGAGCAGTCGTGCTGTCACCTGTATAGTGCTTATGCCGATGACAGACAGTCTTGCTCTCCTTCCTGTGATAAAATATGTAGGCTTGTTCTGATGAAGTCAGACAAGTGAGATTAAGCCACAACAGCAAAATCCATTGTGTGGCTTGCGGAAGCAAGAATGCATTTAAAAATTTAAATTTCCATTTATGGGCTGCAGTACCCTAGAGAACCCCATATTGTATGTGATGCCCCACATTGTAATTTGTGTTAGTCAAGTGTTAATATAATAGATTAGGCATATTTTGAGCTTGGTTCTTTTCCATTTACCATGTCCCACCTGTTTCCAACATAAATATTATTCTGGAATGTAATGAGATGCATCCTTAATACACAGTCCAGTCACATTAATGTGACCATCTGTCAAAAGCCAGAATAACCACCTTTCGCAGAGCGGACTGCTGCGAGACGTGCAGGAAGAGAGTCACATAGGTCCCTGAAGGTGTTCTCTGGGATGTTGAGCCATGCCGACTCTAATGCCGTGGCCAGCTGCGCTAGATTACGCGGTTGAGGATCCATGGCGCGAACAACTCGATCGAGATGGTCCCACAGATGCTCGATTGGGTTTAAGTCAGGTGAGTTTGCTGGCCAGGGGAGGACGGTAAACTCATCCTGGTGCTCTTCGAACCACGCACGTACACTGGCAGCTGTATGGCACCTCGCATTGTCCTGCTGGAAGATGCCATCATCCTGAGGAAAAACAATGCGCATGTAGGGGTGAACATGGTCCGCAAGGACAGATGCGTACTTGTATTGATCCATTGTGCCTTCCACAATGATCAGTGAACCTAGAGAATGCCAGGAAAACATTCCCCAGACCATAATGCTCCCGCCTCCAGCTTGGACCGTTCCGGCAATGGTTGCAGGGTGGTTCCTTTCAGAGGTTTCACGCCTTATACGCCAACGTCCATCTGTCCGATGGAGCATAAAACGCGATTCATCCGAAAACGCAACCTGTCGCCACTCAGTGGACGTCCAGCTGCTGTACTGGCGTGCAAATTCTAGCCTTCGCCGTCGATGAACAGCAGTCAGCATAGGTGCACGAACCAGGCGTCTGCTTCGGAGGCCCAGACGCAGCAATGTTCGCTGAATAGTACTTTGGGAGACACTTTTGGTAGCCCCTTGGTTCATTTTGGTGGTCAGTTGCTCAACGGTAGCCCGTCTATTTGCCCGAACGCATCTCCGCAACCGTCGTTCGCCTCTGCCATCTATGGCCCGTGGTGCACCACATTTGCCACGTCGCTGATTTTGGACAGTCCCATTTTGCCATGCACGGTACACTTTTACCACGGCGGCACGCGAACAGTTCACAAACTCAGCCGTTTCGGAAATGCTTCCACCCTTGGCCCGAAAGCCAATGATCATGCCCTTTTGGAAGTCGGATAAATCGCTTCGTTTCTGCATTACGCCAACGATTGAAATGTTTTCCGAAGCCCTCGCACACCCTTTATATACGCTCAACTGCACTGTGTTGCCACCTGCCTTCTCTGATTGGTTATTTAACTCTGACATGGAAAGTACGTGGGGGTCACATTAATGTGACTGGACTGTGTAATATGTACTGCTTTACAAAAAATGAGTGTTTTATTAAATCCATAATAAATACAGAAAAAAAAAAAGACAAAATTGATTTTATCAAATTAATTTCAGATTACATAAGCTGCTGTAAAGCTGCTGATTTCATTTAACATTACCGAAAACACTTGTCTTTTCTCATGCAGTTAACACCATAATGAATTTAGTTGTGTAAAAATGTAGATAATGGCTAGAAGTGCAGTGCTGATATTTATTTTATTCATTTGCACTGCCCTACAAACTTCCAAAAGTTTGTGTATAACATCTCAAGTCAGAATCAGTAAACTTAGCAAGTATTCATATCGGGCAGCTACCTGTTCATCTCTTTATACCCTTTCCAACAATCAGAAAAAGTATTACTTCCAGCTGCCACATTTTTTAGTATCAAAGTTTTCATTGAAGGATCGGGAACAACCACTAGGAGATTCAAATGCTTCACAGCAGACTTATCCAAATAACCTACTCTGACAGAAAAATACAGCTGCCATTTTATTTTTCTTAAATAAAGAAACTTGTTTACTTCGTTAACTTATTAGACAATGCAGTAACTCATTTGTAGTTGAAGCTAGCAGAATTCTAACTATGTGAACTATTCACAGCAGAAATAAGTAAATCGAAGAGCAGTCACGAAAATGAATGTACGAATAATGAAAAAAGTGCCCATCTTGTGGACATTTCTTTTGTGCCATTTTGATGATTAATGGCAGTTGTGATTTTTTTAACCCTGAAGTATCTTCATCTTAAAAGAATTAATCATGAGCCTTTCATACTTTTAATATTGTCATTGTATAACCCATATTGATCTTTTTCCTTGAAAAAAGATCAGTGCTTTCGGGGTTGGGGGAAGCATCAACAAATCAAGGAGGAAAAATTAGTGAGGTAATGTTTATCTTTCTACTTATTCATAATGATGTCATTGCTGATCTACTTATGATGCTCTCACTTTGATGTGTTTTTGTTTAAAAAACTCAGTTGTCAAGCTTGTTGAATAAGAAATGAGAAGGTTGTCATAGTGTCTCTAACATTCAGTTCTTGAAGAATTTCTGGAAGGCACTTAGGGGTGTACCAATTAGCTTTGACTGTTTTCTGTCCTTTGAGCTTAATGTCTTTGACCTGTCATTCATTTACTTGAAGGAAATGGCATACATTACTTTTTTCACGGCAAGTTGTCTTTTCATAATTGTGGACATGTGATCATATTCAGACGCATGCTTTACTTTCTTGATATGTTGGAACATTTAATTACACCGCCAACTTTAAATAATTTAAGGGTTTCTTCACTGACTCTCCTCTTTTTTGGTCTTAAATTATAGGGGATCCCGATGGCAAATTTATTTTTTAATATACAATTCTTCATGAATAATTTTATATATGGGCAGATCCAATGTTAAATTCCTTCTGTATCTTTTAGTATGTGCAATGATTATCATTGCGTAGCATTTTCTATGTGCCAGACACATTATCTGGGACAATGGCCTTCATGTGTGTTCTTCATCCTGAAGAGAGTTGTGATCTCGATGAAATTCTGTAAACCATCTGAATACAGTATCATGAGATGGACCTTCATTCCCAAATGTTAATTGGAGACATTGACTACATTCTTCTTGATTTAATTGCATTTTAAAATCTTAGAAAATCATAGCGCAATAATGTTTTTGTGTCAACCCCATATTTCCTTCTGCTTAAAATTTATTCTACACTAAACTACTGGCAATTGTCCAATAAAAAATAATCTGCTAGGTTAAAATATTTCATATTTTCAAATCTGTTAATTTTTTTCTGTTACTTATCATCTGTGCATATTTCAAAAATTTCTAAGTGACCTCTGTGTAGTGCTCGTTTATAACTAGCATTCCTTTAACAGAAAAGAAATGTAAAATTTCTTTAGTAATTTCAAGTAAGATTAGCCTTGTAAATTTTGCTTGGTGGGTATCATATAAGTGCATAAGATGTCCATAAGATAGCTAATTTTGTATATAAGGGAAAATCTATTAAGGTGTATCCTGCTGCTTTAGACCACACAATATTTTTGATTTGCTAGTGTTCAGGAAAGTATCCTGGAGTAATGGAAGCTTAATTTTTAATAATAATTGCAATACAAAGTATGTTTATTAATAATTTTATCAATGTAACAATACAGGATGAATTGGTAGGATATAATAATTTTTAAAATATCATTTTGCATGCATATATCATTCATAAAATATTGGTGTTTAAATTTTTATGCTTCATATATAAGTAAATAATCTTTGTATGAATATCTGTTTGGGGCAAGAAGCTCATCAAATTCGAATTTCAATTATATTTAATATTTTAAACTAATCTGTAATATGGTCAGTATTATAAAAATATTAGGGCACTCTGTCTCCTGCTTGCTAATGCTTTGCCAGCTACTAGAATAAAGTGACCACACGCTCCGATTTTGGCGGGACAGTCCCACTTTCTGGAGGACTGTCCCACGTTCCTCCGATTTTTAAAAATGCCCTGCCTTTTTAGAAAATATCTGCATTTCTTATTTTAAATGTACTGTAAAAATATGTTACGTATTATTTATTAATTGTTATAGTGAATATAAGAAATAAAAAAATGCATAAATTAAAAAAAACACATAAAATGCATGCAGAGTAAACTAAATTAGACAATATAGCGAGTTAAATTTACTCGGTGGTGTTCGATCATTTTCGTTACGTCTCTTCAAAGAGATATTGTTAAAAATTGTTAAAAAGGAATTGTTAATAATTAATGTAATTAATAATTAATGTAATTAATAATTAATTGTAATTAATAATTAATGTAATATTGTTAAAAAGGAAAGGTTTGCCGAAGCAAGAGTGGCTCCACCACATTGTAGACGGAAGCAGTTGTGCATGCACGAAATATCTGTCAAACCAAATTCATCCTTAATACTATTTTGTGCGTGTGCGGAATAGTTGTCGAATCGGTGTCAAAGGTCACATTTGTGAAGAGTTCATACTTCCGTGACACCATTTTTTTCTGTCTGTATCGACGTAAATCAAATCCATGTTGGTCTTGTTTTAATGCAGATAAGTGCGGCCTGACGTTAGACGGTGCGGTTTATTGTTTTCAAAATGATGTCCGACTCATTATTTGATTGAAGAAAGAAGGGCAATAGTCGTCACAGCATAACTGTCACTAAGGTAAAATTTAGTGCTCTTTTTTAAACTTTGTAGTAAATTATTTATTTATAGTATTTACCTATAAAATAAAAGATGAGTAAAAAAAGAGAATGCAAATTTATTGATGAGCTAAGCAGAAAATTTCTATTTATTAAAAAAAAGAAATAGACTATATGGTACGGTGTGATAAATACAAAACTGAATTTTCGGTTTCGTGTGGTGGAAAAAATATTACTAAACATCTAGCTACAAAGAGGTACAGAAGATTTTTGAATAATGCCGCTTCCTCATCTAAAATGGAACAGGTTTTTCGCAGTGCTAGCTTTGGCAACACAGAGGAACAGCTAGCATTAGCTGAAGAGCTATTTGCTTTCCACACCGTAAACCACAATCAAAGTTTCAGATCAGTGGATTGCGCGTGACAAATGATCTAAACATTGTATGACAAAAAATTTGCATGTGCAAGGGCAAAAAACAAAGTAATTATTTGTAATGTTTTTTCAGTATATTCATTTTAAGAATTGCAGAGAGAATTAGACCACATTTATATCCATATATTCTGATGCTTCCAACAACAAAGATTTAAAATTATTTTCCATAATTGTTAGGTTTTTTTGATCCAGATACAGGAATTAAAATTACAATGTTAGATTTTGTTTCATTGCCGGGTGAAACTTCACAAATAATTTTTTATATAAGAATAAAATAAATAATTATAAAAAAAGAATAATTTGAATAATAAAATTATTGCCTATTGTGTGGATAACAAAAGCAAATTTCGGTGGAAAGGCTAGAAGAGGCATCGATAACATTTTTACGAAACTTAATGAACATTTGAACCAAAAAATTATTGAAGTAGGTTGTGCAGTGCACATTCTACACAATACTAATATTCAAACAGCATCTGACTTACTTCCAGTTGATGTTGAAAATATTATTGCAAAAATTTATT
>KK113294.1:272410-312185 GCA_000611955.2 Stegodyphus mimosarum | reverse complement strand
TTTTTTTTTTTTTTTTTGGTACTATTCTGTTATTAGGACTAGATCCAGAAATGTATGTATGGATGTATGTGTGCATGTATATATGTAAGCACAAATGTATGTGTATACATACACACGTACATTCATACATCTCTGAATCTAGTCATGATAACAGAACATCAAATATTTTTATTATGGGCTTAACCCTTATTCATTAGAAACAAGATTTAAACTATTTGTTTTTCTTTTTTGGGGGGAGGGGTCTTAAAATTTATGCTGCTGTATAAATAAAATACTTTTTAGTTAAAATTTCAGTTTAGGAGACATATTTTTAGTCCCTCTGTTATATTTTTTTATTCTGGTGATTAATGTGATATAAGGGAATAAATGTTTTGTAGTTTACTGTCAAAAGAACTGTGAATTAATTTGACTTACTTAATAAATTTTCTTTGATATTGTACAAAAGTTAGAAACTCATTCTTCGTTTGGATATGCATTTGTCAAGTTTTCCATCTTTGTCTTTATTGATACTTCCTTATTATAATGGCCTCCAAAATTTAATTGCTAATCAACCAAGATGTAACGTGTATAGCAAGGTACAAGATCTCGTGGCAAGATTTCGGCAGAATATTTGATTAGCGATTCACTGTTGGGGGCCACTATAAGAAGGAAGTACCTCTTTATTATATCTAGTACAAAAATAAGTGGGTGTTAAATACTTGAAAAAATGCCATACAGTCTGGAAACTTGCAGTTTAGTTTTCAGGTTATCGGTATTAAATGGATGTTAAAGCATAAATATATATATAATATTAAAAGCGAAAAATGATTGTGAAGGGCATAAACAATTGTAATAAACATAAAGAGAATATATATAAAATTTTCTTTACATATATCTGAGAAAAGTATAAAATTGCAAATGTATGCCTTAGTTACCAAAAAAATTTTTGTAAAAATCCTGGACGAGGAAAGAAAATTTTCATTTTCTAAAAGAATGTATGTTTTTCAGGTATTACTGCTATGCATTCAATAATCCTTGTTGTAGTTAAATGTTATTTTTTAGACGGATGTGTTATATTCAGATAGTATTTTTATCTAAAACTTGAATGTTTAGTAACTCTTTTATTTTTAATGAAGACAATTTTGAAAATGTCAAGATTTTATTTTTACGCTTAAGATTGTTACAAGGTTATGTTAATAATAATATGATAGATAAATACTATTAAATACAAATATTAAGACATAACTTCAATTATTTAATAAATTTTTAGTATGTACCAAATTATTGAATTAAGCTTTTAAAATAGACATTCTGAAAGCTATGAAGGACAAAACGTAGTTGAGTTTATATGAAGTTTTACACGTTTCATCTACTCATTTCATATGAGTTGTAAGATAAGAACATTATTGGATTACTTTTTTACAGATTTCCCTTATATTTTACAGGAACTTGTAGGTTGATCCTGTTGTGTTCCCCCCCTGAAGTTTTGTCACTCATAGCTTTTGAAATTTCAAAGTTACAACTGATGTACATTTATAAATTACTAAGACTTAAATGAATACTAATTTGTGAAATGAGGTAAGTTAATAAAATATTTTTCCAAATAATGGTGTTTTAAACTAATATAAAGGCTATTTGTTTAAATATGGAATGTAGTTTTTCAGTACATTTGAGTAGTCATTTTTTGTACTTAACTAAAAGTATATGAAAACTTTTATGTAAGAAATTAAAATATAAATATGTAAAAAATAACTGTATTAATTTTTTGCTTCCAAATAAATCCCTCTTTTTTAATCAAGCTTGTGGAGAATGTTTATTTGCATTTTTTTAGGAAAGGAATATACAACACAAATTTTTTAATGTTTATTGGTAAATGGGCAGCAATTGTTGATATTGTTGCATAAATTCATGTCATTGTTATCATCCTATTGCAAATTTGGCAAATCATGGAGGTGCACATACATGTTAATATTAGGATTTTTTTATGTTAACCATTAAGTATCAACATTTACATATAAAATTTCTTTTCTGTTAAACAGAACTGGAATGTTTGGAAAGAAAGATCATATAAAAATTAAGACATTGATTGAAAATTAATTTTGTGAAGCCATAACTGAAATATAGTAGCATATGTGAGGATTCAGGAAAAATTAAAAGTCTATGATAACAGAAGTACTTTCCTTACCTTCCAAAAGCAGGGTATTGTATAATTTGCACTTTATAAATATTTTGTTGACAATAAAAAAGCTTGAATTGTTAACAGCTGATTTTAAACGTAAATAAAAATTATAAAAGGATTATTACAACAGTTTTGGTACTTTTCCGGCATGTACCTACCACACTTTTTTGTGCTTGTGAAAAAGAAGCAAAGACCTAATGATAGTGCCATTGTTGTGGACGTATGCCTGTCTATGAATTATTCTTGTAACTGGAAATAGTTTACAATTAGAAGACCTACCAAATGCTTAGCAGGTGCATAATGGAAAAACACCATGACTTTTATATTTGACAGCAGAATGAATTTTTATTGTCATTGAATATTTTCTTCAGTTTATTCATATTGAAGGATACTTCATTGTTAGGTTTTAAAATAATGAATTTTATGTAGTGGGTGTTCTTTTATCAGATGTTCAGATTTTCTAGTTCTGTGCAATTCTAAAATATATAATTTAATGCATCATATTTCAGTGTGTCAGTGGCTTTTATACTACCTTTTGAAAATTAAATAAATTTCTTGGTGCTCTTTCAAGTGATTACTTAATGTAAAAAGTAACCTTTTGTGATTTTTCATGAGAAATTTGTTGGTCCATTTGTTTAAACTTCTAAATTTAATTATTGTGCTCTTCATTAGTTTTTTTATTTGTTTTGTTCTTTCCTGTCAATAAGTTTTTTATGGGTGTGAAATATACCTTGACTCTTACTTCAGTTTTATTTTGTAAATTATTTAAAATAAACAGTTTATGTACATGTTACATTTTCCTCTCTAATTTACTTTATATTGCTATATAAAATGAGTCATGACTATATGTCCCCCCCCAGAAGTAAGCAAGTAAAATTGGCAATTTTTAGTATTGGATAAAAGTTTCTCTGATTTTCATGTGATACAGTGTCAAAATATAACTGTAGTGCTTTGTACTGCATTAAAATTCGTTTTGCTGGAAATAAGCTCAGTCAACTGATTTAGCTATATTTAAGTGCTTTTCTATATTCTGTAGTCATCAGGTTGTGGAATTTGTTTAGATTTTCTATTCTGACAACATTTTAATTATTATTTACAACTTATTGGGTCCCCTCCCCCCAGTTTTAGAGTTCTGCCGTAATTAGTATTTATTTTAGATTTGTAATTCATAAAATCATATTCCTCATATTCATTTAGGTGTAGCAATTCCTTTATTCATTTAGGTGTAGCAATTCCTTTGTAGGATTTTTTTGTCTGTTTTGGCCATGAAGTTTTTATGTATAAACTTCAAAACAGTTGGTCTGAAATTTAAAAAATGCATGTATGATTTAGATCAGTTTATTTATGAAATAAGGTGGATATTATGCAAAAAACATTTTTTATCAACCCCCAAATATAGTCAAGAAATTCTGGACATCAGAATGCAATTGGGATATATAGGTTGAAGCATACTGATAAAAACTGGGAAAAGGTTATCTGATATTGTGTTCTTCGAGGTAACCGTTCAGATAAGCTGACTGTTTTAAGTATTTAGCAGAAAGCCAGCTAGGTTTAGCTATTTGTAATTAAATTATATCTAACTGCCACTCGATTTTGCAGTCAGTTATACAAATGTATTGTTCTGTGATGTCATTTAAACAAGATGGTACTTTGTATTTTTTTACAATCAGCTGTTAGATCTGGGTAGAAAAAAATTGGCTGTTAATCTAAGGTGGACACCTCAAATTCACAAGATTTATCAGAATTGAAAGAGGCCATAAAACATGAAAATAATACAAATTATTCCTGCGATGTTACATTCATCATTGTTTTAAAAAGTCTCCCACATGCAATGCGTTTATCATCTGCAAAAATGGGCACATTGAAAGCTTGTTTTTCCAATTAAAGTTTTTTTTTTTCTACTCTTTTTTGTTATCATTGGTCCTTTATATGGCAGGGGTCCGGTCAACGTTACCGTGCAAAAAAAAAAAAAAGAGAGAGAGAGAGAGAGAGTTCACACACAACCTTTTCTCTCTCTCTCCTTCCTGCATGTTTGCCTGAGCCGTCGCCCAGGGGGTCCGTTTTTCTCGGGCTGAAAGTCATTTTGTGGGAACCAGAAAATGCTCCGAAATGCGCCCTCGCCCTTTTTTCTTTCAGCGGGGAGAGGAGAATTCGACGTAATGCACAGTGCATTTAAAGAGAAAGCTAACATTTTTCTCGGGCTGCAAAATCAGACAGTCCCTGTGCCAAGGTCTCCCTTCTTACGAAAGGAGCCCGAGAAAAATGTTTTTTTTTAGGGGGGGGGGGTCCGTGACAGTTTTTTGCAAATGTTTGATGCCTGCAATTTTCATCATACAGGCATTGTTCCAACATCTTGTTTTTTCAATTCACAGTCATTTTTTCCTGGAAAAAAGTGGGTGTTGCCGTTTTAAAAATTTCGAAATTTTTTCACTGTAACTAGAGCCACGAAATCTCTAGTGTAATTTTGAGTGTGTACCTTCAAATAACAATATGTGAAATTTCATTTCAATTGGTTGAATGGGTAGGCTGCTAGGAATTCATATATTGGGGATTTTTTTATGACCACTTACTTTGTTTATATATATTTGCTTTATAGAGCTAAGCAAGGTAAAACATGTATGACTTACATGAAATTAATATTTTTATAATAAAGTCACATGTAGAATTAAAAGTTTCCATACCCCAGTATCCTCGGTCAATCAAATGGCCTGCTACTTAAAGAGTGTATTTCAATTATTCGCATCTATAAAATGAATTGTATTCTGTTGCATTTAATTTCCAAAATTAATTTTTAGTTATTCATGTCAAATTAAATTTTGTTATTAAGTGCAGAGTTTAGTATTTTTAAAAATTCTTTTGATATTCTGAGGGATAATTGTAAATTCCCTTGTATTACAGAATTTTTTCTGCGATGAATCCTAGTTGAGAGATACTGCTTTTAAAGAGTGGAGCAGATAATCAAAATACTTCATACTAGGCAGAGAGAAAAACTCTGCCTAGAATAAAGTACTTTGAAAACTCAAAATTTAAAGATGGTATGAAAGTTTTTTTTTAAACTTATTTTGAAAAAAAAAACTTCGTTAAACTATATTTGATTTTGTTTGGAGTTTTAGTATCAAAAAGCATTTTTATATCGAAGTAAGTTTGGAATATATTACGAACATTCGGGAATATATATTTTTTTTCCAATTCAGTTGTGAACGTAAAGTAAAAATCAAAGTTATATGAAACCTTTTCACTAAATTAGAGTTCCATTTAAAGTCTGAATTATCTAATGCAAATTTGCAAATGCAACCAAAGTAGCCTGTTTTTAATTTTATTAATTTAAAAAGAAGTATCCTGAAAAAATCACCAAACTGCTACATTTTTAAACTAGAAATATCTGCAAAGAGGAAATTCAATAAAGTAATAATAATAATAATAATAATAATTAAAAAAAACTTGTATTAAAATCTTTTTAACAGTATTAAAGATCAATGTCTAAATATTTTTCTTCGTTTTAAAGGAAGTACTGTAATTGTAAAAAATTTTAGGTATCATATTCATTTGGAAATAACTATATTAGCCATTCCTGAATCCATTTAGATGATTTTTCCCTGACATCTGTACATATGGACAGAATAAAAAATGGATTCAAAAGGGATGTTTCCTTAAAGTCTGTGCATACATTCGTATATCGCATAACTTAAAAACAAGTAGCCGTGAAATTTGGTATATGGGACTGCTATAACATCCATTTGTTAACATCAATAATTTTGTTCTTTCATTCTACCATAAAAAAATTACCTTGCATGTGAAATTTTTAAGTATCTTGACGAAATTATCTTCGTTTTCAGTACGCATATATTTAGACCTGACAAAATAATAGTTGTTCTCACTTCTTTGCAGTGGAATTATAATTTTGTTTCTACTTATTGCTTAGCATCATTATTTTAAACACTTCCTTTTTACTTTCCTCGTATGACATAAAGAAAGTTTTGCAATTTTGAAAAATTTTAAGTATCATATTTCAACAGAAGTATCCATTTTGACGATTCCCAAATACATTTTGACTTTTTCTTTGTTTGAAGTCTGGAGGTATGGACAGCATAACAAACTTTTTTTGGATTCAAAAGGGATTCTTTCGTGGCATATGTATGTCGATACATTTGTATGTATTTTGCATGACTCGTTTAGCTGCAAAAAGTTGAAATTTTGTGTATGGATACTGCCGTAACATCTAGTTGTGCACCTGCCTTTTCTTTTGCAATTGTAGGCCCACCAGCGGCCGAGCGGTAAAGACGCTGAACACTGGTAGTTCGGTCCGAGGTTCGAATCCCGTGAACGGGCTGGCTGCATGGGTGTTTTCGTGCTTTTCCCCATGTGTAATGTGTATACGAGCCAGTTTCCCTTAGAAAGTCCTCCACGAAGGCATCTCTCCTCTTAGGCAGATAGCCCTCGTGTGCTTTGCCATAATTGAATAACCTAACATAACCTTTTGCAGTTGTAAGCACCAAACATGTAAGAATTTTGTTTATAATGACAAAATTGTTCATCTTTTGAATTTTGAAGGAAATTTTTTTTCTTTGGGGGAGGGCAAATAACGAAATCTAACTTTTAATGTGGTTTCTGGGAAAAATTTTGTACCCATTTTGAAGAATAAAATTAGAAGTTTAACTCCCACAATAATTAAAACTGGGATATTTTTTATTTGAAAGTTTGCGATATTTATATATACGAATGAAAACTCTACTGGATTAAGTATTAAAAGAAACTAAAATACTTTTACTCATTCCTAGCATAGGGTTATTAAACTTTCCATCCCCCCATAGCATAATATTTAATCCTAAACAACTTGTAAATTAATCATAAACAAATTCTGACACCCCACAATGTAGAGAAGACAACTGCCATCTATTGGGGAGATACTCTCAGTATGGTGGCTGGTATATGTTATACAGCAGTATTAAAATCATATAAAAAAGTAATCTTTTAATTATCAGTTTTTATTGAAGTAAATATGTAATGTTCAGTATGTGTACGTCATATATTTGAAGATTTAAAAACTTTTTCTCCAAGAGAATTTATGAATCTTCAAACATGATACCTTTAAAGAAGGTATATTAATTTCATAACTGCAAAATATTGAGCAATTTGAAGTCATAGGGTAATGATGCCATTTAAAATAAAAAAGAAACAGTAGAAACTCAAGATTACAGCTTATAGAAGGTATAGAAAAAGCATTTTTTAGGAGGTTAAAAGATTGACAACTTCTGGTATATATCACATACAGGTGCCATTTAAAGGGTTAAGAAAAGAAATTCACACTCTCTTTTTAAAATCTTTTACATTTTATTGTTAATAATTTTTCTTTTATGACTTATTTTCCATTTCCTTAATTAATTTCTTTCCATTAAGGAATATTGAATCTAAAATATTGCAATAAAGATACTTACTTAATTTTCTGTGAGAAGAAAAAGTTTGTTGCAAAGGAGTTTTATTATAATTATATAAAGTCATATAATTTTTAAGGATTCATTTTCATAATTTATTATGATATGAATTACAGAAGCATTACCTTGACTCAAATATTAGCAAAAAATCTCAGCTGAATGGTTTAAATGCTGTGCTATATTAATGTATTCTTATATTCTTTTTATTCATACTGATTTATAAGAAATTTGCTTTATGGTGCTGAGGCCACATTATGGGAAAGAAATAAAAAGCTATTTAAAATATTAAACTCTAAAAGATTTTTTTAAAAATACTTAATGTGCATTATAAAGTACCTTCTAGTATGAAAGAACAAACCATATATATGGTCTAAAGGTAAATTATACATGTTAGCTATATGTCAAATGATAGAAAGAATAGCATTAACATACATTTTTTAATAGCATTAGATTCTCTAAATTAAGAAAGGAATCTTAAAAATGATACTGTATGACGGAAAGCAAAAAGTTTTATATCTGTAACATTCATCTATAATTGCTGTAGGATTTCATTTTATGAATTTTCATCATCTGATGTGTTTTATTGAATAGTTCAATCCCCCTTCCCCCACGCAGAACCATTTATTTGATGCAGCCTCATCCATTGGTAGTAAATATTAGTAGCTCACATATGTTTTCAGACACTTCTGTTTTTCAGTTATATTTTCTAATATCAGTTACTAAAAACTAATGAAATGATTTAATTTTTCTTTTCAGATATACTAGCAATAATCTCTTTTAAAACCTGCTTGATGTGGAAAAGTTATTCAAAATGTTTTTGGTTAAAAAAGGGAGGGGTGTAGTTTATTCAAAACATTCAGAGAATAGACTTGTGTAAGTAACTTCAAACAAAAAGTTAAAAAAAATATGAAAATAATGGGTCATTCAATATTTTAAAAATATCTTTTAGTTGAAATTATACTTTTCATGCATTTTGACATGGGTTCGACTAATATTTTTGTGTAAGAATTCTCCATTTTGTTTCATTCTTCCATAAGAATTGCTTATAATAGAGTTTTTGAAGAAATATCATGTTTTCTTAGTCTTTTCTCCAACTCACTGCGTACATAATCGGCAAGATTTAAGTTGGAAGAAAATCAGATAATTTTGATAATTTTAGGTCAGTTGTATGGTAACCATAAGCAAACATTTGACCTCAGTATTTAGAATTGTTTTCCTGATAGAACTTGGATGTATTTTGCATTCCTTGTTTTCTTGTGAATGCTTTCAGGTTTTGATTTGAAATACTTATGTATTTATACAGTGATATGTAGCTTGGCTTTTGATGCCTGAAACAGTCCTTGAATTTGCCACCCATCTTGATACACTAAAAAATGTCAAAATGACGTATAGTAGAATAAATTTAATTAGATGAATACATCTACAGTGATGAAAATGTTAAATTGCTTAGATAAGTTACTATTAGGTTAGACACTTTGTTAGGTTTCTGTTCATAAATAAATGTTATATTATAATTTTAACCTGATAATATATAGCATTTAAAAAGTTGACTGCTGTTCCAGCTTCTATGGTGTGAGTTCAAACTCTGCATCTTTATGACCTCTCCTGCTTGTGAGTGTAGTGCTGTTTTATCGCTTGTGGTTGCATTCTAGGCACATATTTGTAGTGAGGAGGTAGCTAAACAAGTAATGGGTTTGTCCATTCTTGACAAATTGCTTTTGAATAAGTGTCTGGTTATTGGATTAAAAATATGCATGTATTTATGTATAATATAAAATGGAATTGAAAGAAGGAAATATAAAAACTAAAAATTCGGTTAATGCGCCAAGTGTTAACAAATAATGTGGTAAAGCAAGAAAATAATTATCCTTCGCAAGTGGCATGCATTATGCTGTTGCTGATATTGGAGGTTTCTAACCTTTAATTTTATTATTAAAAATTCTCTTAGCATTTCAACATGTAGTTCTGTTGACTGTTTCATTATTGACATAGTTTTATGATAGTTTTTCATAATTTTTCGAGTAATTTTTTTGTGTTTTAAATAAAATTTTAAAAAATATTTCTTTTCTTGTAACTTATAAAAAACTATTTCCTTTTTTTTACTAGCTTTTGAGTATTAATTATATATCTGCTTTTGTTTATCCATTTTGACTTGTATAATTACTTGTCAACATTGTTTGTTTTGATCATTTTGGAGAAGATTTTAGTTTTTAATTTTCAATTGTCATTCTTAAAAAGAAATTTCTAAATTCGTCTAGAAATTAAGTAAAAGCAGTTGATTATGTGTAATTGTATTTATCTTCCTTATGCAGAACTGCAGTTTCACACGATTTTTCAATTATATGCATTTTTCATTATTTAAGTAAGCTTTTTATTCTTAGCTTTTCAGGCTTTTCAGCCACGAAGGATTAAAAAAAAATTCATACAGTTTTCTTAGATATATTATAAATAAAATATAGTGAAAATTCATTGTATCCAGATATTAGCAAGCACGTCGATATCCAGAATTTTCATGAATCAGTATTCAAAATTAAGATCTGTTTATGTTGTACATGTCTAACTAAAAAGAAATCATTTTTGCCTCGTTTGTAACTCATAAATATCTGGTACCATTCTGTATGATATGCCCAAGATATTTTCTGTTCTGAAATTCACTGTCATTTATTTTAACAGGTTTAGAAAAAGCACTAGCCATCTGACCATGTCTTCCAGTGTAATTGGTGGTAATAATCTGTGGGCATTGAATTTGCATTTTAATTACTTTTAATAAAAATTATACTTTGTCATCTTTTTTTTGGGGGGGTGCAATGCTTTTGATAGAAAAAAATACTGTTCAAGTGATCTCTAAATCATACCATGTATTGCCATTCATTGTTAATTTTGTACATTTTTTTTTTCTTTGCACCGTCTGAAACACTCATTTTTCAGAACTATTGAATAGTTCTGAGGTATAACATATTTTTTTTTTTTAGATTAATTTCCTTTAAAAATTTGAATATTTCTGAATTTATATAGGGTAGCACAAAAGAGGATGAGGTAGAGATACTGTTCTTTTTCCCCCCTCAAGTAGTAACTAACGTTAAATATAGTAACTGGAATGAGTATTTTCAAGGAGCAGTCAGATTTGGTTAAAAACATTTAGTAGTTTACAATTATACCCTCCATTAGTAACAGTAAGTGTACACTGCGCAAAAAGGGGGGATAGTTCTATATCTTTCTTTCTACTGGGCCGACTGACAAAATTAAAATTCCATTTTTCATGTCTCGAAATCGCGACTTAGGGTATATATTAGATTTATATATAACATTGTCTTAATATAAGTATTTTGACACAAAATCAGACTTTTTCTGAATTGGCATGTCAATTTTTTTTCCATATTTCGAATAATTTTAACAAAGTGTGTAAACCACATTTGGCATTATTGTCGCTTCTAACAATATATGCCAAATTTCAAAACACACATATATTTTAGGAAATTTTGATTAAAAAACTTTGAATTTTTGCAAGTGTGCCTAAAAATACATCTCTACTTTAAGATGATGCTGAGAATTTTCTAGGTTTTATTTTTATACAAAAATGTTTTCAAAGAATTTGTAAAAATTATTTAAAAAATACAAATTTAAAAAATAAATCATAGAAAATACGAATTATATTTGGATTAAGCCCAAATTTCGAATTCTGGAAGAAGGAATCAAGTGAGTTTAATAAAAGAAGAGATATTAATAAATATATATCATATTCAATTAACATTGAGGAACTAAAATTTTGAGAGGTAATTTTTTAAAAACTAATGTGATTTTTACAAAACTTGGCAGTTTGGCATAATTTGAGTCATAGAATCGAAATATGGAAAAAAATTGTCATGTCATTTCAGAAGTCTGATTTTGTGTCAAAATGCCTATGTTAGAACAATGCTGTATATAAATCTGATACATATCCTAAGTCACACTTTCGAGACACAAAAAATGCAAGTTGAATGCAAATGCATTTGAACATGTATGTGAATCAAGCTACTTTAGAAGGCTTCCCTTCTCTTAGACATGTTATTCTTGTATGCTTTGTCATAATCATACAAATTAGTTCAATCCATAAATTGCACAATATTTGACATTTGGTGTGAAATAATGAGATCCTCCCCCCCCCAGTTCTTAAATGTTGGTGAATTGTGCCTTTTTTGCTTTAAAAGTGATTGAATTATGTTGTTCTTATGTTCCAAATTTTTTAAGACCTTCTTTAAGTATTCTTACTTATTTCGGTATCTTTTTTATAAAACTTTATTATATTAACCCTCTGACTTTTACAGTTTTTTCACAGTTCATGAGGACCTGTATTTAAACAGCTACTATTAGTTAAATTTTTATAATTACTTCTTTGAGTTTCTGTTTTCATAAATTTCCATTGATTATGATGATAGTTACATTATTAAAGAAAAGTTTAATGATTAAATTCTTAAAGAAAGTAAAATATTTAAAATTTTAATCTAATGTATACGAAATGAAAAAATCTCATAAAGGTAGTAATGCTACTCGGGAGGGGGATGCTATTATGGGATGGCATCGTCGATAATAAGCAGATGACAATAATAAGCAGATGACGCTGCAAGCTGTGCGAAAGAATTTGTTCCCTTTTTCGCTGGAGAGAATGCAGGCGATTCCGCCATTAAGACGGTAACACGATTGAAAGACGTTTGAGTGTAAAAGACGCTGGTTTGTATTCATCTGTAAATAATCTCATCTATTTCCTTCAATGAATGTAATCACTTTGTAGTTTGTAGCAACTATTCATGTTTCCATAAATCGGATTAATTATTGAGAGCCCCTAGACAACCATCTCTGAAGTAAATTTACGGACATCATATTCCTAGATAGTAATTATCAATCCTACATTCCTACACTATAATATGATAAATATGCATATATTATTATAAAAATGAAGACCATTGTTTTAAGAGAATGTAAAAATATTTTTTTCAAGTGTGTAGGGTTGAAGGGCACATAACTTTAATTTATATTTTAAAAAATGCTGATCAAGTGAATTTTTTTCTGTGCAGCTGAATGTCAGAAGTCTACAAAAAGTTACATGACATGCAAATTTAGAAATAGATACAAAAATATATACAGTAGTCCCTTGCCAACCGTGGTTTTTGTGTGTCTGGCACAAACTGCGGTTGGTGAGGTCATAAGAAATTGGAAACTAGGAGGTAGTACTTGTTACATTTGCAAATTAAATTATTAGTAATTTTCTTTGAGAAGTTGTTCCTCCGAACTCAGTTTTGAAAAAATATGTTATGAAAATGTGTTAGTGGAAAAAAGTGTGTTGTAGTTATATATATATCTATATATATGCATTGTTCTATGAACGTTAATTATAAAATTCATTGCTGGTGATTGGTAGAACTAACATCAGTATTTTTTATTTCAGCTACAGATCATTCTGGTTATGTAGAGGGAGATTTAATAGCATAACTGTGAAATGCACAAAGAAACCAAGGTTAGATAACTGCTTCATTTCCGATCTGTATGCTTCTGGATTTTTATTAAGACATCAGTGTTCTCTTCAGCTGTTTTCTTTTATTAGAATGCTTTAAAACTTCTCGAAAGTATCAGTCCTTATTATTGTTCTGAGTTAAGATTAAATTGAATAAATAGCATGAGTCTTAAATAAGAAAATGAAAGATTTTAAAGTTTTGAAATAATAAATGCATCATGGGATTAAGAGAACAGGATCAGTTTAAAATATATGTGTAGTAAAGTGTTTTCTGTTCTTTATGTAGTCTACATCTCCAGTTTATACGTCCACAGTAAAGAAGATACAATATGTGTTATTTCCTTTTTTGCATTAAAAAGACCATATAATGTTGTGTATGTTTAACATTCAAAACCATGGTTGTCGAGGGACTACTGTATTCCTTTTTGTGGTAAATTCAAAAATGTGTTTTCCCCAGATACATTTTATTTAATAGTTTGTGATGTTAAATCCTGATTTTATAGTGTTTTAATAAAATTGTGGAAATTTTGCATGTTTCGTGTGATTAGTACTATTTATGAAATAACAATAAGGTGTGTTTTTTTAAACATGTGCTTATAATTAATCACTTTTTAATAATGAGAGCAATTAGTTTTTATGACTCAATTTAAGCTTACGATAATAATCTTTGTTATTATTACTGATATAAAAATTTTTAGATTGCAATTATTATGTCATTAATTTTAATATAAAATATATACTTTTACCTTGGTTTATGTGTTTAGTGCTATAAAAGCTATAAAAATATGCGATTTAAAAATTATCTCAAATATGGAATAAACTTAAATGAATGCAAAAGACAAAAATGTCATACTTTTGTAATGCTTGTTTAATTAGTATAGCAATAACTAAATACAAACTAAATAGCACTCACAGTATTAAAAAAAAAGTTCAATGAGTTCAAAGTATTAACTGCTGAAATTAATGTTCCTTTTTGTTAATGGGCTTCCAGTTAGTGCTAACACAAGTGATGGGTTGATATTTTAACTAGGTGGTAACCTAACAATAGGTACGGCTTAACGAAAAGTGATAATTTTATTTAGCCAGAATTAATATAGAAACAAAGACAGTTACAAAACTATAATCTGCTGATTTAATATATCATTGCTATCAAGTTTTGTGTTTTCTCTTGGACTAATTGACACAAGTTCGATTAGGTAGAAATCTAGAATGGTGGCAGGCAGTGCAGCACTAACATTAATTTCAACATTTTGCATTGCCGTACGAGCCTAAAACAGTTTGATTCTTTTCTTGGGGGGGAGTCTAGAGGGAATATTACTGAATTAATGTTCACTCTTATCATTTAATTAGTGGTGTCATTGCATAACTATTATTAGTGTTGATGCGAATAGGTACCACATTTGGCGCTTTTGTGCACAACTATGACTGGTATCCTGTTAAAAAAAAACAGGTGAAATTTATTAAAAAAATTTCATTCATCAAAAACTTATTCCCTAAAGATTGGCAAAAAGTTTTGCTTGTCTAATATTAAGAATATGATATAATTAAGACTCAGCTGTTATCAGTAACAATTGAAAATTTTAGTATTTAGAGAATCATAAAATTTTAACGATTGATATATGAGTAAATGTAAAAACAATATATAACATGTTCCTCACTTGTAAGATGTATGCAATGTAAATATATTTCCAATGAAAGTGCAAAGAAAGCTTTAATCTGGTCTTTTACTATATAGTTTGACTTTGAGTCGTGTTTCACATTGAAAGTTTAAGCAAGAATGTTTAAAAAAAAGTTTTCTTGATCAGGCTAAAAAAAATTTCATATAGGTCATATACGTAGTAAGCCTGTTTTTCATTTGTAAGAGTAAAAACACTGCATTCATGATAGAATAATTACAATATTAGATTTTTATGACCATATATAAAGTCTAGTTTTCAGTTTTAAATTACTTTTTAATATGTATAGAGGTATTTCTTTTTTTCCATTCATTATTTTTCATTTATTTCGTTTTGGTTATCTTTCTTGACTCATTTCATTAGGTGCCAGTACTTTTGATTTTGAATTCTAAGTGCTAAAGAATGTATAATATCAGAATACTTACAAATTCGATTTGAATTCTGTCAGAAAATTATAATATCATTGATATATTAACAGAAAGTGTTTAAATTTTTTATCTTTACATAAGAAAGTACATTTGTTTTCTGTTCTGTGTATATATGACTTTTCTCTGTATTTATATAGTTATATTGATTTAATAGAGTTTTAAACAATGCAATTTTTGTAAGAGTGGCTTTTTCCCCCCAGCCCCAGTACTCCCAAAAAGAAGTCTGCTAACAAAACACTTTTGCCTATGAAATCCAAAAAGAATCCCCTTGAAAGCAGGTGAGTTTTTTCTCCACTAAAATTGTTTAATTATTTACGAGTTACTTGATTGTGAGTGTTGATGTTTGGGAATAAAGTTGACCATTTTTAAGCTGTCAGTTAGATATGTGTAACTTAAATTTGCCTCTTTACTTTTTTGACACATCAGTGATAAAGCACGTGTGAGTGCTAAACTCTGGTAGCTCACCACAGGGCCATAACCAGGCAGATAAGCTGGCTGAATAATATTTTTATGATTGTTCATGAAAACGTTTTTATATCAGATATATAGCCCTTGTATGGAGTCTTAAGGGACAGCATTTTTCCAAAACTGGTATGGGATCAGTTACTTTCTGAAAACAAAACTTCTGTTTAAACTAATTTATTATTTCAGGCAACTATAAGTTTTTTTTTTTTTTTTTTTTTTTTTTTACAATCTCTTAAAATCACCCAAACAGATCCTTTTTTTCCAATTAATATCCATCTACTGTTAATGGGCTTAAAGAGTGTGATTTAAGTGATATTAGTACCTGTATTTATTTGTATGCTCAGAATCTGGTTTAAGAGGTGGTTGCAGTAAATGCTTTTTTATTATTAATTAGTTGTCAAAAAGTCTGTTGTCTTATGATTTGTCGAGTGACAACACAGAACTTTTATATTGCTGAGTTTTTTAATCAAATTTCTTAAATTAGTGCAAAATGTGAAATAAATAAGAATCAAATTAAAAATTGGAGATTCAAGGTGACATGTTCAAAATTTGGTAGCTCTTAGGCTACTGTTTTTTTTTTAAAATTCAGAAGACAAATATTTTGTATTTTGTTAAGTGGCAACACATTCCTTTTATATAACTGAACTTTCTAATTAAATTGGAAAGTAAAATATCTTACACTTTGCAGAGTGGCAACATGAAATTTTTAAATTGCTGAGCTTTTGAACAAAAGTTCATTAAATATGCACAAAATCTGAAATAAATAAATAAAAGATTCAAAATTCAGTGTGTGAGGGTGTGCAATTTTGAGCTGTGTTCAAAAATTGGTGGCTCTATATGCTGCGATTTTCCCACAATGTGAAGAACATAGCCCAGATTTTTCGTTATTTAATAGCAGAGAACCTGAAACTACAAAAACATTGTCATAACCGTATGGATCATCATCTCATTCATATGATCTCTATCTGGAAATAACTACAGACTGCGAAACATTTTTAGGACATTATAATGTGGGTAGGGCTGTGTTCCATGCAATCCAGGATGCTTAGTTATATTGGAAAATCTTTAGCATGTTTTTCCTTATATTTTTTCTTCTGTGTCAAACTAGTGTTTTTCATATGTATGCTGTATATTTACCTTCCATTTTTAGTGTATTGTATTTGTTTCCGTGTTTCACTATTGTATGCTATTTTTTATTTTTCTGAACAATTTAAATCAGTTTTTTGAAAGTTTATTTATTTATTTTTATTATTTTCTTATTGAGCTAGTGTTACTTATCTTTGAGTGTTGACTTTGGAATGACTGTGCATGGTTTCTAGTTTGGTTTTGCTTTTAAATGAGTATTTACTTTTGAACTTTAAAAATATTTTATACGTATTTCTTAACTTTTAATTTTTTTAGTACATTAATTACATATTACTGTCAAGTAGAATGAAAATTCAGAAAACAAAGTATGTGAAACTCATATTTTCAGAATGAGGTTTGAATTTATGTATGTGTCAGTTCAAACTGAATTTATCAGTCAAACTAGGTACCGTTAGGGATACCATTTAGGAATATTTTGAATGAACTTGAAGTTGTTTTTGAGGAAAGTAATAAACAGTATAGGTGAATAGGGAAATTAGAGTAATTTATCAAATGTTAAATGACATGTTTTTAACTTAAGAAGTTAAAAACAATATACCTGGAACTAAAATAAGTGAAAAAGATAAAATATGGTGATGATAAATCAATAATAGCATTAATAAAAGCACAAAAGAAGAAATAACCTTTTGAAGTGGCAAAAACAGCTAAGAGCCAAGTCATGGTATTGCTGTCATTTCATAAAACAAATCGATGCAGAAGCATATTTTATTAGTATGGTGAAAAAATACAACTGATTACCCAAGGAGATTAAAAATAAGATTGTTAAGCATATTAATACAACTAGCTTGAAAATTCTGTGAAGAGTGTAAAGAAAAGTGGTTTACTTATTTAAGTATCTAAATGATTTAGATCATCTTCTATCAGCTGTTAAAGTGATAGCATAAAGAATAGGACAGAGCTGAAACAATCTGGGGAAATTAATCTATATGATATAGAATGCAATGTAGGATCTGATTTAGAGAAAGATTAAGATAAATAAAATGTCAAACTCTGTTTCTATTACAAAGTAAAATTGATGTTAAATTTCCTGTGCTAAATTAAACAGAAAAATACTGACCTAGTGTTTTTAAATTAAGTTTTACGGCTTGGTAAATTTAAAATGGACTATCAGTAATATTAAATAGGATTAATAAATTATATCTATGCTAATATGCCACTGTTGTATCAATTCCTAGAATGATGTTTTATCAAAATTTTTTATTTAAATTACTTTTTTTAAATTAATTACCATATGTCAGTTTGAGTAGTTCAAAATATCTCAAGCATGTTTCCAACTACCCACTGTAGGAGAGATGATTATTGTAGACTGATTGATGACTATTATTGTAGAGATGATTTTTAATTCAGTAATATATTGTCAAGTGAACAGTGGAAACCGTACTAATGTAATAGAGGCTAAAATATATATAATGTATAGAATACTTATATTTTCTTGCAATTGTCTCATTTAAAGTTTTATCTTCTTGCTGCAAAGCAAATCTTAATTAATTTACCTGTGTTTTAATGAAAAACTATTACTTTTTCCAAAAATATGTAGTAAAACCCAACATATTTAAAGTGTACAATAAAATTTTCTTATGTAAACTTATCTATTTATATCTTTTCTATGAATCCAAAAATATGTATTGTCTGAATTCTAAACTGTAATTTCAATATTTCAGCTGAAATTTAGGTTCTAAATTACAAGAGATTAATTTGGTTATTAAATTTGTCATGAAGCTGAGAGAAAGAAAAATATTATGTTGACATCATTAAATGTAATAAAAACATTTTTAAAATTGGTTGGTGAGAAGAAATGTGAATCTAATTTTTAATGTATATTGGTTGAAAGTGAAGTTCAACCAATGTGCATTATGTAGGAGGAAAAAAATAGTTTGAAAAGGTTATAAGGTATGTTTTAAAAGAAAATCCATTTATATTTTCTATTTTTTTTTTATTGCATGTAAGATGCATCGGATATAATGACTTGATTATGAAGATATATAATGTTAATATATCTTGTTAGTGTTTTTCCGTTTATATTTATATATTTTTTATTTTTAACATCTTGAGTTCCCGAGTTTCTTTATGGATATCCTTAGCTTTCAATTATTTCTTTTTAAAATTTTTCATTTTTAAATAATGACCTTTGTTTTTTTAAATGGTAGAAATAATTTTGTTCCTCAGTGTAGAGTAACTAAATGCTTTTTCAATTTCAGGATGGGTGGAACGAAGGATGGCCGTTCATCGTTATTTGTGGTAAGTTTTGCTTTACAATTTTTTAAGAGTATATTTTTAATTAATCTGCAACTTCTAATTTGGGTAGCCCCCATATTTTGGGGGGGGGAAGAAAGATGTTTGATGATTTAATAAATTATCACTACTACATTTAGTTGCATAGTAAAATGCCCACTCATTGCTGTGTAATTAAAATTTAGCTTTTAAATTTTAAATCTAACCTTGCATAATTTAAATAATTGATTCCATCAACATCAAGGATTGTTTGAAACTGGGCTTCTTGAGGAGCTATATTTTTATAAATGATGATTGGTTCCAAAAATGTTTTTTCCATCTCTGTTTTTCATCAAATAAAATGCAATTTCTAAATTAAATATCTTTGTAGGAATAAATGAATGCTTTTTTTTTTTAATAATTCATTTTAATCTCCCCTAAAAACTGCAGTATCAAGGTATGCATGTTCCACCCCTCCCCTTATACATTTCTATGTAGCAATGAAATGCATTATTTATTGCCCGTTGAGTTGCAAAACTGGGATAAACTACCATAATAAATACATTGTGCGAAGTTTTCTACCATTCTAATGACTTTTGTACATTTTTTTTTTCCATGCAGACACTTCAATATAAATGGCCTTAGTATCAGTATATAATAACTAGGAATCTAGAGGAAATGTATGTACACACACAGTAAGTGTACATCATATTGTGTTAAAAACAAAAGTAGAAAAATAAGAAAGTTCAAAAGAGGTAAGTGAGTGCACAAAGGGAAAAATCGATCATTTATATATTAAAAAATAATTTTGTATACTGTATTTGGTTCGGTTAAAATTTAGTTTGTTTTTAAGGTTTTAAATTGGACTATAGTGAATTGGGATTATGCAAGGTATTAAATCATCATCAAATAAAATTACTAGATGTTAGTATTCTTAATTATTTAAATAAAAAAGCGTGTTTGTAACATGGTTTGTCAGTTTCTTTATTTGGCTTTTGTTAAGTGTTGCCAAGACTGATAAAAAAAGTTTTAAATATTTAACAAAAACTGAATTATTCTGTTATAAATGTTTTGAGATTTTTCTTGATGTTCTTGAAACTTGTAAAGAGTTTTTTAAAGTATTGAAGGCTTTTATTATATAAATTAATTTACCTTAACAAACTGTAATTAAAACACAATAATAAGTTAATGTATTGGGTTGGCAACTAAGTAATTGCGGATTTTTTTTAGAAAAAGACAATTTTTTCATGGAACTAAATAACTTTATTCTGTAATGTATTGCCCATTTTGATCAATGACCTTTTGCCATCTTTCAGGCAGCATCATAATCCCATGTTCATTAAACTTCTGGTTTTTATTAGCAAAAAACTGAATCAGGTACGATTTGACATCATCATCATTATTGAAATTTTTACCATTCAAGGAGTTTTGTAAAGATCGAAACAAAAAGTAATCAGATGGTGCAAGGTCAGGACTATATGGTGGATGTGGCAAAACATCCCAACCAAGCTCCAATAATTTTTGCCGAGTGACCAAAGATGTGTGTGGCCTTGCATTGTCATGATGGAATACAACACCTTTTCGATTTGTCAATTCGGGCCGCTTTTCTTCAACTGCATTGTTTAATTTCGTTAGTTGTTCAATGTAGACATCAGAATTGATCGTTCGGTTGGGTGGTAAGAGTTCAAAGTAGACAATTCCTTTGTAATCCCACCAAACTGATAACAAAACCTTCTTTTGATGAATATCAGCTTTTGATGTTGTTTGAGTTGGTTCACCTGGCCTGCTCCACGATCTTTTCCGCTTGATATTGTTGTAAACAACCCATTTTTCATCGCCAGTTATCAGTCGTTTTAAAAATGGATCATTTTTATTACGTTTCTTTAGCAAATCGCAGCTGTTAATGCATTGCCTTAAATGCGTTTCTTTCGGTTCGTGAGGAACCCATGTGTCGAGTTTTTGAACATAGCCAAATTGTTTTAAGTGATTTTCAATGCATGTATGTGATACATGAAGCTTCTCTGCAATCTCACGTGTTGTACTGTGACGATCCGAATCGATTATTGCTTTGATTAGGTCGTCATCAACTTCAACTGGACGACCAGAGCGTTTTTCATCTTTGAGTGAAAAATCACCAGAACGAAACTTGGAAAACCAATTTTGACACTGCCGTTCTTTTAAGGCTTCGTCACCATAAACAGCACATAACTTTTTATGAGCTTGCGATGCGTTTTTCCCTTTGCGGAAATAAAATAGCAAAATATGACGAAAATATTCCTTTTGATTTTCCATTTTTCAACGAACGCCAAACGAAAACTACGCAACCGATCAAAAAACGTTTTTTACTGATTCACAGCTGAATTTCCAACTATCAAATAACAAAATGTGTTTTACATTGGTACTACGTCTGCAAACCTAAAAATTCAGCTGAAGCCATCTGTGAGTGAAATCCGCAATTACTTAGTTGCCAACCCAAAAAATAATTTTTAATTAAATTTTACCTAAACTTATAATGCGTTTAATATGTATTTTGATAAACTTCTGAAATAAAAGTAAAAAAAAACTCAGACTGGTGTATGCAATTTTTTTGGGGGTATGGCATGATAAATTTTGAACCGAATTTTTATTTATAAACATTGCTTTTGTAACTAATTTTGATATATGTGTGTGTTATAAATATTTTATATTTTTTCTGCTTTTTTAAGAACATCAATGATGAAGCAGCAGTGGCCGAGTTTGAGGCAATGGATCTTGGTATGGAGCCAGTAAATGGCATTGTTCAGCCACCAGTTATACCACCAGAAGGGAAGCCGCACAGGAATACAAATTCTCTGCAATTTGTACTTAAAACAGTTTTGAAGGCTATATTAAAACATCAGTATGTCTGGCCATTTCAATCACCAGTTGATGCTGTGAAATTGGAACTTCCAGTATGTATAATTTGCAATTAAATGATGAATTGGGATTATAAAAAAAAATTTTATTATTTATATGAAATTGAAATGGAAAAAAATAGCTTATTTTCACTTTTTCTGAAAATTATTATTTTTTTATTAATGTTGCAAATATGTAAATGTAATTAAATGTTAGAAAGTATTTTAAATTCTGAATGAGCAGAAAGGAAGTACATTAAATACATTTTATTTTACAGGATTACCATAGCATTATTAAATATCCGATGGATTTAACTACCATAAAAAAGAGGATTGAAAATTGTTTCTACTATGATGTTAATGAATGTATTAAGGACTTCCAAGTTATGTTTTATAACTGTTACCGGTACAATAAAGCTGGTGAAGTAAGTTTTTAAAAATGAATTGCATGGTTCACTTCTGTTGTTCATTCCACAATGTTTTAGAAATTTAAAAAATGCATTTAGAGATTTATGTATTGTTGCATTTGTGTTCATGTAACAGTTAGTAGAAGTTGGGTATAATTATGCATTTGTAGAGCATCTTTTACCTTCCTTTTATTTGGACTTTAATATTACTTAATTCTAAAGTTTTAATTAAGTTTCATTTTCAGTTTTACTAAATATGATCAAATGTGTATTAAATAGCTATAGCTATAGCTACAGCTAGTTATTATTTGTAAATATAAGTGTTATAAAACTTGCTTCATATTTATTTTAATTAGCATGTTGTTATAATGTAGTACATACTGTATCATAGATTTTAGAAAGTCGGAACGTATACATCAGATAATTTACATTAAACTGTGATTAAAACAAATTCAGGTGCAAATTAGTGAGAGGAAGGCAATGTAGGAATTCTAATGTAAAAGGATACCATACATATTGGAATATTTTGATGCAGAAAGCAAACATTTCAGTTGTGCACAAACATAATGTTAGCATTTTAAAGATTTTCCATACTTTTAATTTAACTGCATTTCTCTCTCAATGCATATATATAGTTCACATTTTTAAACATTTTTGTTGGCCAAGTAAGGATCATTTTATATACTAAATATTATATATATATATATATACTAAATGCATCAACTCTTTCAGCAAGTATTCAAATAAATAAGTGTTAAAATGTTAACAGAATTTATACTGATCCACTTCATTGTAATGAATAAATAAAGTATGCTGGCTTGCTATTTTTCAGTGTCAAAATAAGTTGTTTTCAAAGTGTTGATGATATACATCGTCGTAATGATTGAAAAAAAATGTGTACTATGTTTGTACTGCAATAAACTACTACAAAAATACTCTTGAAATTTTTGCACTGCATCATTTGTAATTTTAAAAAAAAAAGTTTATGTGTCTAAATTAAAGAAAAGTAAAACATGAAGTCTCATTGTAATACAAAAGTGAATACTAATGGCTTTGAAAATTAATTAAAGCTGCAGGAATGTAAGGTAATTAATCTGACTTTCTCTGCATGTATATTTGCTAGCAAAAGAAGAAAACAAGGAAAAGAATTTCACGTATTGACATTTTAACCTTAATGCTTTATTTGTAAAATGCCTGTTGTATAGAATTCATTACATCATGTGCTCCATGCTATAATGTCAGAATGGTACTAATAAAATACCTTTTTTGTTCCAGTGTAAATCTTAGCTCAAAGGTTTCATTTTCCAACATTAAAAAGAAACTACTCCTTGCATATTTTCCCACTTCTTTACTAATTTTATCATCCAAAAGTCCAGAGGGGAAAATTATGTGAATAATTTAATCTAAAAGTTGTGGTTACAGTAAGAACATAACAAATTAAAGTAGTTGTGGACAAACTGTGAGGAGCTATCACAGAATTATTTCTTTAAAAGAAACTTACATTCCAATAACACTACACAGCAAAATTAATATTGCAATATCTAACAAGGTATTTTCATTTCTACTTCCATATAACTTGAATATTGTCCATTTTATTGTTGACTCTACTACTTCGTGCGCCTCAAAATGTCTATAAATAATTAAAGGTGAGTGAATGTGCAGCCAACCCAGCAAAAATGTAGACTGAATGTGAATTTGTGTTTATTTTGCTGTGATAGTTAATTCTTGTATTAGGCTGGCATAAAGTTCCATATTTAGGAAGGAAAAGTTTTGTGAGGGTTTATAGCTAATTTACGAAGACAGAGCAATTACTGTATGTATGAATCCATTTTAAAATTTAAGGGAACTTGTTTTGAAAATGCATTGAGGAAGGGGAGAATTATGTAGGTATTTTTAGAAATTTCAGAACTTGATGCTAGAAAAATAAGGGTGAAAATATGGCATTTATAATGAATTAAGTGCTTTTATAAGGTTTGTTTGTTGAATGAACAGGTTCGAGTTTAATGTTTCTTTATAAAACTCCTTATATTTTTTAATGATGTAAATACATGTTTCTCATATATGTTTTTAATACACTTCGTGCAAGACATATTTTTATAATGCTCTCAGCTATTTCATTATATTTTGTAGTAAATGAGTTTAAAATTGTTTTATTCATCATGCTTTAGTGAGAGAATTTGTTCAGTTTGATCAGAGAAACTAAAATTTGACTTTTTCCCGCTTGAATTTCAAGGAGAAAACTTGTACCAACAAGAGAGAAACATGCTAATTCATAAATCTGAAGCAATCAGACAAAGAAGTATTCAGTATGAATGTGTTTCTTAAAACAATATAATATGATTTAATGCTAATGTATTTCTTTTTAGGATGTTGTTTTCATGGCTCAGACTATTGAAAAGCTGTTTGTTGAAAAGATGCAAGATTTGCCCAAAGAGGTATTGTATTATAGCAGTATAACCATAAAAAATGTATGCTATCCTGCTACCCTGCCCTTTTTTTAATACTTCTGTGTATAGAGTAAAGGAAATAATGTAATCATAAATTTTCAAGTTGCATATTTTGATGGGAAAATCCATTTGGATCCCCCTCCTTTTTTTGCCTGACGTCCTTAGATACAGAGAGAATAAAAGACATTTATGTGTGTGTATGTATGTACACTGTGCAAAATTAAAAATGGGACGGTTCTATATCTCCTGTTCTACTGGGCTGATTGACGAAATTCAAATTGCATTTTCCATCTCTTGAAAGTGCAACTTAGGAATATATGAATTAGATTTATATATAGCATTGTTCTAATATAGGTATTTTGACACAAAATTGGACTTTTCGTGAAATGACATGCCAATTTTTTTTTACATATTTCAATTATATGACTCAAATTATGCCAGACTGCCAAGTTTTGTAAAAAATGCCCCGGTAGTTTTTAAAGAATTAGCTCTCAAAAGTTTAGCTCCTCAGTGTAAATTGAATTATATATATATTTATTACTATCTCTTTTTTTTTTTTAATTAAGTTTACCTGATTCGTTCTTCGAGAATTCAAAGTTTAGGTTTAAATAAAATTCACCCATTTTTTATGATTTATTTCTAAATTTGTATTTTAAAATCATTTTTATAAATTTTTGGAAAAAAATTTTGAATTACAACCTATAAAATTTTTATCGTTACCGTAAAGCAGATGCATTTCCAAGTATACCTGCAAAAAATTAGGGCTTTTTATTCAAAATTTTCAAAGATATATATGAATTTATATGATGGTGCATTTTAAAATTTGGCATATATGTTGAAAGCGATAATAACATCTAATGTGGTCTAAATAATCTACACACTTTTGCTAAAATTATTTGAAAGTAGAACGATGTGACTTTTTTTCCACTCGTGCACAATGTAAAAAGTAGTTGCCTTGAACTAAAAAGAATTAGCTATGTAACAATCTTTATTCGTTCTAAACACGACATATTCTTTAAAAGAAAAATGCCTACAGCACAGTGGGGCTAATGACGCTATTCTACCAAAATTAAACATAAGCAACTGTTGCCATTGACACAAACTGTAACAGCTCTATCCTTTCCAGGATGGATTTCAACAATGCGACCAATGGCCAAACATCAGGAGGCATGTTGTCTTCCTTAATTAATACAATATCACATACAGCCAAATTTGGAACTTGTTCCTTCCATTTGTATCTTTGTTGTAAGGAATTTAGATACTCCTTATAATATCTTTTCCAAAAGCTTTGCCTCATCTGTTGTAATAATTTCCATTGTTTTAATAAAGCGAGTTTGGGATTATTAGAAAAATCCTGTTCTAGGATACTAGTAATAAGATCCCCATTAAAAAAAAATGTGAAGGAGTCAACACATCTAATTTAGCTATATCATAGTGATTAGTTTTAGACAAGAGTCATGAATTTAACACAGCTTCAATTTGAGTTAGAAAAAGTAGTTAATTCCTCAAATGCTAACTTAGTCTCTCCTGCTGGTAAATGAAAATAGCAGAGTGTGCAATTCGGACAATTTTTTTTTTTTGCCACAACAAAGTTCGTACAATTAATTATCCGAAAACAAGTGTCGAGGTGTACCATGCCTTGATCAAACTGCCTAGGAGCAGCAATGAAAGAATCTGCAGTTAAGTCGCTAACTGCCTCAATATGGTAAGCTTTGGTAGCTAAATATACAAACAAAGCTATGTAACCTCTAGTGGGCTTAAAGCGACGACCTTTGTAACATTTCAAAATTATGGGACCGGCGTAATCAATGCCATTGCTGAAAAATGGTCTCTCAAGTGTCATTCTTTGCTTTGGTAAGTTTCCCATTAATTGATTATAAGATGACAATTTATATCTTTGACAAACAATACATTTATGGATAAAGGATTTAATAAGTTTCTTACCATTTACAATCCAATAGTTTTGCTTTAAAATGTTAGTTAGCAAACTGCGTCCTGCATGCATATAAGTTACATAATATTGTTTAACAAGTAACAATGCAATCCTATGTTGACCTGGGATAATTATGGGCATTGAATGCCAAGTTAGAATTTTGCAAACAACCTCCCACCGGTAAAACACCACCATTATCTAGAAAAGGAAAAAGTGAGGTCGTTTATATCTTTATGAAAGTGCACAAACTGGATCAATTTAATGGTCAACCTCATAGCTTCTTGCCTTTCATTAGGTGAAGGTACTATTGCAGGATTTTTTAACTTATTCTCTTCAGAACCAAAGACTTCTTTGCACCTAGAAATAAATCTTAAGCAAAAAGAAATTATATTAACTAATTTAGGTAAAGAACAGTTCTAAAATAAATTATCCAGAGTGCCATTAGTCAAATAAGCTGTTGCACAAAAAATTTATTTTGTCCTTTTTTCATCTAAGACAGTTGCATCACTACTGGTCTCGTTACTGATAGAACATTGTAGAGGCCACTTCGAACTGTCGAACGCTAAGAATGATGGCCCATGCCAACATATGTTCAGTAGAAGTTTAGGATCAATTCCTCTAGAAGCAAGATCAGCAGGGTTCTGTTTCAATGAAATATAGCTCCAACATTGATAAGGGATAACATCTAATATTTCTGAAGGCCTATTTGCCACAAAAAACTTCCGTTTTCGAGGATGAGCTGTTAAATAGCACAGAACTCTATTAGAGTCAGTCCAAAAGTGGAAGGAAATTTCACTGCTGGAGGAAGACCTTACAGACAGCTTTGATTAGTCTTGCAAGGAGCAATGAACCTAGGAGTTCCAGTCTAGATATAGATACTTGTTTAATAAGTGTGACTTTGGTTTTAGCAACCACCAAATTGATTTCATTTTTGTCGTGAGATGTTGGTTGAACACAGCAGGTGACAGCAGCGTACGCAAATTCTGACGCGTCACAAAAACCATGCAGATAGGTGCGGTTAGATGTGGTTCAAAGCCACCTGGAAATTTTTACATTGCTGAGAGCCTTAAGATATTCTTGAAATCATTGTGACTTCTCTTCCCATTCTTTAGAAAGTGGGGCATCCCAGTCAAGTTTTAACAACAACTGCTGATAAAACATTTTCAACTTGACTGTGCATGGCAATAACAAACCAAGAGGATCAAAGATTTTAGAAGATTGAGTAATGAACTTTCTTTTAATAATTTCAGTCCCGAAATCCATAGAAATGTTAAATAAGAATACGTCTTCTGTAGAGTTTCAAAAAAGCCCTAAACTTTTGGCACAATCATCTGAATGAACTTCCAGGTCACTATCTTCCTGGTTATCAATGGATAAATTTTTGAGAAACTTAGGGCAATTTGATCTCCATTTCCTTAAAATAAATTCGTGTTTCTCTAATAACTGTGAAAGCTGAGAGCATAGGGCAACTGCTTCCCCTAAACTGTTTGATCCTGTTCTGAATCCAAAGCAATCTGCCACAAACAATGTGTTGCTAAGAATGGGGCAGATGCAGTGCCATAAGTAACTGTACATAATTTATATGTCTGCATTTTTGAATTAACAGATTCTCTTCAAACAATTCTGTCTAAATGTTGATCCTCATTACCTACTAAAATCTGGCGGTAGATTTTTTTGTATGTCAGCAGAAAAAGCTGTTTTATGTATACGAAAATTGAGCAATATTGAAAATACATCTCGTTGTAGTACTGCACCTACCCCTAAAACAAAGTTCAAAAGAAACTGAATTTTTAGGTTTATGTAATCCGTCAAATACTATACGAAGTTTAGTGGTAGTTTTCGGTTTAACAGCATGATGCAGTAGATAATATACTTGATTATTTTCTTCAGTAGGAACAACTGGAGCCATAAGATTTAAAGTTTTGTATTCTTGCATGAACTCCTTGTATTGCCTACCAACTTCTTTATCTGAATCAAATTTTCTTTCCATGGATAGAAGACGGGAAATAACCAAAGGTTTGGAGTCACCTAACTCTTCAGCTTTACTGAAAATGGGCAGTCGCACGGCTAATCTGCCATTTTCGTTTACTCGATAGTTTTCTTTAAAATGCTTCTTACAAAACTCTTCTTCAACCGTTGACTTTCTGATTTTGGAAAGTTAATTCTTCCAACTCTCAAAAACGCTTAAGTGTTGCATCAACATTATCCTCGATATGTAAACTAATGCGATGCGGAGTATCGCCTTCTGTTTTAATTCTGCCAGATACAACCCAATCGAAAATGGTATTTTGTGCAATTACATTTTTATAGCCAACAATTTGCTCTGGCTGAAGCAGAGAAAAGAAATAGTCAGCTCCAATTATCATGTCTATTTGTTTGGGCATACTGAAATTCGGATCAGCAAGATTAATCGAATTCAAGTAATGAAGGTCTTTGCTGTTAATCTTTTCTGAAGGCAAATGAAAGGTTAATTTTTTAAGAATATGTGCTTGTATTAAAACACCATTTTTTTTCAACTGAGATTTCGGGAACGATTTTACATTTACATAACCGTGAGTCAAAGCTGCTTTAGAATCACTAAGTCCCTTTACTAAAATGCTGGCATTTCGTCTGCATATATTTAATAGTCGAATAAACTCACTGATGAAAGAAGCTTCACTTCCACTGTCAAAAAGAACTACATATTCGTGACATTGACCAGCAGAATCGTAATTACTGCCACTGTTGGTAAAAGTGAAGTGCTCTGACCCTGAATAGAAAAACTTGAAATATGGTGTTTTGCTTTACAAATAGAATACAAAGTTTGCGATGAAGAAAATTTTACTTGATGATTTCCAAAGCAATTGAAGCATAATAAATTCTTCCCTGTGATATTTTTCCTACTTGTAATATATGCACCCTTAAATTTATAACACTTTAATAAAGTATGAGAACCATTGCAGTGCTGACATTTTAGAACAGAATATTATTATGTGAAACATTCTTAGAAACAGAGCACTGAGTTTTTTGCATTACACGCTTATCAGTGTTATGAGTGTTTAACATTGTGAGTGAAACACAACTTGAGTTTAAAAATTCCAAAAAACATTCTAAGGTAGGAAATTCTTCTTTACCAATATTTTGTGACCATAAATGGCGCATTTCCGGATCGACCTTTTCTAACAAAAAAATAAATTAACCAAACATCTCTAGATGAAACCTTTTCGCCAAGCAATTTTGATCCACGGACAACTTCATCAGATGTATCGGATAGTTTTCTTAGGTTCACAGAATACATAGTTTTCTTAGATTAGCAGAATCAGCACTAGTAATTCTGGGTTGCTCAAGAAATGTTCTGAAAAGCGACATGACAATTTGATTTTTTTCTATCATAGCGATTCATCAATTCTTCCCAAGCCATTATCATATGTACTTTTGGAAATCGGAATGTGCAGCTGGTTTGTTCGTTAAAAGTCCTATCAAATATTGGAATTTTTGAATTTTCGCTAATGACTGCTTGGTGTGAACTGTCACCACGTACATATCTTTAGAATTAAGCCAGTTATATTTACCACTGAAACTCGGAATGATTAAACAAGAAAGTTTAAAGCTAGCCTCAACTGCAGTGGGATTTAAAATCAAAAAATTTCTCTCCCTATCTGTTTTAATAGCGGATTACTTTCGTTTCAAAATATTTAGCTTCGAATTCAGCAATTTCAGAAGCTTCTTTGAGTAAAGCGGCATCATTCTTTAAATATTTGTTCAATTCTTTCTAATCGTGCTTTTAATTCTGTTAAACTTAACTGATTACTGAAACTATTGTGAAGCCATGTTAGTGTAGATTTCGTTCGTCCACTTTAATTTTTTAAGATCGGCTCCACTTAATTCAGTCATTATTACCAAGAATAATGATTAATAAGCACAAAACACTTCAACAAGATACTTAAGCGGCAAAAATTTTTCCACTTATATATCTAACGGAATGCAGACGATTTGAAGTGTTTGTACTTAAAAGTTCGTTAAAGACAGCTTGACGCATATAAATACAACAAATTTAATATATATTAAACTGCCGCACCTGGGGAACCAGATAGTTGCCTTGAACTAAAAATAATCAGCTTTGTAATAATCCTTATTCATTCTAAACATGAGATATTTTTAAAAGAAAAATGCCTGCATCACAGTGAGGCTAACGATACTTTTCTACCAAAATTAAACATAAGCAACTGTTGCCATTCATACAAACTCAATAGTAAAATAAAACATGTTGCTAGTAAAACAAGATTATTGTATAAATGATAACATAAAATTAAATACTGAGAAAATAAATAAGGCAAAAGAAAAAAAGGAAATGTTAGTATTAAATATACATCCAAACAGTAGGAACGATGTGACTTTTTTTCTGCCCTGCACAATGGAAGGGATAAGAAAATAAGTTGCCATATATTAAGAAGTTTGCCAAATGAAGTATTTATTGTTGGCGAAAACTGAAAAAAGTTTGCCAAGTAAAATTTTTGAATTTCTCCGTAAATTTTGCACCAAATTTACAAAATTTAATAGTTAGGCATAATTTGAGTCGTAGAATCGAAATATGGAAACAATTGCTATGTTATTTTAGAAAACAACCCATTTTGTGTCAATATACCAATGTTAGAACAATGCTATATATAAATCTAATATATATCCTAAGTCACGCTTTCGAGACATAAAAAACGCAATTTGAATTTCATCAATCGGCCCAGTAGAATGGGAGAGATAGAACTGCCCTTTTTTTTTGGGGGGGGGAGCACAGTGTATATAGCTTGCATAACTCAAAACAGTTAGCCATAGAACTTTAAAATTTTGCATATGGGACTGCTGTAACATGTAGTTATAGTTATATACCTCCCTTTTTTATTGCAGTCAGCAACGTCAAATGTATGTGTGTGTGTACATATATATATACACACACACACAATTTATATACTGAACCTGTTATCCAGCTAATAAGTTCTTTCCCGGCCTTTATTTCCACAATCCTTGGTCGTAGTCATATATTTCCAGTTACAGAAGTTTGTTAAATGGCAAAAATAATTCATGTTTTGGCAATGTCAAGTTTTAAAAAATTCATAATTTTCAACAAATAGTGAAATATAACTTTTATAGTGTAATCTCTCGGTCCCTAGACTTATATTTGGGGAGGTTTTGTAGTCATCATGAAAAAATAAAAATACAAGTAACTTGTCTTCTATACAATGAAAATTGACCCGGATCTTTAACCGTCTGAGCGCCATGACCTGCTTCATCCGGTCATGAGTTTTTTTTGTCACTTGTTATATATTAGCTTATAATTTAAGCCGGTCATGAGATTTTTTTGTCACTTGTTATATATTAGCTTATAATTTAAGATATTTTGCTTTCTTACTTTCATTAATAATACAAATACGATCTTGATGTATGTAAGTTTGTGAAAATAGAGACTAAAATAGGTAAATATACATATTTAGCTAATAAAGGCTCTTTAAATACAGGTCTTCATGACAGATCCAAAAACCTGGGCTGCTCAGAGGGTTAATTTCAAAATTTGCAAATTTTGATGTCATTTTCAACTTGCCTTAAGGAATCAATTAAGTTAGAATAACTCGAAGAAGTAAGCTTAAATGAAAAATGTGTATAATTTAGTGGGCTGTACAATGAAGTCGTGTCCACATTTCCTTATTATTATTTTTATTATTATTGAAAAGGATTCTTGTCATAGATTAACATAATTGCGTAGCATTAACTGTGTTTACCTGAATTGTTAAAATTCAAGGACTTTGTTTAACACTCTGAGCGTTATGATTGGCTTTATCTTATCAGAGATTTCTTGTGACTTAGTGTATATTTGCATATAATTAAGGATATTTTGATTTCTTACTTTCGTTTATAATTTAAATGCCATCTTATTGAATGTAAGTTTATGAAAGCAGAGTCTAAAATAAGTAATTATATAACTATAGCTAATAAATGCTGTTTGAATGCAGGCCTTCATGACAGATTCAAAAACATGTGCTGCTCAGATGGGTTAATAATATGATAAATTTTTACTTCCAAAGTAAAGGAAGTATTGTAATCACAAAAATTTTAGGGTGTCATATTTCAACAAAAATAACCATTTTGACTGCTAACAAATGCAATTTAACGATGTTTTTGACTGACATCTGTGCATAAGGACAAAATGAAGGACTCTTTTTCCCAAAATGGGTTGCAAAAAAGATTTAAAATGGATTCAGAAGAATGTTTTTCTGTGATGTCTGTACGTACATATGTATGTATATCTCGTATAACTTGAAAACAAGTAGCCTCAGTTGTAAAGTTAAAATTTTTCATGTAGGACTGCTATAACGTAGTTATAACCTCCCTTTTTGGTTGCAAGCAGCTGCACCGAAAGTATATTAATATATATGTAATATATATATATGTACGTACTCTCTTATTCGGCGGCTTATGTGGTAATTCTTATTTTTAAAGTCAAAAATACATTAGAGTTAATATCAAATAAAATAGGAGAAATACTGAAAAAAATCTAAATTAAGTTTTCATTCCAGTTTTTGAAAAATATTAACTTTTACCCCCTCCCAAAAAGATAGGCAAATTTGTAATGACAATTTTATGTGATAATACATACCTTATAAACTTGTTCAAACAACTTTAAAACTTTGAATATATCAAAACAAACACAAAATCAAATATTCGTAAATGATGTCCACACCTTACACATCAACTCACAATAATGACTGGTGTTAGTGGTGTCACCACACTGAAATTTTCAAAACTATATACGTAAACAGTATATGTCCAATTGGTTACACTATGCAGTAAGCTAAAATTTGTGTTTTGATTTGATTTACGTGACTAAATATGAGTATGTTGGCAACTGCAGGTTAATCTATCTTATTAGTGATAACTGTTTGTTCTCTCGAACTATTGCGTTGGCAACTTGGAAATAAGCATGGAATCTGTATTGCTTGTTGATTCGTGTTGGGAAGCATGGTTCATACTTCCCAACATGAAGAACCTTGGAGACCCAAGGTTTATACTTTGAAATGTTGTATAGGCCCTCTTGTAACTACTGAAATTTCACTTTTGCTTTAGACAAAGCACTACCATAAGATGAAGCATTTTGGGGCAGACCAAATAAATGCCTTTTCATTTTATTAGTATTAATTCCTTTAAGTTTTGCTTTTCCTGATAAAGAGGTATTGTATCGGTTCTTTTTCTGTACAAGTGAAAAAATATCAAGTAATTCTGTTCTGAGATTTTGAACAAAAACTAATATTAACAACCATTGCCTTATCCTTTTTCAAATGAGTGGGATTAATAAAGTAAATGTAATGCTTCAGCACTAAAATTCTGTGGGTTTTTTTTTAAGTATTATTTCTGATTCTGAACTACATTTCTTTTTGGAGGAAGAATTTATTGAAGAATTTGAATTTCATTAAATCTCTACTTGCAAATCAAGGTATATTTAGAAAGTCATCTGACTGATACAAAAATGTTTTTCAATTTCTGTTCGCCTGATAAAAAGTCTTAAGATTTCATATTTATGTTTCTTGACATTGACTGTGTGATAAATGTTGAGGAAAAGCTAAATGTAAAATCCATACCAAAGCTGTAAAAGCTGTGCAAGAATTATGTGAAAGAGATAGCAAGTATGCTTCGCACTTTTTTTTTAAGGAAATTAAAAATTCAAAACTATCACTAAATCAAAAGTGCCCACATTCTCCCATATATACACACAAATTCTGATGTGTGAGCTCATTAGAGGATATGTTTTCTGAATTTATATGCTTAGATGACTGTATAACAAAAAAGTTTACTATCTGAAACATATCCTACTGCACACACACACACACACACACAAAAAAAAAAAAAAAAAAAAAAAAAACACATAAGGTAAGAATGACAGTCACCCTAATTTTGTTTAGTAGCTGTCCTTGCATCAGTCTGGTGAATATTAGAAATTCAATTGAAATTAACCATCCTGTTCACTTACGAGTTTGGGAAGTAGTTTTAATGCCAAAATATGCAGCAATTTCCCATTTGAAATCCAGTTTTTCATGATATTACCAGTTAGATGTAATCACTCACGAATGGTCAGCATCTTTTCACTGACCCTTAAGTGTGGAACTTAACTGTTTGCAAAGTTATGAATGTTAATCTCAAAATAAACAAAATTCTAAAAGAAATTTTCATGCTATGTTTGGAATGCATTTTTTATAATCTGCATACAAACTGTCAATGTATGTTACATTAGAAGGCAACGCTTTTAAAAAATTGAGAGAATGAACATTTTAATACACTGTAATTCTTTCATGATGCATCTTATTTCACTTGATTTCTCATTTTACAAAATCATTGTTAAACGTATTTATAGTTCTAATTTTGCATCTGTTATTGGAAAAGATTTGCATTTTGAATTATTAATCCTTTAAAATGTATCTACCTTTTTATGTGTTTTAGAACACTTTTAGAATTGGTTTATTTCATATACTTATCTTAATAAATATTTTTTAATTTTGAGATTTTACTTATTTTAACTGCAAATTATTGTGTATTTTTAATTATTCATTGGGATTTTTTTCGTATCATTTGTGTAAAATCATGTTGTATTATCTATCCCATTTAAATTTATTAAGCATCTTCTTTCAACATGAGTTGGCTCATTATAAGCTTTATAATGTGAGGTATGCTTTCATATAATCTTTTGAAAGTAGCTCTTCATTCTTATTAATTAATGTTTTTAAATTTATATGTTTTTCATAAGTAAATGCTGTTTTAAACATAATGTTCTGTTGTCTTTCATTTTTTTTTCTTTTTTTTTTAAAGTCTGTGAAAAAATCAAATTCTTTGAACAGTTTGCTGTTTGGTACTGTTTGTTTTTAATTTTAATTACTCATAATGAAAACAGGTTGAATTAGTTTCTCTCACTTTCTCTTTATATATTCCATATCTCAAGCTGTATTTACATAACTTCATCTTTTACCTGCAGTGTAGTATTTCTTCAGACTTGAGATGTCCCTCAAAATATATAGATTTTTGGCAGCTTTTGAGTGTTTCAGTAATTATTAAAATTAAATGCATGTAAAAAAATAATGAAAAAAATACAACTTTAAATTTCATTATCAGCTCATTATTATTTTTTTAAGTAACTTATTTTATATTGCTTTTCTTTTTGTTAGGAAATTGAAATTCCAATGCCTGCAATGAGAACACCTGGTGGTAAAGGGAAAGGAAAAAAGGGAAAGGGTGCTGGACGACCTAAAGGTTTGTTATTTACATGGTTTTGTAAGAAAATATGAAAATGCTTTAAAAAATGCCATACAGAAAATTTTGGGAAAGGGTAATTAATGTTATACATTTAAAATTTAGATATTGACTGATTATTGATTTGCTTATTCACTTCTATCACTAGCTGCAGTTGGGGCTGTTAACACTCCACTCAATTCAAAGTTGGCATCACCTGTTCCTGCTGGAGCTAAAAATTGTGTTTCCCCTGTCTCAAGTTCACCTTTAACCCCAGTGCCCCCTTCCACACGGACAACTACTCCATTTACTATTCCAGGAAGTACAAATACGCCAACAACTCTGTCAGCATCCCCATCAGCATCTCCCCCTACTTTAAGGCATTCCAGTTATTCATCAAGTGATACTCATCACCATGCTCCTCATTCTAGGGCTGCAGCATCTGCAGCTGAAAGCCAGAAAGCACCTGCCAGAACTCCTGATCCTGTGGTTACTACAGCTCCCACAAAGGTAAATTATAGTGTAGCAAGTATAATGAGAAATGTTTTTTCTTATTAACTGTCTGTGTGTTTGATCATAGTTTCATTTTAATATGGTTTGCTTTGTCATGTTATTAAGTATATCTTTTAAGACTAACTAACTCTCTCTCTCCTTTTTTTTTTTTTTTTGTTTGTTTTTTTTTTTTTTTTTTTTTTGAGATTGTAGTAAATTTTGTTTTTTATGGCTCCTGAACACAAGCTTTTTAACGTAAAATTTTAACGTAAGATTTTTATGGTCTTATGATCATTCATTTATAGAGAAGTTTGATTTAGACTATTGAAGAAGAAATGGAAATAAAAATAATGAAGTACACAGAGAATAGAAGTTGTTACATAATTAAACATAATCAATGTTGCCTATGGAATTTTTAAAGTACTCCTCTTTAAATGGGCTTTCTGGAATTTTTTAAATATTTTCAAGATTATGATTATCAATTGAATATTAAGGACATATTTTTCTTTGTGTGGTTGGTGGCTTAAACATTAATCTTAGTTCCATCCCAATTTATAGAGCATTGAGCAAAGTGCTGAAGTTTCACAGCTAGTTTATTTTTTTGTATAAGGTAAAATTTTTATTATGTAATAGGTTATAAATAAGTTTTATATTGTGTGTGAGCGAAGACTTTTATTGTTAAGTTATAAATTAGATTTATATCCGAGAATAGTTTTAGGATAGATTTATATATTTGGGTTTTGATGATTGTGCAGTTGCTAGATTCACTTAATATTAAGTGATGCATTGCTCATGGTACATTATTCTCAAGTTATCTTTTGTAATTGCGTTGATAGTCAAACATCTGAAGCCTGATGCTTTCCAAATACAATATTGCATCTGCCATTCTCTTTATTTCCATTATATTTCTATTTCTTCTTGTAGTATTTTCAGTTGAAATATCTTTATATGAATGATCATATGTGAAAGTCCATGAAAACATTACTTAAAACAGTTAAAATGCATATGTTCACAATCTGTGAAGAGTTTGCAGCTCTGCCAACCAATTGCTTATACTGTGCCAGTTTGTTTACTCAAGTGTAAGGATATTGATCCTCAAGTAATTAATTTAATTATGAATTATCATTATAAGGAACTTTTACAAGTTTCTTGTATGTAAGGTGTTCATATTTTATGCTGCCCATAATCTGGTAATCATATGCTAGGAGGGGGGAAAAACACAATCTTTTGCCTGATATCACAGTTGCTAGAACTTAACATCTGTCAATAATAAAAGCAAGATTGTATTGTTTGCTGGGTTTTTTTTTTAATTGCTTTCATTCTTCTTCCTTTCGTGAATGAGAATGTTGTTACACTTATGTAACTATTCAGATTATCTTTCATGTATATGTAGTTGATGTCCCAACTGTTAATGTGCATTTCGTCTGAAATTACATTTATAATTTAGGCTACCACAAATTATTTTTTGGTCTTTTCAGTTCAAATTTAGTGCAGTTTTAAGATAAATATTATTTATTAAATATTGTGCATATATATATACATACACACACTTAGACAAAAAAAAGACGATGCACTGAGAAGATATAATGTAAATTGGATACAAAATGATATGCATACAGGTTTCGATGGAAAATGCAAAATTTTACATTTTGGATGCCAATGAGTGAACAGTTGTCGCTACAGTGCATCTGATCTGCGCAATTGGCAGAATATTTAAGAGGAGAAATTACGATTCCAGGTCATAAATTCTTCACGAATTTCATTCCGTGTACCCTGGTAGAGAGTAACTATGCCTCGCATACAGGTGTGCGAATGATATGCGCAGATGTCAGAATTTGAGAGAGGTCGTGTAGTTGGGCTCAAAGAAGCCATTTGGTCTTATCAGCGAATAGCTCGACATTTGAGCAGGAGTGATGCCACTATTAGACGATGTTGGCAGGAATGGGTAAACCATGGTCGCACAGTGTCAAGAAGGAAGCGGTAGGCCTAGAGAAACGACAAAGACGATGAACAAAGAAACGATGAAGACGGAGCAACCGTCCGAGCGGCACTCACAGCCCCAGGTGCATCATTATCATCGATTGTACATGTAATTAGTGCTTCAGTGACCGCAAGGACCATTCATAGATGGCTCACAGAAAGGGGCTGAGTTTACGTCACCCCTTTCCCCGGCTACCATTGACCTCTTTACAATGTCATGCCAGTTTGCAGTGGTGTCGGGCTCATTTGCACTGGAATGTCACTCACTGGAGTAGAATAGTCTTCACTGATGAGTCCTGCTTTGAACTGAGCCTTGATGACCAGCAAAGGTGAGTCTGGAAACACCATGGACAGCGGTGTAATACTAACCTGACTGTCATCCGGCAGACAGGCCGACAAACAGGAGTGATGGTCTGGGGTGCCATTTCATTTCATAGTAGGACCCCTTTGGTTGTGATCCGTCGCAACCTTACAGCACAGCGGTACGTCGACGAAGGCCCATTGTGTTACCCTTCATGTCACACCACCCTGGGCTTACAATTCAGCAAGATAATGCTCGCCTCCACACTGCACACGTTTCTACTGCTTGCCTTAGTACTTGTCGAACATTACCTTGGCCAGGAAGGTCACCGGATCTCTCTCCAATTGAGCACTTTTGGAGCATTATGGGCAGGGCCCTCCAACCAGCTCAGGATGTTGACGATCTAACGCTCCAGTTGGACAGAATTTGGCACGATATCCCTCAGGAGGACATCCGCAACCTCAATCAATCGATGCCAAGCCGAATAACTGCTTGCATAAGGGCCAGAGGTGGACAAACGCGTTACTGACGTTTTCACTTTGTGAAGCTCTATCACTTCAATAAACCATCCAATTTTTCTCAAACTGTAAGCATTTGTTTTTCTTTACATGTACATCACTTCTATCGATTTTTGTCCCATTCGGATAACTCCTTCTTGGTGCGTCTTTTTTTTTTTTTTTTTTAAGAGTGTAGAAAAAAATAATCTTGGCAATTGCTTTCCTTGCTCTTAAATTGCTTGGTTGTTAATCAGTATCGCTTGGTTGACCACCCGAACACATGCACCTCGAATCTCGAATTTTAAATTTATAATTCGTTTCATATTTATTTAATATTTTGTGTGATTTTAATCCGACATCCACAACGTTTGTCAATCGATGCCAAGTCAAATAACTGCTTGCATAAGGGCCAGAGGTGGACAAATGCGTTACTGATGTTTTCACTTGGTGAAGCTCTATCACTTTAATAAATCATCCAATATTTCTAAACTGTAATCATTTGTTTTTCTGCACATGTACATCACTTCTGCCGGTTTTCGTCCCATGTGGATAACTCCTTCTTGGTGTGTTGTCATCTTTTTTTTTTTTTTTTTTTTTT